>CAUJNA010003772.1:940114-995114 GCA_963377175.1 Effrenium voratum | reverse complement strand
CAACATCCAGCATCAGTGAAACCTTTCCCCCAGTCATTGCGTGCAGAATATCCCAGCTTTTGCCCAAGCCTCCTTTTTGTGGGTTAGTTTGTCTTACGGGCTTGCAGACCTTCGGCCCAAATTTCCCTTGCCTCTTTGTGTGGAGTGTTTTACTGGACAAGGTCAGCATCCTGCCTTTGGCTGTTTGCGAACATGGCAATTTCTTTTGATTATTTGCAAAGTCGGCATTCGTCCTGCTTGCGTGTGGTCAAGCGGAAAGACAGGGCATTTCGAGGCAAACCCTGTAAACATAATTTGGAGAGGGGGTGATGATCCTTGGAATGTCCTCAAATGAACAGCGGAACTCCTGGACCTTCTCGGTACACCGCCCCCACAACATAGGGCATTTGTCATATCGATGGAAAGGGGCTTTTGTTTGCCAACACGTGAATTGGAACATGTTGGAACATTTCTTTTGTTCAAGCCGTGCGGAGATAACGTTTGTATGTATGAACATGACGCAGATGGGCAACCTTGTTGGATAGATCGGGGCCAGAGAGATCGATCAACAGAAATAGGCATGCATCAAATATGAAGGCCCAGTCCGAAACGTGTTGACATGAGTCATGCCAGGATTGGCCTGGGTGGCAATGGCTCGAAATTGGCTTTACCGCGATGTTCTTCGTGGAGATGTGCTTGCGCCTGCGTCTCGTGGGTCTTTATTTCTACTTCTGCGGCCCGGAGTCTTCCTGGAGCCTTACGCGCGCAAAGGCATTGAATCGACCTTTTTGCCCGCTGATGTTCCAATGATGTTGGCGTTTTCTGTCATCTTTTCTGATGATTCAACTTTGACCGATTTTCCGTTTTATGGGGTCTTTTGACCGGTTGGTTTGCTATGGCCCAGTTTTGTCGCTGCAATGAGCAGCTTTCGAGTGAGGAACTACTTCGATGTCTTCTTGGTGGCTGCCGGAATCGCCACCTGGAAGGACATCAGTGGAAGGGGATGGGCTCGAAGGCTTTCCACGAGAGGTTGGCGTTTCCACCCAAAAAGGCCCCTGTTTGGTCGGCGCTGGGGAAAAAAGCGCGGGGCAACGGTTCCCGTGTTTTACGACGTGCCCCGGCTGCTTTTTACGACAGCTGTGTTTCCATGGCTTAGGCGCAAATGAGTCATGGATGAAAGTGTTAGGCATTCCCCTCAGACTACCCATGACTTGTGATTGCAATCCTGCTCCAAGGACATTCCCAATATATGGTCTAGCGGCTTCCCCACGAAGCGCGCTTGTTGGTATTCCCTCAAATTTGTAGTGGCAAATCTCGCAACTCTTGCGCAGTGGTGCCAGTCTGTCTCAATGGCTTGGTTCTCAATCGGCTTGAGCCCACTACCTTCTTGACCGATCTTGACCGATCCTGGAACAACCTACGCCGCAGAAATCAGTCCTGCGCGTTGGGCAAGTGCAGCCCTTGGCAATGGGAGTCTCGCCCATGGTGCAGGCACCCCTTTTGGACATCCAAAAGTGGTACTGTAGTTTCATTGCAGTGTGTTGCTAAATTGCATTTTTGGGCAAGGACGTTCAGCGCCCGTCTTCAATGGTTGCTAGGGCCAGGGATGTTTGACGCTTCCTCGACTGGCCACCGCCCCTCAAAAGAGCTTTCGTCGCGTTCAAGTGGACGACCAAACAGCTTGTTCTGGTGGGAAGGTTCTGGGGGCTACAGCGTATTCATTCTTTGTGCAGGGTAAATCCAAAGCTTGCTCAAGGCTTGGGGCAGTTGAGTCGCTGAAATGCCTTTGTGTCATGTTCCATTCATGCAAGGTACATTTGATACTGCAGGCTGAGCGGCTTGGATCCCCTCCAATCAAGAGCAACCACCTAAATGAGGAGAAACGCCCAACATGAGGCTTAAGTGTTATGCTTCTGCCTGACTAGGGATCTGCAGGGGAAATCTCGGAAACTACTGGCTTGATGTTTGAACTAGGTTCTTTCTGTATTCCGGCTTTCTTCTGTACGACGTCCGTTTTGGGTTGTACCTCGGAAATTCAGACACCCCACCCCCCACCCCATTTGAAGCCAAACCCTGTTTCAGTCAATCCTTGCAGCAGCCCAAGGACAATCCCTTTCAAACTTTGACCTTGTGACCACCATTTTGCTCGCAGTCTGCAAAACAAATCGTCTACGCCTGGGGCGTCTCACAACATTCGACCGGCTGCTTTTTCACAAGGTCCTTAGATTGTGTTGTTTCCATCTATTCGGCATCTTAGGAGAAACACGACTCCTCAAACCCCCTGGTGGCCTTCTTGAAAAGATTTGCCAAATTGTGGTTTCCCTTGTGGTGCCCCTTAACAAGGGAAGCAATTCCAAGAAGCAACGCACTTCCACCTCTTCCGGATCGAGGTCGACATAGGGCTCACCGCCTTTGTGCAAGAGTCAGAAGCGGCCGCCACGCAGCTGTTGCGTGCCTGTCGGCTTGCCCGGCTGACACGGATGTTCCGGGCCCCTTGGTGTAAGCGCCGGCTGGGGCGCACTGGGAAGGCATAAACGCGGGGCAAACTCAGGCTGGAGTCTGAGCCATGGTCACTTGCGCAGGTAAATCCAATCAGCCAGATTGCGTTGTCCGCACAATTAATAATACGCGATGTGCGCAAGTAGATGAGCTTGCCGAAAAACAGCCGGAAACCAAAATTAGAAGAGGACGGGCAACTCTTCAATTCTTCCAGCCCCTCTTGGTTAACCCTATGGTTTAAGGAGGCTTGGGTTGGTTCGTTTGTCTCTGACGCAGAGATGCGCGGCTTCAAGGTCATTAGGAGCAAAAAGTTCCGATCCCTTTGGCTCCAAAAAGTGGTCAGTTCTGTTCTCTTTTCCTTGGGCAGGGACGGGGTGTTACCAGACTGGCGCAAGAGGTGAACCGAATTTGACGAGACCAGGGCCTGAGTCCCTTAGTGAACATGTTGAGAACCTTTGTGAGGATATCACTTTGAGGTACCCAGAGAGAAATGGACGGCGTATTGCAAGCTGGCACGGTTGCAACCGCTCAGGTTTTCCGACTGAAGTTTATCAAGGACGGGCAGATGCCGATCCTGACCCAGCAAGATGCAGTTTGTCCCACTCGTTTTCGGTTAGAACCTGCACGGCATTTGGACCATATTAAGTCAATTATCACGATGACATTTATGGCCCAGAGGTTCATGAGGTAGGTACTCATGTTGCAAGGTACAAGACCAATGGCATGTCCGCATGTCATTGCTTTGGCTCAAGGCTCAAGAAAAGAGCGCGTTGCACGCGCTGCCACAAGGTTAAGGGAGAGGTCGCAGTCACGGCGGGGTTCGTTCCTTTTAAGGTCCCGGGTTCCCCCGTTGTTGAGAAAACTGTGATTCCCTCTCCTTTGAGTGGTTATCAGCCGTAACGCTTTTCGGGTAAACAAACCCTTCCGTGACTGCGACCTTTTGGTCGCACATGGAAGTCGGCCCTCACCGCGGCACTCGCGGTGGGAAAGGGCCGCGTGCCCGTCTATACAACACTCTGCAACAGATCGTCGTAGACGAGTACAAGAGACAGGACAGACGATTCCGGTGGATCAGGTTTGCAGACGCCTCAAAGCAACAGGTTGAGGCGCTCTTTTCCTGGCGTGAGACATTGGATAGTTGGCACCTGTGGTTTTTCGACCAAGAAGCCTTTGAGGTAATCGAGGCCGCGGACAACGCTTATCAGCAACGTCTTGCATCGGTTGAAACCACAGGTGTGGTCTTGTCAGGTGTGCAGTCGCAGGATAGAGCCGCAGCCTCCAGTGCAGCGGATTGGCTACGCCCTCCTACGCCTCCTTCAGCTTCATCGACTCACGCACTCCATTGCCTCGTATCCGACCATCAGCAGAGGAAAGACAAGTGTTGCGAGGTGCCGCCAAGACAGCACTTCGAGGGGTATACGCTAGAGCTGCGGAAACGCGGCGGGAGAGCAGCAGGGAACGGTCGCCACAAAGATCGAGGTCCCCATCGCCACAAAGGTCGAGGTCTCCGTCGCCTCCAAGACAAGGACCGACTGCTCCTACCCCTGTGGAACAACGGGCACACAGTGTTGAACCCGCGCTTGCGCGGGAGGGCAGGCCATCCAGGACTTCCCTTGCTACACGGCCCATTGTATTGGCTCCACAGAACAGTATATACCCTGTGACACGATTTGACGAGCACGGCACTTGGGTACTCGTTCGGGACCACAGCCGCGTGAGGCGACATCTCACCGCCGAGCACAGCGGACATCCGGACATCTCCGTCAGGCTGACCCGTATTCGCTTGCGGACAAGACGTGGAGAGATCCCCCAAGAAGATCATCCACAAGCTCGCGATCACGATCTCCAGATCGACGCCCAGGACCAGCGGAGCACTATCGTCTCGACGCCTATAGCTCAGAAGAGGAGCCTCCGCAGGACGCGGAATCTCTTAGAACTGGCAGGGCGGCTTACGTGCCTCGGCGCGTATACGAGGCACCGACACACGCTGAGCCTATTGCTTCGCATAGCCGGAGGATTGGAGCAATACAGCAACCGCCACCAAAGGCCGCACCAAAGGTCATTTTTGGCAGCAAGCCTCCATTGCCCAAGGAACTTCCTCGTGCAGCTTCTTCGGTACCGGCAAAAGCAGATATTCCAAGGAAATCACCTCCTCGAGCAAGGTCTCCTATTCGGACTCAGAGTGCATTCGGGTACAAGGCGCCTCCGCGAGGTCTGAACAAGGCCAAACCCAGAAGCAAGTCAGGCTCAAACCCACCACAAGGGTACATCGTCAAGCCGCCACCGCCGCAGGTCGTTAAAGCAGCTGCAAGCGCTGCAACTTCCGAGGCTGGCACACGCTTTCGATCGCCACCAAGAAGGCCGCCGCCTGTGCCACCCCCGCCGCCTACAAGGCCAGTGCCGCCCAAGGAGCTCACCATCGCTCTTGACTGGCACGGAGTTCTTGACGTCGGGCAGCAGGGACCCCACCTCAACCCGGAGGTCATCCGGCATCTCGTTCAATTCGCAGCTGACTACGCACCTATCAATTTTGTGGTGCTATCCTTCGTAGGCAGGGCAGCAAGCGAATTTCGACGCCGCGAGTTCCAGGCTTAGAGGGGGCCACCGGTCAACTCCGGTTGGGATGCCTCTAACATCCTTAAAAGTTCCCCAATGCACTTCATCAACTCCCAAAGCACTACAGAAAGCTCGTCACCGCGAGCACGGCGCGAAATGGCAGCTTCCACATGATGGGGAAACAGAAAGCAGTAGACATTGAGAAATCATTCTGGCGGGCCCATGGGTCCTGCCATCCTAAACGGGAAATCGCATCTGACCAATTGGACTTGGAAGGGATCCATTCCCAATACATCCAGACCTTCAGCCCATACAAAATTGTGCAAATCACGTGGGACATTCGTTCCAGGTCGGGTTCTCTGGATCTACCACGGATTAAGCACATCAGCTCCAGGTCGCCCTGGAGCACGCGAAGGCGACAGCTGGACTCACCTTCTCTGCGATAAAAATCGTACACGAAAGGTTGGGCAGGGGCGGGAAGGCAGACGCTCTCTTGGGGCTGGGAGCCCACGTCCTCGTGGACGATCAAGCTGCGATCGTCCGCGAGGCGCAGAAGACTGGCATCGCAGCGTTCCGCAACTTCCCCCATTTTGGGCCGAGCGGATTTGCCAACGCGCTTGAGAACATTGGGGAGTACATCGAGTCCCGGAATCGATTTTTCATTCCGGCGGCAAGGGGCCTGCACCCTTCGCAATACCTCGAGGAGCTCCATCGGTCTGCATCCCAATTGCCCGCCAGTCGGGTCCTTCGATAGCCTTTCTTTGCAAGCCGTTAAAACCGTCGCTTTGCGCGGTACAGCATATTTGCAGCTACAGGCATTCGATTTGCAGATTTTCTCATTAGCAGCTTGGCAACATCCTTCGATAAGCACCAGAGTGCGGCAGTGCGGATCAATCAATCTACAAGTACAATTACAAGTACAGAATTCATCAGGTGCAAAGCAGCAGGGCGTATTTTCTTGAGTGGCTCACTTGAGCGTTTCGCAACCAGCTGCCAATCCAGGGATATCTCCTCGTAGCACCTTTTGACACGCTGCTCAAAGCGCGTGGAGCTAGCTTCGTGTGAGTGCAAAATTGCATTGCTGTGTCATGGCTTCAACGGGCTTATCACCGCCCTCGGAACCCCGTTCAAGGTCAACCCCAAATAGGGATTCTGAACCGGATGACCCTGACTTAGCCATGGTTCCTGCAGCTATGTCCACAGTTCGCACATCCACACCTCAACGAGCAGCCCAAACACGACCATCATCACCCCCAAGTGGTCCGATCGTGTCAGAACCTACATCATCCGAAGCTTCCCCAGCCATTCAGTTTCCTTCACAGGGACCCGACCCGATGACTAACGTACCGGCTGCGGCATTTATTGCTGGAGCTGCGGTGCAACAAGCTCATCGAGCATCCGACCTCGCTGCTCAGGCAGCCAATCACGCCTTGCACCAACAGCAGGCCGCCGACCAGGCGAGACAAGAGGCCGGATGGATCAGGGAAAGGGCTGTAAGAGAACTATCAGATGTTAGGGTTCAGGCCGCCCAGCTAGCTTCGCAAGCCCAGCAGGCTGTACAAACAGCACAACAGAGTGAGGCTCAGGAGGCAACTAATCGAGCAGACACGACAGGAAGCCATTGGCCATGTCGAGAATGCACGACAGGTTGTTAATGCCACTCAGCAGGACGCTCAGCAAGAGGTTCAACGCATTGTTCAAGAGGCTCAACAGGCAATCTCGCAAAGAGAACAAACCATTGCCAGTCAAGAGCATACCATTCGTGGATTGTCCCAGGAAAATTCTGTGATGCATCAACGACTTCGTGATCTCGAGCGTGTTGTTGCGCACCTCACCCAACAAGCTCGTGCGACCCCTGTTCCGATTCAAGAGTCCCCGCCAAAAGCCGCATCAATAGCCGAAACAGCTACGGAATCAAGCGCGGCTAAAGCCTCAAGTCAGGGCACAGTTCCCCCAGGAACCCATCAGCCGGTTGGAGCACCTCAGGTTTCAGATTCACAAGATGCCTCCGGTGTTGCCGCATCGTCGCAAGGGAATGCTTTTTCAAGTATTATCCCCGACCCTCCGTGTGGTTCTGTTCAAAGTTCAGGACTTGGTCACGATGCCCCAGCTGATTCAAGGGAGCTTGGTGGGGTTGCAACAAGTCAACATCTCGCAGGCCATTCGGCAGTGCTAGGAGCAGCGTCCTCTGTTGGAGACGCAGCCCCCGGCGCGTCGAGGGCAGGCGGTTTGGGTAGAGACGGTACAAGGGATCAAGCCGATGTGAGAGTGCAAGTGACGGCTTTAGCGGAAATGGTTCAGCAGCTTTCCCAATTGGTTGCTAATCAAGTGGCTCCGCCACCTCCGCCTCCGGCCGCACCACCTCCAGCGCCTCCCATGCCCCTTGCAGGGGCGCCGCCTCCGCCAAAAGCTGGCGACGGCATTCGTGTTCCGCCAGTACCAATCACAATGTTGGGAGGGTTGTACTCGTCATCCCCACAAGCGCCATCGGCCGCAAGCTCCGACTCATCATCAGACTCCGACGGAGATGATGATACCCCACAATGTCGAGTTTGCGGCGGCAGCCATGAAGACACGGAATGCCCATACCTCACCATGAATGGTGGGGGAGGCTCTGGCCAGTTCCCCAATGCAGACCCGTCTCAAGCTGCCGATCCCAGTGCAGGCATGACCGCCGTAGATCACGCCGCGTATGAGGAGTCCGTTGTCCGTGTCAAGGATCTCAAGGATCTTGTACTACCATCCCCTCCGGAGAACGCTGGTCAGGCTAGAGGTTTCGTCAACCAAGTTTTGATGGCCATCGGTCGACTCCAGAAGACCCCCGGAGATGAAGTTTACCAGTGGGCCCAAGCATGCATGTCCTCCACCGAGCAAGAACTCATCGCGGACAAGCGTTTCCCACGTCTAGATCGTGAAGTAGCCGCAAAGCTCCTTAAAACCTGCCGCAAAGGTAAGTTTGGGCTCTTGTTTCAAAACATGGTTGAACAAGAGAGAATCTCGTCAGGTGGGATGCCCGTAGGGAGAATCATGTTGCGCGCCATCTTCAAGCACTTCCAGTTGGAACGAGGTAGGATCGGAACCTTAGGAGGCCGTAACTTGTTAAAGTTGTCTCTTGCAGGTCCGTCCCTTGCTGACTTGGATGCCTTTCGGGAGAAGTACGTTTACGTGCTGACCGCAATCCCCGTGGCAGAACAACCCAGGGAAACAACCTTGTTTGATCACCTGTTGGATGAGCTGGAAAAGTGCACTGCGCTGAAGCCTAAGGTAGAAAAGGCACGGGAAGCCCCTATCGGCAGCCACCGTAGGAAGCCGGAATGGTTGTGGTCCAAGGTTGATCTAGCCTTGGAGCTCCATCAGGACAAGCGAAACAGGGATGAGTTTGACAAAAGTCTTCAAATCAAGCCAGCCGTCATGTCCCAGGGGAATAATCCTAATGCCATGCCTGCAGCAAGCAGCGAAGACAAGCCCAAGAAGAATAAGAAGAGCAAGAAGGATAAATCTGCTGACCAGCAGACTCCGGCAGCCCCTGCGCCGAAGGTTAAAGCTCCAAAGCCGCCTCCTCATGCAGCACCAGCCCCCAAGGGCAAAGGTAAGGGTGGTTCGAACGATAACCTTACTCCTAGGTCTAAGGCCATCAGCAAGACAGCCAGTATGACCGCGGCAGAGAAAGCAAAGACTCCATGCATGTTTTATGCCTATAATTCGTGCAAGGCCAAGCAGTGCGCAATTCTCCACAGTGATACAAACAAGTACACTGGTCCCAAGCCCAAAAGTTTGTTGTCACCGCCGCCGCCAAAGGCGAGCGCAGCTGTTGCACAGCTCATTCCGGCAATGGCAAGCGTTGCTTCTGACGACAATCGCATCAGTTGGCTTTGGGATACTGCCGCAGGGAGACACTTGATCGGACGTCAAGCTTTGAATAGCAACATGATCAAGTGCGTGCGCGAGAGCAGCACACCCGTAGGTTTTGCGACTGGGGGTGGTGCCCAACAAGGCACTACTTCATTAGGGTTGGAGGACAGCCGAGTGATACCTGCTGAAGAGCAGGTGTACGTCCTCCGTGATTGCCCACCAGCGCAATCCATCGGGAAGACCGTAATGGATCAAGGACACCTGTTCATTTGGGATCCACGTGAAAATGTTCCATACCTTGTTCCCCCAAAGGACATCAGTAAGATTAACGTGCCCCGCAATGCGCGCATCAACGCATCTAGGGTGGTGGAATACGTTCCCCAATATGACGAGGTGGTAAAACCGAAGTTGGCAGAGTCGTCAACTCACCTCTGGCCGATTGAAGCCGCCGCTATGAGCGCGGCCGAAGACGATGTCGTCTCTTTGTGCGATGACTCGTGCCAAGCGTCAGATGAAGGCGAGCCAGATCAGGTTCCTGTGAACATGCTAGCGGCCGAGGAAGCCCCTCCTCCCGAGGACGAACTTCCGTTGATCGCCTTCGGGGATGGTGACCCGACACATGATACTGCGTTGAAGGAGCAAGCGAAATCTCCTGAGCACATGAGGTCCCATTTCCCTAAGAACCCGTTTTGCAAGGTGTGTTCAATCTCAAAGACCACTTCTGCAAGGGTAGCACACAAAAAGGATACCAGATCAGACGACAAAGTCGACGTCCCAACCGCACCATTTCAACAGTTGGCTACCGATTCTGTGATTCTTGCCATGGGCGATGAACATCTCGGAGTAGGTTTCGGAGGAATCAAATCCCACCATGTCGTACGTGATGTTTTCTCAGGCGTCCGCCTCGCATACCCCGTGAGTAGGCGAGACACGCAAGCGCATGTTAAAAACTTCCGTCAGTTCAATGGCCTTCGGGCCACTGATTCGCCGCCAGCATGTCTAATAAAAATGGATGCAGCAGGAGAGCTCGAAGGAGTGGCCCATGAAGTCGGTCTCGTCCCAGAGACAAGCTTGCCTAACAGGTGGCCTCACAATACCGTCCTGGAGCGCGACATTCGCAAAGAGAAGGAATGCTGTCGCAGCATCCACTTGCAATCAGGGTTGCCCTATTCGTTGCATACGTTTAGCTACCCATTTGCATGCCTCTCCATGTCGTTCGACAGGCCTGCTCCATTCAGCCCCGGTAAAACCCAATGGGAAGCCCTCACAAAGGAAAAGTTCCAAGGGAAGAGATGCTGTTTCGGACAATTGGTTTGGTACAGAACCAAGACTCCTGGCAAGCGCACTCTCGATCCGAACATGGCGCCAGCGCTCTTTTTGGGTTGGAGGGTCGATCCGGGGTTGCGGTACCGTAACGTGGTCAAAGTCATGGACTATGAAGCCTTCCGTAAAGACGGTTCCATTTCCGTTCACGATGTCCCTGAACCGGAATTGTTCGTTGAGGACGGACCGCCAAGCTTTCCGATCGCAGCAGCAGCAGATAGAGCATTACATGGAGGCAAGACAGAAGGGTCAGATCCCCCACCTTTGCCCCTGCGAGAGGCGCCCTTTGGGGCCCCACCGACTCCATCCGCTGTCAAGTCAAAATCCGTATACATAACTGTTGAGAGGATAGAAACGCCAGGTTGTCGTGCATGCACCGGTCATTCCAAGATTCACAGTGCTGAATGCAAGAAGAGGTTCTCCGCCCTGAAATCCGCTTTGAGGATGAGATGTTTCTGGGGAACAACCCCCGGGTTTGGAAGTTGCTGAACGATTGATCGGGGACAGCCCCTTTTTAGCTCAAGAAGGAAAACGAGCGCCTGCTTAGGAGTCAGAGGGTTATGAGCCCAAACCTCGACCTGTGCTGAGCCATGGAGGCTCTTTCGTCCTCTTCGGCAAGGACTGCTGCGGAGGCGGCCCAGGAACCGGAGGAACAAGGACCGGGAGAACCGCCGACGGCGTATGGCCCCTTGAGGAGCAGCGACTTGGCGGCGCCGGTTTTGGTCGGAGAAGGCCAAAGAGGAGGCTCAGTTGAGGGCCATGAGGCCTCGGGACCTGCCGGTGGAGGAGCCAGAAGGGGACCGCTGGCGCTGTGTGATGCCGGAGCTCAACTTCCTGAAGGAGGTGGAAACTATGGGCGGGTTGAAAGCGCAGGTGGTGTTCCTCGGGAATTGTTCGACATGATGAAGGGCCTGATCACTCAGAACCAGCACATGGCGGCGGAGCTGAAGGAGATGAAGGAGCAGATCAACGGAGGTGCTAGTTATGGAAGCCCTGGCAGAGTGAGCCAGAAGGGCGTAGTACCTGCCGGAGGTGGACATCTGGAATCTTCGGGAGCTGCGGCCGGACGAGGAGCTGGTGATGAGCGAGCGCTACAACTTCGGTCAGGTCAGGGGCCGGCGGCTATGACTACCCTGGGATGGGGTGGAATGAGGCCGATGGCAGGAGCTGCTGGGGCTGGTGGTTTGGCTGCAGTGGGTTTTTCCGCAGGTGGGGATCGAGGACGTGAAGGACTGCCTTTGTTTCCTGACCTGGGAGATCGCGGAGGACCGGACGCTCGAGGCGTGGGATGGTCAGATGCGGCTAGCCATCATGGAGGTGACTTGTTTGATGAGCGACAGAACCTGGCAGCTGGAGATAGTGGATGCGGAGGAAATGGAGCAGCGGGAGTACCTGGTGGGCGTCATGCAGATGAACGGGGGCGTGATTGGCCTGGTATGGCGCGAGTACCTGAAGGGCATCCTGCTCGAGATCCTGGAAACCCTGGAGGTGCTGGAGTACCTCCTGGGCATCCTGCTGGAGGTCAAGGACAACCGGCGGCTGGTGCAGGAGGAGGACAGATCCCGGTTTGGATGGGGTCATTGATGGCAAACAACGAGAACATCAGGTCCGTGGAGCTTCCGGCCTTGCCAGAGGTGAAAGAAGGAGAGCTGGGTTCGATGGTGGTGGGCGATTGGCTCGCTCTGATCAACCCAATCATGAGGGACCTATCGGCGAGGAGTGGTCAATGGTGGGATGAGGTGGTGAAGTTCTCCTCGGAAGCCTACGTGCAATGGTTGAGGGCGGAGCCGCTGGAGCGTTTGTACGTGCAGCCGCAGGGAGTTGGTGATGGGAACGGTCAGTGGGGCCGGATTGAGCAACGGGCTCAGTCGATGTTGTTGGCTTCGTTACCGACCTCATTGAAAGGGGAGATCCTCGCCAACAGAGCCACCTCCTCCGTGCAGGTGTTGTTCCGGATCTTCACGCGGTACCAACCGGGTGGTCTGGGAGAACGGGCGATGTTGTTGAGGCAGCTGGTGGATCCGAGGACACCTACGTCTATGTTGGAGGCTTTGGAGCAGTTGAGGGCGTGGAAGCGCTACCTTCGGAGAGCCCAGGAACTCAAGATCGCCACCCCAGATGCAACCTTGCTGGTCGGAGCGCTGGAGAAGTATGTGGGGGTGATTGTCAAGGCCTCGCCTCAAACTTCTTTCCGGCTCAACTCTGCAAGAGCGGGTTTAAGGATTGACGTGGCTCCGGTGGTGGACTCGGTGCTGCAGTTTGCGGACGTGGTGCTGGCGGAAGCTGAGGCAGGTTTTCACAGCACGGCTCAGGGGACGGCTGCGAAGGTCAAGGCTTTGGTGGCTGGAGAAGGAGGGAGTCCCGACAAGCCCAAGGACTTTGGCAAAGGAGGAGGAAAAGGCAAGGATGGAGGAGGGAAGGATGCCGCCACGGCGCCGACGTGCAGATTCTTCCTCACGGACAGTGGATGCAAGAAGGGAGCAGATTGCACCTACAGGCATGAGTTCGACGGGGACAAGCGAGGGCGCTGCTGGAATTGTGGAGGAACCTCACACACCCGAAAAGACTGTCCGAGTTCAGGATTCGACTGATGAGTTGCATCTCTCTCTCTATGTGGACGCTGATTTCGCTGGAGAACGAGACGCAAAGTCGACGTCCGGAGGCTTCTTGATTTTGAGTGGTCCACATACGCACTTTCCCCTCGCGTGGGTGTCTAAAAGGCAGACCTCGGTCTCCCGATCGACAACCGAGGCGGAAATCGTATCTCTTGCGTACTCCCTGTACCAGGAGGCACTTCCTGCGCTCAGCTTATGGGAGCTGATCTTGGACAGACAGATCCACGAGGACAATCAGGCGACCATCCTCGTAGCAAAGAAGGGTTTCTCATCCAAGCTACGCTGTGTACAACGCACGCACAAGGTGAATCTCGCTTGCGTCGCAGAGCAGCTTGAAAGCGAACACATCTCAATAGAATACGTCCAAACAGACATGCAGTCAGCAGACATCTTCACGAAAGCACTTCCACCCAACAAGTGGGACCATGCCATCCGGTTGCTCGGCATTCGTGTTGACCTTCCAGAGAAGCTTGAAGACGTTCGTGAAAGTAGATCCGCTAAAGCAGCTGCCTAGTGCAGCATGTCCGCAAAATTTCCAAAAGTGTGCAAGTGACTGGGCGATGCTTGAATAACTTGCGTCAGTCGTTGTGATGTAAACTTGACTTCAAGTTGGCGTGGTAATGCGCCCAAGACACTCCCTCAGTGCCGTCAATGAGGGGGGAGTCAATTATCACGATGACATTTATGGCCCAGAGGTTCATGAGGTAGGTACTCATGTTGCAAGGTACAAGACCAATGGCATGTCCGCATGTCATTTTTTTGGCTCAAGGCTCAAGAAAAGAGCGCGTTGCACGCGCTGCCACAAGGTTAAGGGAGAGGTCGCAGTCACGGCGGGGTTCGTTCCTTTTAAGGTCCCGGGTTCCCCCGTTGTTGAGAAAACTGTGTTTCCCTCTCCTTTGAGTTATTATGTCCTCTATGTGACCTGGGTCTGCATTTAATTGCCCAAAGCCCTTGTTATTGCTTGTGTGCGTCACTTGAGCAAACAGGATGTTTCTCCATGTGCCTTGCTTGGCGAGTCTGGGGAGTGTGTTGCGTTCATCTTGCGTTTTGTGAGGGCGCTTTGTGCAAAATTACATCACCCATTGTTCGCCGTTTCTCACTGGCGCCCTGTTTCCCCTTGTCTGTTCCTTATTCACATAGCATTTGGGCACATGCCGCTTGCGCAAAGGAGCGGCGGGCCAGAAAACGTACTGAACTGTGGTTTCGGCTGGGCAAGTTTACGAAAGGAGGGAGGCTCAGAAGCTACTGGTCTTTCCGGGCCAGGCACAACTAGGGGCACTCATTCGCACCTCGTTTGATATCATTTCACACTTTTAAGCTTCACTAAATATGGACATATGAGCCATATGTTTTCTCGGGGATTTTGTGAACAGTCATGCCGAGTGTGGACCCGATCCGCGTTTCTTATCTTCAGACGGTACCAGCTATGTCGACACGGCAGGAGCTCCAACTGATGATCAAGGGTCTGGTGGCCGGTTTGCGGACGTTGTGCCTGGCCTTTGGTCTGCTCTTCGTGGTGCTCTACGTGATCGCGGTCTTCGCCACCATCACCATCGGCCGGGGAACAGAGCTTGCAGATGCGGATCTCAAGGAGAGCCGAAGAGGTCAAATTGGCGAATTGGCCACGTTTTGGTCCGCTTGAAAAGGGAAACCACAACGAGCTAGTCTACACAAATTGGTGCTTTTTTACATGGTTGAAAAGCGAGATGGGCAATTTGAGTTTGGGGGGTGGTTTTCCCTGAGCCGCCTTGTTGGAGCGTAAATTTGAAGATGTCACTTTGCTCGACATACAGTTTGGAGAAATGGCATGGGCCCTTTACCATCAATTTGTTTGCTGGCGTGAAGGAAAGAGGGCCTGCGGGTTGATCTCCCCAAAAGAGACAGTGTTTATGCACACCCGAGCAGAATGAAGATATGGAACTGCTGCCGCGCTTTTGAGGGTGGGTGGCACGGTGGATTGCCTAAGTCTGCCAAGTAGGAACAAACAAAGCCCTGGAATTTTCGATGGGTTGTAGCTGTTTTACCCCTCTTGCACTTGTTTGGGCCCGGTCCGGAGCCCAAGATTGCGATACCTTGCGGAAATGTGTCGGCAAGGGGTATGGGAACTCCCTACAATGAATTATGAAAAAAGAAGCAAACCAAGTGTGATTTGCACGCTCTGCGTGACCAAACAAGTATTCCCAAGTGCCCAATACCCCTTATTCTTCGAAATTTACCTATACAAAGACCAGAGAAGCATTGACTGGTTTGTTCCATCCAGAACTCTGAATGGGAACCTGAATTCGTAAACCCCTGTTTGATTTGGAGTGATCTTAGCGGGCACACCTTTGATCCGCATCAAGATTCGCGCCCGATCTCCGGCCACTCTGAGGAGCTCTTTCGCTCGGTGCCCACCACCATGTTCACAATCTTCCGGTGCTATTCCGGGGAGTGTATTGGCGAGGATGGGGCGCCCCTGGCACCCCTACTGGCCAAAGAGTTTGGGGCCATCTTCGTTCTGGGCTATGTGGCTGGCTACATGCTGGTCACTATGGGCTGCTAAGTCTTGATTGGCAGAATTGTCTTGCTTCGACCTTTGCCGTGCTCCAAATCCAAGCTTCAGGTGAAAGGGAACCCCAGGCAGACTGGTTAGGGCCCACAAAACCCTGAACGCATGTTTTGGACACTACAAAGACGTGGCGGGTCAAGCAATGCCGCCTCAGCCAGTCTCAAGCATTCCATGTGGCAGGCGGTGGCACAGAGGTGTTGTTCAGTCCGACCGTAGGCCAAACATGTTTAAGGAGGTGGCTAGGAACGAGACGCTTTGTTGATAGTTAGAATGCGTTGGCATTGGGGGCGTTGTCAAGATTCCGGCCGGGGTTTGGTAGTGTCCCGTGCCCTTGCTCTTCCAAGTTTATGTCGAAGTTTTGACCTGCGAAGACTTCTTTCAACTGGGGTCAATAATGTTTGCTGACAGGGTTGTCGAAAACCAATCCTAAATCCGTATGCCAGATGGTAGTGGTGTCGCTTGTTGTATTGGACCCACCTCGGATTTTGGATTAGGATAAGGGAGCCCCCCTCTGTGAAAGTTTGAGCTGTATGTCCAACGGTTTGGAGGAGTCAGGTTCTTTTACTGGCAAGCGGCCAAAAGAGGCCTTGGCCCCTGATTGCCTCGAAGACAGGACACCAAGGAGAGGGTAATGTCAGGTGTCATGTTAGCGGCTGGGAGGCTGATTGCCGCTTTGAGGAAGAAAATCCCTTTGGTAACTGCGTCGAGGTCGCTTCTTGCCAAGTTTCAGTTGTTTGTGCCCTTGCATTGACACAGAGTTGGCCAAGGAATTTTTAACGTCATCCTTGCAGTTTATGTCGACATCACCATGAAGGCAAGGGCTCGCAGAAAAGCCTTGCAAGTCATTGACGCGGACATCGTGGTGACAATACGCTTCATAGGTTTCAAGAGGAGCTGAAAGTGCAACTCCGCAACCCAATGCGGAGCAACTGTGTTGGCCCATTGCTTAAATGGCTGTTGCGCACACTAGTTGCAGTGTCGAGTGACCAGTTCCGATGCACACCGAGCCAAAGTCTTGACTGATTTAGAGGGATCATGCAGGGGGGAGATGCCAAGTTGGCCGTGGCCCTTGACAACCAGTTATCCTTCTTGTGCGGTGAACTCCTCACCAATGGACAAACCTGGTTGTTGTTGGGAAACATTCTACATTTTTACAGATTGTGGTTTAGTGGGAAATCCCCACTTCACTGCTAAAATATAATTTGTTGCTCCCCTTCCAACGTCAACCAAGTCCTCACCAATGGACAAAAACCTCTAAAATCCAAAGGGCTTCCAACTCGCTTTATACCGTGTGCACGTGGGTGACCAGTTCAACCTCGTGGCCAGGCGGCGCGCGAAAATGAGGCGACCACCAGCGAGGCCCACGAACGAGAGTCCATCCGCATAGCGCGCCTCACTCGCGAGCTGGTGAAGAGACTTGGAGAATATAACGGACAGCTGACTTGGGAGGTCCTTCAAAATTCCTCAAAAGACGAGGGTGGCTTAGGTGCCATGACGAGCTCCTTCAATGTCCCCTTTGATGTTTAACATCAATCCGAGAAGTAGTGGTTTACCTTGTTGTATTGGTGTCCCACCGCGGGCTACGGAGTTTGGTTTGAGAAACCCAAGCCGAGTCCGGGTTTCCCAGCATCCTGATGGTTTGCACTGAGGATGTTGAAGCACCATCCCATTTTGCCAATGTTGAATCAGTCTCTCCTTGGCATGTTAATCTTTAAAACAAAACCTGTTTGACAGAGCATAGCGGAAAGCGATCGAACTCTTTACGTCCAAGGAGCCTGAAACACAGATAACACTGCAGAGGATTAGGAGGATATGTTTGGGAGTTCCATGCAGTTGCGCGAGTAACTGTTACAGCGTTGTGACGCAAGAAGCGACGCCTTTGTTTGATAATGTGACACGGGTTGAGAGGTTCGCCTCAGTGGGACAGCAATCCTGCACGGCATGGCATGGAGTTAGCCATTTCTGTCCGAGCTTCGGGGTAGTCACGGTCAGTCGATGTCAAAAGTCAGAAGTTCAGGGGTGGGTCAGATGGCATGATGCTGATTGCCGGCAGGGCCAAACACAGTAATACAGGGCTGGGACCATATTTCGGTGTAAGGTTTGCTCCATCAGAGCTTGTTTGCCCTGTGCAGGGTTTGCTCTTCCGCAGGTGAACATGAGCATAGCCCCCCAAACGCTTGCAGAAGCGGTTTTTGTTCAGGGAGTTCCATGTTCATGTGCCAAGGGGTAACCGACTTCCTGGCCTTTTACACCTTTTGGGAAGGCTGTTTTAGTGGCAGTTAAGAGTTGTTTGGCCAATCCACTCAGGAACTAAGCTTCGCAGTTCTGCACAAAAGCAAGATGCCAGCTCTTGTTGAAGATCACCTGGTGGCAAGGTTTTGTTGGGAGGTTGCTTGGGCTTAACCCAGGAAGCCGGCTCTTGACCAATCAAGCTCGGCTTAGGAGGTTCAAGCAAGCCCATGAGAAGCGGAGCCGGGAGATTGAAGAGGAAGCCGAGGATGAGGCCAGTGCGGGCGAGGTTGAGGGCATTTTGTGGAGTTGAGAAGGATTTGCGACACTTCCCACAAGTGCAGCTTGAAACAAGTGCCCAATTTTTCAGGGACACGGCATGTTTAAAGCCCATGTCCCTTGGGTAGTGTTGTCCAAGGAAAGGGCACACCAACGTGGATTCTGAATGGAAGAGCCCAGAAAAGGTGAAAAGGTTCCCTACTATAGGTCTCCGGGCAACTGAAGTCCAGTTGTTGGGAGGGTGGCATATTCTTGTGTTCGACATTCCAGGGTTCCAGTTGTACTCTGAAAGTCGTGCCTTGAATTTGTGCACATAAACCATCCGCGTAATGCTCCAAAAGACCCTCAATTCAAAGGCGAAGGGCAGCAGTCGGTTCAGCAAGCCTCCCCCTGCCCCCGCGGGAAACCCTTTTTTGGCGTGAGCTCGGAGGCCTCTTGGTGGTTCTCAGGCCAAGTGTTTCCCTTTTTCCTTGGATTCAAACGTGGCATCGCAGAAAGTATTACTTCGTGGATCGTCCCCGGCCACTAGGAGTCACCCTTGGTTTAGAAGACCAGCCTTTTGGTCGACCTAAGCTGTAGTCTATTTTGCCTTCCCTAATGGTTACCCCTGACTAGTAAAGGCCCCCCCCCCCGGAGACAAGTGGCCAAAACTGCCTTCGGTCCTCGTCCTTTTACTCTTGGCCCCTTCCTGGCCAATTGAACTGGAAACAGGAACCTGGACAACCTCTTCGGGTCGTGCCTTCTTGGGTAATATGACTTTAAATGGCAAAAACTGTTTGTTTAGAGCCAAAAATGGCTGATTGACTGCGTAGGGTTTCCTGCTAGTGAGAGAAAGCTGATTCGTCCTTGTGAATCTTTAAACAACCTTTAGTTTAGAGAAAACATGTTTGGGAGGCACATGCGTTGGCGGTTCTAAGCAAAAGGGAAAGCTACTTGTTTGACAGGTTGGCAAAACAAATGTTTGGGTAGTGCTTCGTGGGCAAACCTTGCTGGCCCTTCAGTTTAGTATTGGATGTCCAGCTGCAATTTGGATGTCCAGCTATATCCAGCTCGCGAGGATTTGACGAGGCAGCCCAGCAGTCCGGGGGCGCGAGAGGATGATGAAATGCAAGGGGACCAGATGCAAATCAGCAAGGAATTATTTCTGCTTGTCATCCAGGACCTCAAGAAACTGTCTCGCTGAAGATCGCCCTTTCGGGTGAAGTCGGGTTATGTCAGTACTAGTGTTGAACGTTTCTGTACAGACATGTTTCATGGTTGTAGGAAGTGGTCAAAGGGCCAAATTCATCGTTAATCCTGCTGACTGGCAGGACCCCAAGCTTGCGATTTCCCGTTCGTCCCATAAAAAGCCAACCCTCAAAGGGCAATACACTCAAAACAGCATCCATCCAAGGGCACCTGAACACCCCCAAAAAAACAAAAGCCAAGAAAAAAGCCCGCAGGACCGCCAGGTCCAGCATCTGATGGACGACTTAGACCTGCCAAAGGACCGCGCCAACTTGTTCGAGGCCTTGGACGCGGACAGCAGCGGCACGCTGCACCTGGCGGAGCTCGCCCAGGGGCTGCTCAAGGTCCGCGGGGAGCTCAAGAAGACGGCGCCCCGGCGCACGCCGCGCACGGCTCGGACTGCTCGCACCCGGCGATAAACCGAAGGTGTCTATCTCATATCTGTTACAACCAGAATATTAAATATACAGCAAAAGAAAAGGAACATTAATACTGAGCATAATAATAGAAGTAGAAAAGCATTAATCAAAGAAGAAAGGACAAGTGCCATGTAACATATTTTAATGATTTGTGATCGGAATGAACAGCGAAGGAAATGAAGCTGTTAACTAACACTTTATATTGGGAGTTCCTCTGATCCAATTGTAGCCGAACAAATTTCAAGATGATGAACACCAAAGAGAAAAGACAAGAGAATTAGCAGCGAAAAGGAACCGTTATTTCCTGAGCATGACCTTCCAACATTACAGATTGAAATGGTGAGCCATGGGGCTACATGGAGCTGCTCGCTGCAGCAGTTTTGCCTCTTTTTGCTCAACTCCCTTGCAAATTCAACTTGGGTGGAGATTCCTTTGTAAAAGCCTCGTTTTGCCTTATCCCTCCCGTGATGAACGGTTTACATGTGGTTCTTACCCCCTTTTGAAACACAACACGCTGAAAGCTCGTGGCGTGCAGAGGCCCGGCCAGTGTCTTGTCATTCGGCACGTGAATGGGCAAAGCGATATTTGGGAAGAAGGGACCTACCTGCTGCCGCTAAAGACCTAAAACCGGGTGTACTGTTCAACGTGTTTCAGGAACCTGACCTTGTTTTACCTGCGTGGTGTGGGCATTTTTCTGGCATTTTTGGCAAAGTTGCCCAGTTGTGAGCATTTTTCTGGCAGAATTCGCTTGAGTCCTTTCCCAAGGACACCGTGGCGACGCTGTTGGCCACCAAAGCGGTCTACGCCACTTTGGAGCAGCTCCGCGACGACGTCATGGACCTGCGCAAGGAGGTGGCGGGGGCCGTGGGCGGCGCGGACATCGCGGAGTCGAAGTCCATCTTCGACTTCAGGTGAAATCTCGGAGGCTCGTCCAAGTCCCCCAGTACCCTACTAAAATACACTACAGGAAAAAAAGAAAGTGTACCCTTATTCCGATTCCAACCTCTCTACTGGAGGACCTTGTCGTCCTGAGGAGCTCCACTTGGGGTGAAGCACCCAGGGCTGAAATTCCTGGAGATCCCGGCCCATCAGGTCCAGGGAAAAGGCCCGAGTTGAGAATGGTTTGCCCGTGTCAATGGACTAGGCTTTTGTGTCTACACTTGTCTTGCCAGTGCAATTGCAAGGTACCACGTTTTTGTTTCTTTCTTGGTGTTCCAGTGTTGGGCTGGGATTCTGCATTTGTGATAGTAAAGCTTCCAGGTGGACGACTTGCAACGACAACCTGCCTCAGACAAATGATTCGCAGGTCTCACCATGTTTCACTTGCGCAGGGCATTTCCAAGTGCCCCGCTTAGCTGTCCATGCGTGCGCGCAAAGCAGGGGCCCAGTCATGGGTGCGCCATTTTTTTCGCGCAAGACACTTCTGTGAAGCGCTCGCTTTACAAAGGAAGGCTGGGCACTATCTCGCTCATCATTTTGGGCTTGGGGATGTTGCATATTTGGTTGTTGCACTTTCCACGGGGTCCCTATTCGAGGATGCAGCCCAAAATCCGGCAGCGATTTGGACCAGCTAGTGGTTTTCAATGAGGCCTGTATGTATCCCTTCCCGTGTGTTCTTGGAGTGTTGCGTGCCCAAAGCAAACGCCACTCCAGTGCCTCCAGTGCGAGTTGCCAGCCTGGCAGCTGCACAGGGCACTGATGCACCGAGAGAGCCTTTCCCGCATACTCCCATGGAAGTGGACGACCGGCGGGCTTCAGGGGAATCCCCAAGACTGTCCCCAATCGCCATTTCCATGATTGTTGGAAACGTAGCTTAGGAGATTCCGTGGTTTTTCCTGTGTTTGTTTTGGTCGGGGAGTGGCAGATCAACTTTTCACCAATGAACCTGGTCGCGAATTCGAGGATTTATCTTGAATCGGCTCTTGCAGCTGTACGGAGCTCTGAAAGGGGACACCTGCACCTTGTGCAACCCAGTTGTGCCGCAGCCTTGCAGTAAGTACCATTTTTGTCTGACGGGCCTTCACTAAAGATTGTAAACCCAAAAAAAGGGTTACTTTTTCTCCGACAGCTTAGAATTGCAGGTGTTGCTTCAATCGACCCGGTAGTGGGCAAGAAACTGACCCCTGTGAAGTTGTTTTTTTCTTTTCTTGATGGCATCCCCTCGTGGAATAGAACGAATCTGGCAGCATAATTTCAATATCGCTGCCAGCTGACAGATGCTAAGCCCTGGTTTGCAAGTGTTTGATGGACATCAATATTTTGGAGATAGAAGCATACGGGTATAACAAAAAAAACAAAAAACAACACAACATCGGGAGCACCCTTACAATGGCAGGACGATTGGAAGGCATCAATTCCCATGAATGAAGGTCCCCAGTTGAAGGTTAGTTTGAGCTTAGAGCTGACTTGGATGTTCTGAATGCACCAAAGGAATGCGGACAGGCGGTGGCCCCTGGAGACAGCAATGTTATGTGAGCACCAGTTTTCGCTTCTGACTTGTGATTTCCGGAAAGGACCCGCCCAGAACTGCGGCACTAGGTCCGAATGGGAGAACCGCTGATGATCGAAAAAGGCGGCAAGTTGTGGACAACCGCTGCACCGGAAGGAGGTGCCGCCCTCAACATGGTGGGCGTTCGCTTTTTCCAGTTCTTTGTCGGCCCTTTTGCCTCAGAGAAAGACGGCAAAAGGTGTTCCTGTTTGTTCTAGGCTGCCCGGAATGGGTGGGGTGAGCTGGTGTTCAAAAATTCCCTGAGGTGAGTAGGTTTCTGGGATGCTGTGGGAGGGCGCGGCTTGGGATATCCCGTGATATCCCGGGATACACGGACGAATTGGCTTACTCAGCACCCAGCAATCCCAATGCTGAATCAACCAAACTATGACCTCCAAAAGGGGCCAAAACCCATAGCAAACGAATCCAAACCGCCAATTGCCAAGTTGGGTTTTCTCTTTGCAAGGGGCCTGGCCTAGAAACGCATAGGGATGGATGAAGGTCCAACTGTTCGTTTGGGGGCGGCTTGTTTGTGGCTCTGACAGTGTTACTCTTTCCGAACTCGTGAAAGCTTGCACAGGGATGCATCACCCAGTTGTCCATTTGCACTCCTGTTCAGGATGGAGTTCCTTTTGGTTTCAACGACTACAGAAACAGTGTCTTTCTCTCGGCATGGCCACAGGGAAAGCAGTATTTGTTCATTACTTGAGGAAAGCCTGCGTAGAACACTCCGTTAGCTTCCAGCAGATGGTCGATGGCGATGGCAGCAAAAGTCATCTTTGAAATGCTAACTCTTCAAACATCTTCAGGCATTCAAACATGCTGCACATCGTTCGGCGATTTCCTAAAATGGATATTGCTGGAAAGGACAGGGACAAGTGCAGCTGACCTGCAGGTTGACAGGAGGAGGTTCCTTTCCGGTGGGAGCAGTTTGTTTGGGTTCCCTTTCAACCTGCGCAAGATCTTCAGGTTTGGCGGGCAGGATGCTTGCATGCGGCCGTTCCTCAGCGTAGCTGTGCCAGCCCACAAGATGCGGGCGCACAGCCGCGGGGCTCTCAGCGCTTGATCTTGGGGCTTGACAAGCGGGTTGCCTATTCAAGATCAAACCTTCGCTGTTCCAGGTGATGCCAGATGCCTTGTTGGTCCACATGCGGATTTGGATTAGATATCCTTCCCATATTGAGCAACCCAGTATTGGGGTTCCAAACTTGGCGCCTCGTCTGGACAAGCGATCACTTTGTCAGACTCATCCACCTCCCAGATGGACGCTTTGAGCAGGTGACACACTGCTTACCTGCCAGCAGGTGCAAATCGAGCAAAGTATACAGCAGCCAAAAGCACTCCACGCGAGCGAGGCTGAGACAGGTGAAGTGCGGACACAGACAGCTCAGAGCAAGGCATGCTGCCTGTCACAGGCGTAAAGCCGCCAGGGAAACAGCCTCAAAGACCCCGCTACTCCATCTATGAGATTCTGTTGGTTGGTACCTTCCGGAACCACCATGTATGTATATTTCGTTTGGCGCACATCCCTGCCAAGGCGCCCTCCGGGTCTGATGCATGCCTACTCTGTCCGCGTACGCGCAAAAGATGGAGGCAAGCGTCAGCTAGCGGCAAAGCTGGCAAGGGTACCGTGGACTGCGAGCACATGGCGGGTAGGGAATCAGCCCACTCGGAAGGGCCCTGAAAGGGATGCTGTCTCATAGCGTTTGAATGAATATGTCGCGTCATTTGTTTTCTAGCTGGGTTACGGTAGGCACAACTCCCCCATGTTGGTTTGGTCATCCTCTTTACCTACGGATATAAAGAGAATGCTGCCATGTACTTTCACCATTGCAAATTTTGTTGGGTTGTTTGAAGCTGGCCACTTGTTCAATGAGCAGTTTCGCTTTGTCTTTGTGTGCGGCCTTGGTTGTTTCGATGAGCAACCTTTTTGCAAGCACCCTATCCTTGGAAGACTTTGGGGGGCGTGCGGGTTCGCTTGGGGCCATGAAGTCCTTTAACGCAGAAAAGGTGTCGATGAGATCTTGTTGCACCAGGTGTTGCTGTGCTGTCTAAACCGAAATCAATCCAGAACACACGTCGCCACAAGGTTTTTTAGTCCCGGGCCATTCTTTCGAAACCAAGATATGATCGCTTTTCCGCGCCTCACGTTCTTCGCCAGGACCGGGTCAACCAGTGGACGCCCCAAGGGCACACTCGGCGGCCACAGCACGGAGCCACAGTCACATGGGCAGATTGTCTTCCTTGTTTGGCTGATTTGGATGAATAGTTGAAATAATCATGACTGGCAAGCAAGTGTTTGTTGGGGTCAGGGGAGACATGCTTTTCGGCACAACGGAGAGCAGAATCGTTCTTGCGAATGCCTTGGAGCATTCTTTCGGCCAATTCTCGTACAAGTTTCTTCGGCCCAGGGGCACAGGAGCAGAGTTGGAGCAGAGTTAGATGGAAAGTCAACATTTGTCTAGACCTACTTTCTCGCGCAATAGACTTTATCATCTCGGCTCCTAGTTTGCCACAGGCGGGTCAGTTGAATTGAGAGTATTTTCAGGATGAATCCGCCACACGAAGGCATAAACGACATCAGGTGCTGGCATAGATATTCCTATTGGAGGCTTCGAGAAGGCATTGTGTCACGGCCAGATGTTGTGAGGATGTTCAGATGCCCCGCTCAATGTGCAGGTGCCTGATTTGGCGCCGCATCAGCTCAGCAAGTTGCAGGGATGGCCCTAAGACCTGGACTCGCGGTTTTGCTGGGGGTCGCGCACGTAAGCCAGGTGTAAGGTGCGCAAAGGCCAGGCGCAGCTCTGAGTCATCCACTTCCTCGGGTACAGGCATAGAGCCGGCTTGTAAAGGGCCAGGCTGCACAGGAAATGTTGTAACCCAGAGGCTCCCGATCTATTTAGGGCCCGATTTAACAGCCAGGTGTTGAGACCCCCACACACCGAAGCGGGGTGTCTAATGGAGGGGTCGGGTCTTCCATTGAAAGCCCCACGAGCCTCTGGGAATCTCCCGTGCGCGGAGCGTAGGCTTTCAGTGTGATAGCATAGGTGATGCGAGGACTTCGCGCAGACAGCCAAGCAGCAGAAACCCCTCGCCGAACGAAAGCAAAGCGTTTTTTAGTGGGAACAGGGGAGCATGCAGCCCCACGTAATGCAGAGCCCTTCTCCAGCAAGCTATACCAGAGCCTTGCAGGAGACTCCTTGGTGTGCCAACCTGCGAGGGGGTTGAGGAAGCAGCGGTGCAATTACCCGCCAAATGCACAAAGAGCTTTTTAATGCCAAAGGTGTGCTCTTGCCCTCGGCTAAGTCGGGTAAAAACAAAAACACCCAGCAGGCAGAGGCAAGGCCGGGGCACTGGAGCGTGCCTCTGAGGTATGAGGAGCTCCTGTCTGCGCTAGCGGCCGGGGCCGCGGAAGTTGCAAGTCGATCAACTCAAGGTTCGGTCAAACACCACTACCGGCGCTTGAACAAGCGTGCAAGTGGACAAGGGGCTCCTTCTCAATTGTTTGTTTCTCACACGTGCCTTTGCTCTCAGTTATTTTAGACATAGAGAGGGTGGCGAACATTGCTCAGGCAGCTTGCGTAGCGCGATCTTGGCATGTTTTGGGGTTAGATGCAAAGAGAGAGCCTCTGGCGTCAGCATGCGCCAGTGGACGCATCTTATGTCCTGCCTTATGTCGTCTACCGGCCCCAATGTCAATATGTTCGTTCATTCTATTGCCACTCTTCTTCCCTGTTTCCTTTGTGTTCCAGTTGGCCAGAAGAACGAACTTGGCCGCAACAGGGATGTGGTTTATGGTGCACTGACATGCATGTTTCAAACCCATAGCCCCACACTCCGAAAACCATTCCTGCATTGTTTTTCGAGGTTCCCTGCCACGCATAAACAAACAAGACAAAGCGAAAAGATCCCACGAACGTGCAAGCTCAGGGAAGAAAGGTGAGCCATGAAATCCAGCTTGGCCCCCCCCACCAAGAACAAGCCACGATAACTATAAACAATTTAATACACTAAGCAATGCTTTTAATCCGCTTCTTGGCTGTCCCTTGCATGTTCGGCGGAGAAAATTGGACGGCAGCCTTGGTTTGGCAAGCATGTTTTTCATTGGCTCAGTCGCCAGCGAACGTCCCGGCCCAGAACCTGGCCAAAACCGATTGTCTATACAGTAATCACGTGCATTTAGTCTTGTAAAGAAAGCCTTACAAGAGGACAGACGATTTTGGTTTTCCATTTAAGCCTTCTAGAACCGCCTGGCAGGAGTATTCCGCGAAGAACGCAAGAAGATGGGAGATTCCACTCATCCATTTACAACTGACACTTGGCCAGCTCTTTGCATCCGGCCCTTCGGTCCATCCTTTCCCGGTAGATTGGGATTTGATTCGGTTGCTCGTGTCTGGCAGGTTCAAAGCTTCTTTTTCAGTACATCCATATTGCTCGTGCGCACATGCAACATTTGCCAGGTGGATGAGGAGGATGTGCACCCGCCATGCATTTTGTTTTTCTCGCCACGGTGCTCGGTGCCGGTTGCCTGTATTTTGATGCCTCCCTGAATTGTTGGCCGTGCACGCGCCCGGCCGGATTGACATGTTTCAGCAGTTGTGGTGATTGCTGTTTGGCCAAGCTGTTTATGTTCATGTTGCTTTTTCTATATCTTAAATGTCATGGCTAAAAACACGAAACGTTGAAACGTTGGTTTCATGTCCGGGACTCGATGTCAGGCGACTGACGAGCAAAGTGGCCATTGTCCGTGAATATTAGTTCGATTGCCCGTGGCTACACCCCGCAAAGCAATTCCGTGACTGTGATTGGATTGGAACAACAGCTGCAGCCGCTGGGAGCATGGAGTGATACAGTGCCCTGCATAACGAGATGTGTAGCGTGTTTTTTTGGCGGCAGTTGCCCTCCTTTTCCGGCAGGCGGGTAGCAAGCCAGGCTTTGCCATGGGTGACATGTTGGTGCCTTCCCCTTCTGGATGCCTTTGCCTCCACCCAATCCTCCTCTTTGTTTCTCCTGGGCCTTTTGCGCGCCTCCTTTGGTACGCGGTTTTCATTGCAAGTGGCCAAATCCTGATCGTGTCAGGAGCAGCGACGATGAACTCAAGATGGCATCATCAGAGAATGCATGCAGGGTGTAGTCTTGTTCTTTACTGGCATTGTACTCGTTGGCAAGGAGGCACGGGCAAAGAACTTAAGGCACCACTGCTGACACCCCCCTGCAATGTTACATGGACCCCCAAAAGGGGTGCCCTAAAAAGATAGTGATTCTAGACACGATTGCTTGCAATAAACTGTAAGTTTAGTCTCGAGCGTTGATTTGCTCCAAAGGACCACAGAGCCGCTGCGCTCCATTTTGCTTTTGTGGGTAGTTCCGCTGGTTGCAAGCGAGAACGTGGACGGACTGGGTGACTGCACTGATGGCAGGAAGAGGTTGCCAGAATAGCACCGGCATCGACGCCCAGCACAGCAGCGTCCACTCCAACGCACGGCACTCAGACTCTTTCTGGCGGGGGTACGCAGATCAATTTGCAACCCCCGGAAAATATTAGCCAAGCCAGCCCTTTGTTGAAACATTTTTTAAGAAACCTTTGTTTTGAGCAACTGCCTTTGGCTCCCTTGTTTTTACACTGGAATTTTCCGTTTCAAGGCACGGCCTGATGTGGAAGTTTTGCGCAACCGCTTCCACGTGCGCTCCTGTGCGTGGCGCAGAGCAAATCTTGCAGTTAGATCTGAATCTGAGTGGTGGCCCGGGACTGTTCCCATGGCTCATTGCTAGCCCCCCTATCCATCCGTCAGGTTTGATCCAGGGTCCATCTTGGCTGAAAGAGCCGCACCACACACTCGGGCGGTCTTGGCACGTCGCCCGCCTTTTGCGGCCCCGAGGCCCCCCGGCGGGAAGCAACGCAGGGGCCCCGAGCAGGTCGGAAGGATTCACTGCTTTGCATGTTGGCGATTTGTTTTCCGGTTCAGTTCATTTTTCAAAGACCAAGTCTTTTGACTGTTACTGGGTTAGATCTTTTGACTTTAACTTGTTGGGAAATCAAGGGGGTTTTCCACCAAACCCCCAAAAAGTTAAGCTTTTTGGAGGGGGGTCAACAGCAACCAAGGTCTGGACGCAACGGCAGAAAGTGAGAGAGAGAGAGAGGAAAAGACCAAGGTATTTGGCCCAGGGTGGCAAAGCCCGCTGGATCCTTCTTATAAAAGGTCCTAGCTTATTGGCTGCAAGGGGCCACTCCTGCGTGGGTAAAGTCGGATTGATATATTCCAAATGGACATGTTATGTTGCTGAACCTGGTTCAGCTGGACGTGCGGCAAGTGCTTGACGAAGCAAGAAAGAGTCATGGATTGAGTGGGGCCATCACTTGAAATCATCCCGCAACGTCCCAGCCATCTACAAGGGTGGTGGCAACTGTTTGCAATTCGACTTGGCCTTTGCTTGCACATAGTGTTTGTTCATTAGTTCGTTCGTGTATGCGTTGTCCAAGGCAACAATTTCAGAGCAAATAACCAACAAGCCGTAGCAGGCATACTGGTGAAACCAAGCTTGCATTTGCATACTGTGGTTCAATATTTGCGTCATCAGGACACGGTCATGACTTATGACACATACCGTTTCTTGCAATTGGGTTGTTTTAAGGCAAAACCGCAGGGAAGCCAACCATTCTGACAGGTCTGTAGTATTTTCTCATTGCACAGCAGGGGGTCTGGATTTTGTTGTGTTTTTTCTTCATGACCTGGAATGGAACATTACCACAACCTGGGCCGTGGCCCCACTTCAATTTCGGTTCCAACTTGGATTTGCTGAAGCCGATTTTCCACAACCATGACACCAATTCTCTGGGGTGCCCTAATAGGACGATCCCACAAGTTTCTGTGAGTATCCCTCTAAACAATGGACACGAAGCGCCCGGCCGACCCTTGCAGATGAGCATAGAATTCAAAAGAGGGTCCCACGAAAGGAGTGTTTCTTCAAGTTCTCTCCCTACTTATGTTTGTGGTATTGCATTGGCGTTCAAGTATGGGTTGCGGATTAGGAACAGGGATCCCCCTGTTTTGAACTACCAAACTGTCTTCCAAGCAATCGTGTGCACTTCCACGTTTCTTTTTGGAAGGAAAGCCACAAGAAGACCTTGCAGCCATGTTTACAGCCCCCCATCTTTAGAAAGACCCATGTAGTCATGACTCATGACTGGCAAATACTATTTTGCAGATTAACATGGAGCCTAAAAAGGGGGGGTACCCGAAAGGGTATTCCTCTACAAATCACAGCGGCTTTTTGGGTTCGACGGGTCATTCTCTCTTTATATATATATATATAATCAATCCTTGATCCAGAAAGAGATGGCCTTTGTAGGAATTGTGGATTGGGTCCATCCAGAAAACGGATTGGATGCGCGCGCTGGTTCCCCCATATTGTTTCACCAGAGCCACAATCAAAACCCGTGTAGATGAAGGTTAGTCAGGAGCAATCTCAACCATAAATAGCTGCGGCCGCCTTCTTAATTCTTTACATGGCTCTTGGTAGAGCATGTAAAAAAATGGAAAAAAAAACGGGTTTTGATTATGACTCACCAGTCGTTCCTGTTTCACTACTCTTTGAGTCCGTTTCCTGAAGGAGGCGTCTGCTTCTTGAGGCGCCAAGTCCAGCTTGGCCATGGCGCGGTTTCTCAGAATCGCCGCGGCTGGGGGGCAACAAGCTGAACAGGGGGAAATAGGTGGTTCTTGAGGCCCTTGGCTGAAGGGAAGCCAAGAGGCCACTGGGTATTTTGGAAGGTCCTCCTATTTTGGGACAAGCTTGGGTGCTTTTGGTTTGGCCTTAGCAACTGAACTGTTTTGAAGCATTTGCTAGTTCGCCCCAGTGAGTAGCACCAAGGTTACATTGCAGGGGGTACACCGACAAGAAACGGCAGACAAGCGGAGCTGTGTTTCATGGGGTTGGATTCGATCCAGTCAAGGTTCCCAACCCTTGGATTGCCAACAATGCTGGTGTGCTAGCTTGCTAGCTTGCTTGCTTGCTTGCTGGCTTGATTGGCACAGAAGGTTCCAGGAAGTGACACTGCGTTTTGGTGGGATGGTGTTCAAGGGGGAGTTATAGTGAACCTTGTCCAACGCCAACCTTTGCACCTTGGCAGCCTTGGATGGCAAAGCAGTCGCGCCCATCAGTTACCCCCCCCACGTTTTCGGCGCCCTGCCGGCGCAGAAATTGCGCCCGCGAAACTGTCGCCCACTTTGATGCTTTGCCACCGGGCGTTGGTTATGTGAGGGGGCTCGGAGGGTCCAACCCGTACCCAATTCGCACCCGCCGCATTTCGGCCATCTAGGCGCCCACCGCGGAAGAGGTGTCCTACGGGGACGAGTGTGCCCGAGCCTCGAAGACTTCCTCGGGTGGGCAAAGTGCAACTTGGAGAGGGCCCAAAGATCCAGAGGCACGACTCAGTATCTTCATCCATGGAGTAAAGATTAGTTCGCTTTGCCTACGGGAGCGCGACGCTGCCAATGCATCCAGCTTTCAATTTGTAAATGCTGCCCCGGGGGTTTGGATGAAGCAAGCCTTGATGTTGCCTCATGGCTGTTCACCAAGCTGACTTTCTTTGAGATGGGCCAGTGGCTTGAGTCTATATCAATTCACCTATTCTTGCCAAACGCTTGCTGCTTTGCCCTCCCAAAGTTGTTGCTTGGTTGTCGCTTGCAGGCAAGCGCTCAGCCAGGCTGGCACAGATGGTTTAGGGAGTGGGGGTGGGGGAGAGCGGTGCAGCGGTGCTTGTAAAGTTGAGGGTGGCCATTGTTAGGTGCAACCTCAAGCGGTAACGCTGGCATGCTGCAAAGCCAAGAGTGTCATTTCAGAGGAATGTGGTTTTATGAAAGGGAGTTTTGGGCCCCTTTGATGGGCTGTTGACTTGGAAAGGGAGCTCGGCCTTCCAGACTCTGCATCTCTTTTTGCTTCTTTCATTCTCGACAATCCTCCGCTTGCCCTGCGCGGCCATATTATCAACCTTTGAGATGTAGTTTCGGTCGCCCAGTCTGCAACTTGCGGGAAATCAATTCAGCATGTGCATATATGTTCCTGCAAGTGACACTGTTCAGTGGGTATGCGATCCTGAGCTCAGTTGTCAGTGCCGCGTACTTGACCGACGGCATGTGTCAAGTTCCGTAACAGCAGGCCGCTCTGCTGATCAAGCCATGTATGGAACCAGCAGAAGGCCATTTGCTTCAAGGTAGCGGGGTGCAGAAGTGCCAGACTCTCGATCACGGATCGACTGCAAGAGGGCATCGGTTCTTTGGCTTCCTTGAAGAAGCAACACAGCTACCGCAGCCGTCCAAGCTCAGCTTCCAGGTCCGGACCTTCAGACCATCAACTTCTGAAGACCTGATACTTCCAAGCTCCTAGTGGGCCCAGTGGTTCGGTGTCCTTGTCCACTTTTGTTTTGGCGGGTCCGGCGGGTCCCCCTAAAAAGTGATCCTTATTCAGAGCTGGGCCAAACTACGAATCCCGCAGGTTCCCTGCATACCACAAGGCCTAACAACAGAGGGGCTCAATGACCCATGACCATGGGGGGCAATTGAGGGTACCTATCCGCTACGTCGTGATTGTTCGCGGTCAGTGGAAAGTCTTCGCTCGCAGGCGCCGCTGCCGCCATCCCATGCAACGCCTGACTCTCAGAGCCAACTTGTTGGGATCATGTTGGCCAAACTTGAGTCACCCTGGTTAGGCTGGCATAGCGGCATACCCTGGAAATTAAAGTTGTTTGGTGTAGACGTGTACGTGCGCATGATTCGCCATGGTTTTCTATCAATGTATAGGCTCTGGCCCTATTGGGTCGTGTTGCAGGAGGGCGCGAGCAGGGCGATTGTGGTGATTGCAAGAAGCTCCCAAACTTTAGTTGCTGGGTCCCATGTTTCTCAGCAGCTCTCTCCAAAAGAGTGGCCTCTTACCAAACTGGGTTCGGAATGTAGGTTGCAAGCGCAAGTTGCATCGGAAGCTGCAAGTCGTTAGATTCTTGGCGGTCCCTTCAAGAAGCACGGGACGAGGTATCCAACAGAATGGGCCACACACTTGTTGGTGCTCCACTCTTTCTCCGAAAGCCAACAGGTACCAGCCCATGGAAAGTCAGCAGCTTTTCGTGTCGCTCCTTTTCGGGGCGCCCTGGCCGGTTTTTTTTGTTGCTCAAGGTGCGGTGGCGACTTGCTGGGGCGCCCAGGGCCGTGTGTGGTTGTTCGTTTCAGTGCGGTTTAGAATTGGTTTAGCATTGGAGTATTATTCATTTGAGCTGGCAGTACGGTTTAGATTTGGTTTAGTATTGGTTCAATATTCCCGTGCACTCGGTGAATTGGTTTATTGTTTTTTGGCATTCTGTATGCAACGAGCTCAGACGTTGCCATGTGCTTTTGTGTATTTCCTACCCTTGCTTCGGAACAAACAAGTGTATTCACTCCCCGTTTGCCGATCGCTACCCAGCAGTACTGCCAGCTGAAACGTGACATGGGAGCCCACAGGGGGCAGGCCACACGGAACGTCCGCTACAGGCCAGAAAATGAGATGGAACCTGAAAGCCACCCATTTGGCAAAGAACATCCCTTGGATTCCCGCAACTTCACATGTAACCCACACAAGGGGCCCCTCTAAAAGAAGAGTTCACACAAGGCAACCTTGTAGATCTTGACTTTCAGGCAGTCAGTTCTGACTAGTGCGAGCTTGCGGAAGCCGTTCGCGAATCAGCTTAGAGTTCCTGCGCTTGTTCCCCCGGCATTGGCACATGAAGAAGGGGTAAGGGGCAGCCTTAATACATGTTTGGACCCCGAAAAGCAAGTTTGAGGGGACATCCAGCCAAATCCGATTGCAATGCAGGGCCATCGAGAAATCTTCAAGTTGATTGGCCGAAAGATGAGGCCCCAATTACCCTTCCTCAGGCGAGCATGCAAGAAAGCGGTGCAAACCTTCGTTAATTCCACGGAGTGGAAGCATGGGACCCCTGCATGTAGATGCCCGCCTGCTAGGCAACCCCTGCAAGGCCAGCGGGAACCTTAGACTCAGCTTGGCGGTTTGATCTATGCCTGTGTTTCTTCAATCTCTTCCTCTTGGCGACGCTTTCCAGCACAGAATCGTTCGACTCTTGAAGCCGACACCTGGCTGCGGAAGGAAACGGCCAAGAGCGATATGCAGCACATGATTGCTGCCCTTAGATTTGGAAGGCCTGTGGCAGGGGCCTATCCCGCCGCAACAATTCCGTCAAGCTTGCCTTGGGCGAAACGAGCTCAATCCCATGAAGATGTCTTACTTTTGTGGATCCCCTAGTTCAGCCTGGTGACATGGCTGTGGGTCAAAAAGTAGGGGGCGAAAGCGTGTGTGTGTGTGTGTGTGTGTGTGTGTGTGTGTTCTTTTATGTTGGACGTGCAAGGTTGCCACCAGGGACCTTCCTATAGGTACCAGGCCCAGACCCCGTCTTCTCAGCAAAAGAAACCTTGGGACACCCTGCAAGAAAGGTCTCCGAACCCTTCTAGGGCTTTTGCTTTGTGGCCGATCAGCTCCAGCTCCCTTGGGCTTCTGGGCAGACACGTTCAAGGTACCACAGGGAACGTGACAGGTTCTGTGCAGTCCATGGTTCAAATTGGAGTCCTTGGCCATTCCCCAATTTGCTGTGACCAGCCTGGTAGAGCCGCGAACCCTGGTATATGGAAACATGGACTAAAATCTGTGGTCCCCCGGTGGTTTAATTTTGACCCATATTCACATGCAGCAAATAGATCCCTGGACAAGCTTTGAACACCCCCGTGGATTTTGGGGGGGTCCTTCGCCTTTGCTCGGTGCCTCCGAGAATTTTCTCCGCGAAACTGCCATAGGCCTGCTTCTAATCTCGTGGGAGGTTTGGGGCTTGGAGCTGGTCCCACGGTACTAAAGTTCCTCTTACCCATTCGTATTTGCAACTAAAGTGACACAATAATATGCACATGTATTGTACAACTATATGCTTATTTATCGATCCTCTTCTGAATTAGGTGATTTTGGGATGTATCTTTTGGGTGTTTTTGCAGGTGGTGCAGAACCTTCGCAACTCCAGAAGAAAGATGGCACTGGTTTCAGTTTGGTTCCACTTGACTTATTGTCCAGTGCTGTTTGTTGTTCCAATGAACGCCATATGTGCGATACTACCAGCAGGGTTCGAATTTGCCACTAAAACACTGCCTTTTCCAAGAGACCAAATGAAAACACCCCATTTGGGGGGGGGGATTTTGTTCATGGATGCAGTTAGATGACAGTAGACGGCAAAAGCCCTGCCCCTCCCCCCCGCCCCCAGTTTTGGTTTAGTCATCCCCTGTACTTGCCTATATGTAGCGCATGGTGCGATATCTTTTCGTCGCCCCAAGGCCTCCACGACACCGCAGACACCTCAGACTGCCCGTCCGCGGAAGGGGGGCAAGAATGCATTGCCGCCCATGAGCGGGGAAGCCCGGATCCGGAGTTGCGAAGGACTGTTTTGGGAGCTCCTTCCTCCCTTTCGGTTGGTTTTGGAGGCCATGCGCCCCATCTCAAGGAAGCAACATGGGCTCTACTATACATGTCGGTTGCTTCTGGGGAGGACACACAAAGGGCAAACGTGGCCACTGGTTGGGCAGACTCACACGCGAAGCACACACGTGAGATTTCCTTGCAAAGCAAGTGCCAGGCATGGTAGCTTTTTGCAAGCCTGATTCTTGGGTTTATACACGCGGTAGCCCTTCCCCGGAGCAATATTTTGGATTCAGTTCTCCGCAACTTATGCTTAAATAATTGAAGGTCAGGGGCATGTTTGTGGATGCGCAAGGCGCAAGATCTGCGCCAAACGCCCTCCAAGCTCTTCAAGACAAGATCCCTTCGAGCCAGCCCTTGAGACGCTCTCGGCCGAGGCGGCGTTTCACCGAAGCGGCCGAAGCCGAAGACCGCGCCCGCCGTGGACGCCGCAAAGTCCGCGCCCGCGGAGACGGCGCCGACGTCGCCGTCCGAGCCGGAGCGGGGACGGGAGCCCGCGCGGTCCCCGCGGGAGGCCGTGCAGGCGCGGAGTCCCACGCGGGGCCCAGGGTCTGGCACCTGACAAGGGGCCTCAGGAGGTAATTGACCCTTTACCTGGCCTTTTGTGCTGCAGTAGTGGGCGGAATCGAGGGGGAAACAAAAAACAGACCCTGATTCGATTGCTAAAGGACGTTGCTTAAACTATGACTTGTGGTTTCCACACGCTTGAAGAAGGGGGTGGCGGGTTCGCACGTGGGAATAGTTCACCATTCAGGATCCATGGATGGAAGTGGGGCCCAAGGTAAAAACCAGGGGGTGATCCCGTGGCACGGGCACGAGTCAGTCGCTAGGATCCCTCCCGTGGCAGGCACACACACCGATGTTGTAATGCGCCGAGCACGATCAAACGGAATCGCTCCACTTTTGGATTTCAACCAAGCTACACATCACAATTGAGTTTTCCGATTGATATTCATATTGTTTCGGGGAGCCGTTGGGGAGCCTCCAAATGTGACTAATGTTGGGGTCGGCAGGAATTCTGGGAATGTAGAACTGGTTTGTTGCCTGATTCTCAATTCGAACTTAGCTTTGGGACATGTTGGGCATTCATAGGGCGCATAGGGTAAAGGAATAATAGAGGATTCGCCCTCAAATTGCTCAACATGTGAACCCCTTCGGGCTTGCAGGTTTCGACAGGGCTTCACTCTGACTACACTATTTTTAAAATCAGAGGGACCCCTTCAGGCAGGTGTATAATGCGGGAGTAGCGCATGGTGCTGTTGACGGCTTGTTTAATCTCCATTCTGAAATGAGAAACGCTTCAATGGCCAGGAAAGCAGACCCATCATGAAAAGAGGAATCCCTATCCCTATGCTAAGCTGCGCTCGCCCAAATGATGAACTTGTCATTTGGTCGGGCCCCTGTGCGTTTTTGGTGTTGATGCTCGTTGCAGACCAGGTTGGTTTCAACATTGGCGCAAACAAGTCATGGCCCCTGGTTGCAACGTAAACTAAAAAGAGGCCGTTCAATCACCAAAGGCTTTGGCCAGGTTCAACAACGGCTGTGGCTGTTCAAAAGCAATCCTTAGTCCTTACCCTGGGCTACGCACTCCCCTTTGGCGTGAGTTTTTCCCTTCAGGGGGTTGGTTCGTAGCCACTCTGTTTTGACAGATCTGCAACCCAATCGATTTCGGTTTTGCCAGGAGCGGAGGGGCCCCACCTGGTCCCCCAATACCTCGCGAGCGCCGCAGCCGGAGACTTGACGTGCGCATCTGGTTTTGAGGGACCCTTTTTTGGGGTTGGTGACAAGGGAAACCAACAGAAAACAATCGTTTTTGGGGAGGTCCCCTGCTTTGGCATATCCAATCGTCGGAGTTTGAACGGAAGCAAAGCACAAGGGGATGGATGTCTGATGTTTTTTGCCAGACCCCGTAACAAGCCGTGGCACCTGTTCCAGTGGCGTGTTGAGGAAATGGATGGACACCTGGACACCTGTAGGAGAAGCCGAGCAAAACACATTGCCCCCCAGTAGTGCCCTTTTGCCCTTTTTTGGGGGAGGGTTTCCCTACTAAAATAGACTACAAAAAGAGGGTACCTCTACTGGAGGACCTAGAGGCAGTTCGTCTTGGGACGACCCGTTTCTGCCAGCCATTTGACGGCAGCTCCGTGCCCAGGTCCCTGTCAGACACATCCTTCCGATCGCAGTCGCAGCTACCACAGGACAGAGACGGCCGAACAGCAACTTATAGTACCTGGACCTGGCCAAACGGTGCTGCATGTGCCACCTGAACTTTGCAGGCAAACACAAGTTCGAGGCAATTGTCAGGGTCAGAATGCCTGTCATGTTCAGATGGGAGCTTGATCATCAAACACTTTTGGGCAGAGTGATTGCATACGAACAGGCAATGGAATGAATGGGTTCAGCAATTGTCTGGGTCTTTAGTTGCACTTTTCCTGGGCAGGTTCTTGCTCAATCAAGAAGGTTGTTGACAAACTTGTGCTTGTCATTTGTCAGTGCCGGACAGTGCTCTGGATCTTTGCGATTTGTAGCAATCAGTTTGCTCTTTCAAGCTGTGCCACTTAAACATTTGGATTATAGGGTAGCGGTGGATGGGCAACGCGTTGGCACAGGTGTTGGTTCTTTCGTTGATGCTTCAACTCTTTAGGATCCTGCGCTGCACGCTGTGGCTCAGCGCCTCAACAAAGCCCTAGTCGCATCTCGGCTGAAGGCAGTGGACGAATTCCGTGCCCACCGGAGGCCCTGGCCTTTGCAACAAACCAAGATGCCCCAGGCACCCCTCCCTGGTATCCACTACTCCACCCAATCGCAGCTGTACCACCCGCCCGTCATATGCTACAAATTGTTTTCCTACAAACGCGGATCACCAAACGAGAGCAAACCACTTGGCATCGAGACACTTGGCTTTGCCAACCGCAAGCAGTTCTAGACATCCGCATGAGGCGACGCAATGGGGTGCAGTAGGTTGCTTTTTCACACGGTCCCCGAAGCCAGCCGAAAGCAATGGCAGATTACAGACCTCTCTTTGCCCTACTTGCAGCATGTCGGGAATCAATGGTAATCCCAGGTGGTTTATGCAAATAGCATGCCGTGTGCAAATGTGCTTATTGCAGATTGTTTTGTTTTCCGCCTGTGCGCCTTCTTTGATTGAAGCTGATTGCGAATTGGCTTGGCTTGCTGCGTTCATGTCGCACACCATCAGGCATGAGAACACACCCTGCCGGTTCCACTCCGTCCACAGACATGGGACACGCCTGGCATGCAAGCATCACTGGCACCATTTGCTGGAATCATCATTTGCACCTTCAAGGTATCCGAGAATGAGCCATGTGCTTGTGACTACCATTGTGGGCAAAGGAGATCAAAGGGGGGGGGTTAGGCGTTCCCTGAGCTTCTGGGCTGACTGCGACTATCGCGCTGAACCCCTTCCCCCGGGCCCTCAACCTGGCACCTGACCGGACCTGAGGCCTACACCCAGAAGAGATCCAAGGAGATCACAGTGACCCCCAGCTGGGGCCAGTTCTTCAACGAGGCGCGCCGTCGCAACATAAGCAGAGAATCAAACCCTGGTGGAGGCATAGACGTCAGTCTCAGGGGGGGGCTTTTTTGATGATCTACCCTTTGTTTTGGTTAGACTCTTTCGGGACCAGGTTTCGATTGTGACTCAGATCTTCACTAGTGGAACGGCCCCTGCTTCGTGTTTTTTCTCCCAGTTGAGTTAGTCGCCCAGTAAATGTCAACGAATACAAGAGAAGTGTGAGGTGCCATTTGGCCCCCATCCAGATCTGCCTGGTTCCGCGCCTCTCATGCCAGCAAGATCCAATCGGGAAGGTGAGCACGTACAGCAGAGAAGCGGATTTTGCCACAATGCCAAATATCACTTTGGTGCCTTTTGCCAAGGGATGTTAGGACTTTAACTTTTGCCATCTAATGGGTTTTCCGTATTAAACCACTAAAATTCAAACTTTTAGCAGGGGAGCAGAAAGCAACCGAGATCAGTAGCATGTTGTGCGGTTATTGTTTTCGGCTTCTTGGCTTCTTGGCGTTTTGGCTTCTCGGCTTCTTGGCGTTTCGATTTCCCCCGAAAAAAGAAAACATGAATCCGCATCCCTTGCGATCGTCCCTTGTCAGGGGGATACCGATGGCAGCGGCATGATCTCCTTCGAGGAGTTGGACATTGCGGCGCCGGTGCCCAGCTTTGTGTGAAAGTGAGCGGGGCGAAGGTGCCAAAAAAGGGCGCCCTTCCCCACACTTTCCCTCGTTTGCAAGGGCAATACTGGAGTGGGTAGCACGTTACTTACTTTTGCTTGAGCGACGCGCCAGATACTTGCTGATGGTTTATGTAACTGTCCGTTCCACAGGGGGCTTCTTGTTTTTTGCTGAGCCGGCTGCCTTTCCTTTAAACATAGACTGGGCTTGTCGGAAGATTGTTTTTTTCGTTCTCGCCTTGACGATGCAACAATGATTTTTTGGACAGCAATGATTTGACTACAATAGCAGCTTTTGCGTACGAAGAGTTACCATGTGCAGCACCGTAAGCCTTTCTCATGGTCTGAGCCAAGGTGAACCTGTACAAATAAAACGGCCATGCCGATCAGGATAATCTTCGACCTTGATCCTATCAAGTCGCCCATACGGAACAAAAACAGTGTTGGGTGTCGCTGAAGAAAACGTCCGAGATATATTCGGCACTCGTCAGGAAGAGTCGGCCTTGGCCAGCAACAGCTCAGAGATGTTGTCATTCATCTATGTATTCTCGCTGTGGGGTCAAACATCAACAGTCATCAACTACCTAGAGCCAACAAACAACATATTGGTACACGAGTGTTCGCTTGAGAGACATGGGGTGCTTTGGGGACCCAAGCCAAGAGTCCTTTCAACTTTCGCATGTCCTGTTGGGTACATGAAGCCATGCCTGCAGCGGTTTTGTTTACCGGGTGCCTTCTTGGAAATTCCTGGCATTCTGACCTGTGCCTGGTCTAGATGGCTGACCGCACCTGCGCGATTGGGGCTTTCAGGACCTTTCGGGGCCGAAGACCGGCCCCTCAGGGTTCTTCTTGTGCGGCGGACAGCGTGTTCTGATTTTGCCTAGCACACGGTGGCAAAGATGACGCACCAACAGGGGGATCGCGCCCTGTTTGGGTGCAACTCTGTGCACTCATCATTGCTGAGTTCCTAGATTGTTATTTGCAGCTAGCAGTACCCAAAACAGTTCAATCCTTGGGCCGTCCTAACTTTGCTCCAGAGCCGGCCCCCATGTGCCATGGTGGTCATTGAAGAGCATCGTGCAAGTCTCGAGCCATTTGGCGGGAAGTTTAGGGTTGCTTTCGGCTGCCAGCGCGTGCCAAGCCAGCTGTGATACCCATGCGGGGTGTGTTTTTGAGGCTGCCTCTTTGCGTTCTGTTTCGGAGAAAAAGCAAAGACAAGTCCCCTATTCCGGGGTTGCGCCTCCAATGCAAGAACATGTCTGCAGGCGTGTGGCAAAATTTGCCTTCGACCTCTTTTGTACTTTAGTTGAAGGGCCCTTCCAAGAAGCATGCTTTCCCATCAGCAACAGCTGGGTCAATCCGCCAATCCTGAATCCAGATAGATTCCAGGGAGAGCTTTGGCGGACGGAGACGCTCCGGGTGCTTCCCAATTAGAGTCAGGCGAAGACTCTAGAGGGTTCTCTCGACAAGACGTAGTGGAATTGGATGAATTTCCTGGCTCTTGATGTGCCGTTGTGTTGGGTCAAAAGCATTGCACACACGCTCGGAGCATCACAGATATTACAAACGATTGGCATTTCCTTACGATCATTGCAGGCATCCATTGGACACGCCGGTTGGGCCCTGCAAAATTAGCATGACAAAAAGCCTGTCGCAATGTAGTTTGACGTCTCAAGTTGGCTCGGATCCATTTGCCCCGTTGCGTTCTGTTCGCCTGGGAATCGGATTCTTAGCCCAAGGTGTCAGGGGTCCAAGCAGCAACCTTGTGTAACGCAGCGCTCTTCGGTATTGTTTGGCATCGACCCTGCTCTTTTGGGGGGGGGGAGAGGCGGGGGGCACTTTCTTGTTTTCGTTGGCTCCGAGCAAAAGATGAACAAGCGAACAAGGGACTGAAAGCTACCGGCTAACTCGGAAAACCAAGCCACAAGAGCCATGTTGGGGCCTAACTGGAGTGTGATGAAACCATAGGTTCAAGCAAGGGACCGCAGCCCTTGACGCCTGAAAGGAGCTGGAATCTACAAGCCCAGCTTTGCAGGGGTCCAGTGATATCCGCTAACCGCTAGCGTCGCTTTTGCATGCTAATTTTTGCTGAGTTTCCAGCGTTTTTTTGGTGCCGGGCCAGAAGTTCTGGGTTGAGGCGGCTGTTTCTTCCCCTTCTGGGGTTCCATCTCGGCACGAGTGTAAGCACATTAAGCAGGGTCCTTTTTAGACTGTGGACAAGTGGATGGTGCCTTGGAGGTATGCCAAACTTATACAGTTGGGGGACCAGTTCAGTTGTTGGCCCGATCTTTTGGTTTCGCAGGCTTCCAGATGGTCCCGTCGATGATGACGGCGCGGGGTTTTGTTGGGCCGGCGGAGCCTGACGGGGGCTGTCCTTGTTCAAGAGTCGGGTTGAACGGATGCAAACATGACCCTCAGTGATTTGCCGTGTGAATGTTGCCTACTGTTCAAAATAAAATGCTGTGTTTTGGTTCGAAGATTCGTTTGTCAAGGCTCCCGTTCGAACTTCATGGCTTTTCCGCATCTTCGGTCTTTGCTTCGGGCTTAGCACCTTGGAAGACCCCGAATGGATGGGGGCTCCTTCGGAGAGAGCCATCCGCAGGTTCCACTTTTGTTTGGTGGCTTCCCCCACTAAAAGTCGTCAATTCCTTTATCTGATTTTATTTGCCAGGGTCACTGGATAGTTGAGATATGTTGTTTACTGGTGGCCAATACTCTTACACCAAGCGGTGGATATACGTGAGGTCGAGCAAGACTTGTCATTGCTAGGAAGCAGTTGTTCTCATCTCCTATTTACCCACCAACCTCCAGCCGAGCAACGAAGACGTCGATGCTGTCCGTTTGCTTCACCCTTCTTTGCCCAATGGCCACCGCAAACAGGATGCCTGTCTTAATTGGCGCCCAACCAGGCTTCTCCCATCTGCCCCGTTTAAGATACAGGCGAGTATTGGTATGCTGCAAGTAGGGCTCGGGGAAATCCCGGTTGGATCCCCTTGTGGAGGACCTCCAGGCTCATCAGGACAATCAAGTCTGGGAAATTCGAGGGACAGTCGCCACAAGCGGCCGCTCTGTTCTTTACATTCTTGGCGGATCCCAAGCATTCACACCATTCAGTTGTCCAACACCGTTCAACTATTTCGTTTTACCTTCTGGTTTTGATTGACACGCTGTCGCACCCTCTTTTTTACGGTTTTGCCACCAGGCGAGGGCAGTGAGCGCGCGGAGAACGACAGGACGGGTTCTTCAGGATGCGGGTGTGCAAAACTGTCAACCTGGCAAACTCGGTGTGTTGCTTCCATCAAGGGGGGCTTCCACTAAACCCTCAAACAGTTAAACTTTTTGCAGAGGGATCAACCGCAAAGATGTTGGGTTGCTTCCAGTAGCTTCCCCGAAATGACCGAGGTCCCTTTGACCCTTTGAAGCCCAAGGGGTGGCCTCAAGAAAGGAACCGCACGCTTGAAGCCCTTCGAAAGGACCCATGGGTTGCGGCCGGGTTCGACATAGCGGCGTTCCGTTGGCTTCTCAGCACCGCAACTAAGTCGGGTCACTGGATTTCTCCGAATTTCACAAGTTGACCTGTTTACGTCGCCATAACATCGCATATGTGCGAGTTTGTTTAAGTGGACAGGCCAGGTTGTCAAACCAATTGCTTCTGTCCAAAACCCCTCCGTTACTTCTGCGGGTGGGTGTGGTTCAAGCAAAGGGGCACTTGCTGTCCTCAACAAAACTTGGGCTAAGTGAGCCCAGCCTGGAGGAGCCACGTGGAGGATGTGATGGCGTTCCTGGACGCCACCGCGCACCTGGATTCCTCCTCCGAGGGCGTGCCATCTCCAAGAGCCTCGACCTGATCAGAAAGCGCCAGTGGCTGTGCGGGCGAGAGGGCGCACACGCATTTGTGCCTGCATATATGTATGGAAACGATTCTGCATGTGATGTTTTCTTTTGCGCGTGTGTGTTTTCATGTTTACCAGAATGCCTTTGCACATGGTCGTTGAAATGTTTCTTTGAACAACACCCACGCCGACACACATGTATACCCAGCCTGTTGGCTAGGAGCAACGGAGAGGCAAAGAGGCCTGGGTCACTTCTGTGCCAACGGACTGGGCATGAACACCTTGTTGTGATGGCGAGATTTGGAGGCTTCCCTGATGTGTAATGGTTGGGTCATGCCTGCCAGTTGTCTTTGACTTATGGGGACGCTCATTAGCCTGACCCGCAAGATGTTCCTTCCAACAGGATGGGTGCTCCGCAGGAATAGAATTGAAATCAAGGCTTAAGATAGAGCAAGCGTGGAGTACCGGGTGACGCTGTTGATTGCATGTGGGAGTGAAAGTTACCAGAGCGTTTTAAATAGCCATCCAAGCCCAGAGAGTTGTGCCTGGCTGGCACTGGTATTTGTGAGACAACAGCTCAACCATGAACAGTCGGGCAATGGCCAAGAGTCGCGATGCAACTTTCGACGTACCGAGTTGGGTAGAATACAACAGGAAGCAAACCTGAGCGCACAACATCGCAACTTACAAACCACTTGGGAGCAACTACCTTGTCTATGTTGCAGACGTTGTAGCCATTTGGTTGTTTGCCGTTTGCCCACCTATACGCATTATTCCAAGAAGAACTTGTTTTCTTTGAAGGGTCTGACATTGTCACGGGCGCTTTTGGAAAGTGGGGCAGCCTGCAATTCCCAGGCCAACATGGCTGACTTGCAGACTCTTGGACTCACATTTGTGCCCACAATGAAACGTGGGTAGTAGACGTGAAACATGTAGGGGGACAGCCCTAACCAAAATGGGTGCGGAAATCCGGCGTTTCAATCTTGTTGTGTTGGCAAAACTTCTTTGGCAGGTTTGGATTGATACTCATGGTGTGGATTTTGATAGACAACCCCACATAGTTGTTTGGGAAGCATTTTGCATTTTTTCTTATTGTGATTTCGTGGAAAATCCCCAATTGATTGCTAAAATTCATTTTTTTGCTTCCCTTCCAACGTCAACCAAGCCCATCCAGCATGGTTGCTTGACACAAATCCCAACTGGCGCTGGGCGTCCGTCACTCCGCTCGCTGAGGGTTACCGGGCCTCGAGCGGCAGGAGCAGGCTGGGCTGGAACCTAGGGTTGGTTCCCTACAGGTTGACCTGTTTCTCGAAAGGAACCCAGAAAGGGAGGACCCTCCCATCCAATATTGGATCCTTGTGAGTCTGGGAGTTGCGCGTGGCCGCATCAGGTGATATATGGTGATATGATCATTCACCATATCCCCGCTAAGATTCCAGCTTTGGATTTCAACAGATTGAACAGGTTGATGAGCAGCCACGTGGCTTGACCTTCCCACAATTTGATCTACAGGTTGGTAGTTAGAAGTCCGTTTCGCATTTACATTCAATAAAAAATACATATCTACATTTGCGCTACAGACAGCCAATGCTGGTGCCAACGTTGCCTGCGAAATGAAAGGTGGCCGGAGGCTTGTGAAGCACTTGGCACCGATGGTTTCGCGCGCATGTACGTTTGGAGCCTTGCATCATGCTACTTACGCCGTAGTTGGTTGGTTGGTTAGTTAACAGTCCCAAAGGACAGCTTGTGGGCACAAGCAAAAACGGCAACAACACCGCCACGAAAGGGCAGGTGCAGGTGGGGCCCACGACACAGGGCCAGCAGCATGAGACCGCGGTCAACATGCATCTCTTCCCAGTGCCCACCACCGGCCGCAGCGATCTTCTTTAATGTCTGCCTCTCCAAAAGCCATCCGCCTGATCGCAGATGTGCCGCGCCAAGTTTGTCAAGGCACCATAAGCTACATGCTCAGGTTCACAAGCCAGAAATAGCAAGGTTGAACAGTCCAGGCCACGGATCTCGCACTCGCCGCGCAGCTGTCTAAGACAAGGGCAAGCACAAGCAACATGCGAAAACATGCTGGAATAACGTCTGTTGCAGAAAATATACCAGGTCACTCTCGCCTTTGACACCTTACCACCAACATGGCCAAGGCAGACGTAACCACATCGAAGGCGCATGACGCATCTCTGGCCAACAAGAGTGACCCAGGGCAGCCTAAGAGCAAACGCCTTTGTCAAATGAGAACAAGGCTCCGACGAAACTGATAAATAATGCATCGGTATGACATGAGCCGAAACGTCAGCCTTCCAATCCTTGATGTAAGAGGCGACGAGAAGGTTGCGAACACAAGCCTTGTAAGACCCTGAGGGCATGCCTTCAGTCATCCACACCGGCCAATCCGGAATCCCAAATTGGCGAAGTAATGCGGACTTAGTCACCCAGGATGGCACACAGGAAGCCTGAGCTTTCTTGAAGACCGATCCAGCAAGAGTGCGGTCACCCTGTGTCCAAAGCAATGCTCGGGCCAAAGCAACTTCAAGGACGACCCGCTCACGAGCACCCATGCGCCAGCCGAGTTCACCCTGACAGACGGCAGAATTCCTCCACGGATCTGCGCCAATAAGCTGTCTTGCCCAGCGCGCATAAACAGATACAATAAAAGACATTGCCTCATCATCAATAGCCCACAAATGCGTTCCGAACCTCAGCACACTTTCCACTTTGAGCTCAAAGAGGAGAATACCCACGCACAAAGGAACACGAAGGCAAGAGATCAAGGAGCACAAAGCGTCAATCATACCAGAACAAGCCGCTACTACTGCAATAGCGTGTTGAGTCCAACTCCCATGGGTAGCCCACCGGAGACCCAGCCACTTGTGCAGTTTGACACAAGTGAGGGGAACTGGTAGTAAGGGACTACGCCTTGGGAAAAATAGAGGTGAATCATGACAATCAAAGTCGTCAGCAGCAAGAGGCTGAACAACAGTTTTGGAAGGATCCACATGCACTTCCACTTTCATGTCATTCGCCCATTCGGCGATGATAGACAAGCACCTGTTTGCCTCGCCTCGGCTGGATGCAAGGATTACTGGGTCGTCAGCATGAAACAAAATAGGTATCCTGTCATCGTCCAATATATCCAAGGCTCGCGCACAAGTAGCCTCAAGGTCAGGGCACTGCGCCAAGGCCAGTGCAGATGGCAAGCGCCAAGCATGCCGAACACAATCTGCAATATGGCAGGCTGTAACGAAGTCAGGCACACCCCGCCCCGACCAGCGGTGTGATTTCCACTCGACTGGCACCCAGGCAGTAGAGGCCAACCCGCACCTCTCCATGCGCAGTCTCTTCACCAGTGTGTTTGGTATCAAGTTGAAACAGAGGGGTCTAAGCTTGCTACCTTCCGGGATACCGTGCGACGACTGCACAACTGAATCTCCATTCAAAGTGCCCCGCCAGGAGTCTTCCCCAAGAATTGCTGCGAGCAAAGCATAGGCACCATCCTGAAGTCCAGCAGTGTTACGAGACTCAACCAGAATCAAGGAACGCCAAGCACGGGGAAAGGCATGTGCGAAGTCCGCAAAGATTTCGACGAAACTTCGATTCCAATGCTTGAAATTGTCTGAAGAAAGGACAAAGTGAAGTGATGCAAAGTGGTTGGGCCCTTAGAGATGGCGCACTTTGGCATTGCAGAACCTGCAATTCTCCACAACCTCTGTAGACTGGTCCAAGAGACAGTTGGCCAGTGGCCAATTCCCACCAAGGGCGTCAACCCCCCGCATCCAGTGCTTTGGAGTGTGCCTTACCTGCGGCAAGTTGCTTGCTTATCGGCTGATTCCCCAGATATTGCAGCAGAGAACAACGAAAACGCTGCAATTGACAATGGCTCGTGGTTGCCTTAGATGCAACTCGCCGTGGCGCAGTTCAAACATCCAGTAGGGTTTATGGGTCAGTGCGTGTGTGATACCAAAGGCATCCCTGTCCTAAGGGGCGTCCAAAGACTGGACTCTTCATGATCCGTCCATACATTTCCCAGCCGTGGCAACATATTTTTGGGTGCAGCTCTGGCGATTCCAAACATAGTAGCACTTTTCCTGATTTGCGTGGTGTGCGACGGACTTTGGCAGGGCCAAACAATTGCTGCCTGCCACAAGGTCACAGGGACAGGGGTTGTCGCGTTTCCGTCAGGCAACCCCAGCCCCGGCCAAGACTGCCCCGGCCCGGCACAGTGATTACCTGCGCACGGCATCCCAGCAAAGTGGGGCAAGGAAGTTTGACGTTGATTGAAACCCAGTTGATTGGTAAAGCCCTGCTTGAATGGGTGGGTGTTCCATGTCAGGTCCGATGCCTCCCTTCACTGTAAGCCTACCAGACTTGGATTCGGGTCTTCATGCCGCAGGGGCGCATGTTTTGACTTGACGTTTTAGCTAAGCATCCCTTTGCGCAGCCAGTGTGTCTTGCGGACTACTTGCTTTTGACGCTGCGCACTTCCTTCTTGTGGCTCTTCGTCATGGCTGTGGGGGCAACAATCGGCATAGGGATGGGGATCCCACATGGATCCCACTATCGTTACGTTCTACAACAATGCTCTGCATGTTTTTTAGCTGCCCCTTCCACACCCAAGGAGCACCACCCCCTTCTCCGCAACATGCCCCCAGCTTTCGACTTGATCTTAGTTCTGGGCCCGGTGCGTTCGCCGCAAGCTCATTCTCAGGCCAGGCCTTGGACTCCCTGTCCAGGGCGCATCGCGCCTTGTGCACCATCACCTCAGATGCAACTTGGTGGGCGAAAGGGCGCGTTGGGCACGGTTTCTGCTTGTGTTGGAGGTATTTCAAGGTGGCAATTCCCAGGGGGTGGGTGATCTGAAATCATTGGTGCAATCCTCGCCCCTGGGAAATAAGATCTGTTGATGGTGTTTTGGCTGGTCCAGCCTTCCTGCATGCATGATTCTGTCAGCGCATATGTCCATGCGCTCGTGGACGGCTAAATTTTGAATTTCAGCATCGGGCCATGAGTCGTCCGACTATGTTCGGTGCCAATATCTTGAACCATACGTACTTGATGGTTGTTTCCGTAAGAAGCAAACAAGCATGCATGGCGACATTCTAGACATCCCAGTCGTTTCCACTTAAATTAGGTTTCACGCATCACTGCCTGGACCAACCTACTTTCACTTATCGTTGAATGACATTCAAAGGGAGAGGCGCCTTGTCAGAGGTTGCAGTCCACAGGTTGCGCATGCAGGGTGTGCCCCAGCATAGCATGCAGGGTGCCACACCCTGCCTCGGCGAAAGGCACTGTTGGAAGACTTACCGTTTGGAATGTCACCTGAAGTGTTGCTGTGTTTGTTTTTTCTATTTTATTTTATTTTTTTTCCGTCTTAGCTGGTGCGAATGTGGCTTTTTGTTGGCCGGCTGCTTGATGATGTTTGTGCGGAACATGTCGCAGCATTTGGTTTGCAGCGGTTTATCAGGCGAGATGAAAGGAGGCCAAGCAAAAGCAGATTTCAGTACAAATAGTGTTTTGTGGATTCCAGGTTCATTTGCACAAGCTTACTAGGCAAGATCAGGAGTCGCTGGGTCACCGAGGTCAGCATTGAGAACTTAGAGCGCCTGCATTCAGTGCGCCGATCTTTGCAGGAAGACTTGGAGGCGCGGTGTGATTGTGAGTATGCACACATGGTTGGAATTGAAAAGCGACCGCAGGTTGGCATGGCCCCACCCACAAACAGTTGGGGTTGGGGTCTCCTCCAAATTGAATTTGGATATCGTGTCGACGTACTAAATTTGAGACATTATCTAATCAGAGGACCTACCTAGTATTGATCGGCAGCCTCCGACTATTTCGGCCCTCCGGATAAATCCGAAGCTGACATATACCCCAGGTGTGGGCCACATATGGCTACAATTCGCCCAGCCTCTAGCATGGAAGCGGGGCATCCCTTTAATCCAAATGGACAGCAAAAGTGCGATGTGGGGAGGGTAGGATAGTCTCACAGTAGCACTATGCATTACGGCCTTCGACCAACCATCCTGTTGCAGGTGGCTTCTTCCTGCACTGTGGATGAACGCCTGCAGGCCAGGATCCGACATATCTGTTGCAGCCGCCACACAACAGCGGATGAACACCTAGCAATTCCAGGGGTGCCACCAGCGCAGGGGAACACACAATGGTCCTCTCGCTTCTTATCAAGACGTTTTGCGGGAGGGGTAGGATTGAATGCAGAAGGGATAGGGATGATTCCACCAAGCCAGACGATGAGCCTGCACCGAACACGAGCGTAGGGTCTCAGGCCAACTTCCGGGGCGGATAGTGGAGTTTGGGACGCGGTCAAGTCAAAGTCTCAGAGGTCCTTGAGGTTTGGGGCTGTATCTTTTGGTTGGTGATTGACCCAATCCAACGGGCACCACACTGATCTTAAAGATCAAAACGGTTCAACGGGCTTTTGTTTGTTTGACTTGGCCTTGCTCCACAGTCTAAGGCCATATGTCACTTCACAACTCTCCGTTGTTGTGTTGAACAAGCAGATTGGACTTCTTTTGGCCACCCGCTCAAAACGAGTGGTGCATTGGGGAAAGCTAAGCCTCCAGCTGGGGGTTCTTCAGGATACCTCTTCCCCAAGGCGTCAGCCCCCATTCGCGCGAGGTGGTGTTGAAGCTCCACAGCCAGGCAGCGTTTCAGCCGCATCCGGTGTATCTCTCGTGCTTTCTGGACTTTTGGGCTGGCGTTGGGTGGATTCCTGGGAAACCACCTGGTACTTCTCCTGTTTCCGGTTGACTCCCCTGCTTGTTGCTAGCATCGCTTCTGGCATTTCAGGTTTCACAAGCAAAAGCACCCAGCCGCTGTGGAACCTATGTCCAGCTTTATTTGTTGGACGACTATTCCAGATTTGGAACAGACATATGTCAACAGATCTGTTCTCCGTGAGGAGCAAAAGAGCGTTTATTTTCTGGATCCTGCCGCCTTTGGGCACTGAGTCTGTCGGAGTGTTGCTGCAGAGGGCATTGGAAGGCTTTTGTTGAGCAAGGGTCTGCCAGGGTGCCTGTTTTCTCGTGAGTCGAGTTTTGAACATGGGCTTTTTCCCCTCATCCGCGACGCCGGAAGGAAGAAGCTATGCAGGGGGGGCCCAAAGGCCCACATTTCTCCAGCCAGGGGGTGAGAATCACACGCAAGACATGGTTTGCAGTGGCCTCAAATCGGTTTCAAACCCGGCCCGCTTTTTTTTTGTTGCTGCGGCCATGGAAATGACATCTTCAAAATTGACCTTCGGCTGGTTGAAAGGGAATCCCCTGGAGTAGTTGTGAGAAGCCCTTCACAACATTCACTTTCAGAAACCAACTTTGGTTTGAGGAAAGGCTTCCAACTTGGTTGCTGGACATTTGGGTGTGGCTCAAAATTAAACAGGAGGGGCAAACCGCAGGTTTTGGTCCATATCTCCACTTACCAGGGTTCCGTTTTGGTACCGGTTTTTGGAGCCACAGCCACTTGGGGGGGGAGAGTGACCATTTTTCCGCATGGGGGCCAGGCCTTGGAAGACTGCAAGCTCGCGGAGGAGAAGCGCCCGGAGCCCCGCGGGGTTAGCCACAGATTGGCTCGTTGGGGGCCCAGGTCTGGTAGTTCCAATGGTCCCAAAAGCGGGGTGAAAGTGTCAACGGGCATTCTGAGCTGTTTGGGTAGCCATTTGCTTTGGGTGCCAGGTGCCAGGAACATGTACACTGGAGTAGTTGCAAGTGTTTGCTTGTCTTCTTCTTTGCGAGTCTTGCCAGTTTTGTGGATGATGGTCGGCAAGTATATTGAGCATTTTGCTTTGGATGATCCACAATTCGAGACATTGCTTCCTCCACGGTTACTAGATGGTCCCTCTTGTGGCGTCTCACTACGGTTTCTGAAAATTTTCCCATGTTGAACGACCATCGCCTTTTGATGCAATTCCCATAGTGTCCCTGGTGAGCCAAAGTGCGGGCAACTGGGGGGCGCTCATGATTCCCAGTTAGGCGTTCAGATGTCGCCGAGGCGAGACGGAGAAGCCTGAAGTCATCATGCTGCGGCGTTCCATCGCAGAGATCCACCGCCGAACCCCGAAAACGCGCGGGGCCCTGGGCGCCGAACATGCTTTGGCTTCTGGGATTGTCGGGCGGGCTTGGGTTTCAACGGACATGGTTCAGATGCAACTGGGGGGGGGGTTGAGTCCCTCTGCTCGGTTTGGGCATTCGATTGTGCGCCCTCTTTACCAAGCCCCTGATTGTGGCTGGTCTACACCCAGCCATGCAGAGCCCTCCTGGTTGCATGAGGAAACGCCATGCAGAATGTTCAGGATGCAATGGACATCGGTTCGATCCGATTGGGAGGTTCGGACAATTACTCACATGTTTGCATGTTGTATGTTCATCATGGAGTAATGTACTCTCCGGGTTCATACGGGTTAGGCGTTTTAGGCTTGTCCATGGTCTGGATGGTCCCAAACCACGTCTGTAATTTGCACGACATGGTTTGGTCGATGGCTTGGCCTGAACATATTTAGACGGCTTGTGGCATGCCAGGAACAAGTCCAAAGAGGCGGGGAGGGCGGGGCTCGGCAAGGTTCGGGGGATGATCTTGCAGGAATGCTTTCCCAGACTGTGCGCTTGGCCTTTGGTTTGAGGGGGTTTTCCTTCTAACGGTTCACTGGAGGCCTGGGGCGCTCTAGGGTTGGGATAGCGTGATTTTCCCCGCTTGGCCCAAGCAAAAGAGGAACCTGGTTGGAGGCTTGGAGGGCCCGGAGTTGCTCCAATCGCCCAACAGGATGCAGACGGTTGGCTACAAATCACCTGCTTGTTGGTAATCACCCAGCGGCCTCATTGCTTTTGTGGAACCAGCGCTGGAACTGGCTAAACTTCGGACAGTCGGCAGTTGCCAACTGGCTAAACCTGAGACATGGAGCAGCTGTGCATTTGTCAGCTTCACAGTTGGCACTGCTAACTGGCTGACTGACAAGGGTTTGTCTTTACATAGCCTCAAAGCGGGCGGTTTCCCTTTGATGTCCGGTTAAACCCTCCAAACAGAGCATCCCCAAAGGCAGACACCTAGATGCTGAAATCCTTGTGCCTCCAACCATGCCTTGAAGCTCGGCTCTTGCACGCAATATTTGTTGCAGCTGCTGAGCGACCCAGGCCAAAAGTAACCTTGTGTTTGTGCGTGGTGTTTGTGTGTGGTGTGTAGCGTGTGGTGTCTGGTGTGTGTGTGTGTGGTGTTGGTGTGTATGCGTGCTTGGTGCTGGTGCTGGTGTTTGGGCGTACTCTGTGTGGGTTGGTTTAATAACAGGGGGACAATCAGGAAAGCCACAATTATAGGGGTCCCCTATTTTCACAGACACCCAATTGAACATCCCTGGATGGCTGCGACAGAAGTGGAGGGGAATGTTGGGTGCCGACTTTGGGAATGAAGAATGCGAGCATTTGTAGGCTGCCTTGAGCATAACAAAACTTGCGTTACGCCTTTGCACTGTTCTAGGGCAGAAACAGAGACCGTATTTTGAAAGGCTACTTTTTGTTGCTCCTTCATGCGTCGATATGTGTGGGTGGGTGGAAGGTTCTTGCTTCAAATTTGGTCAAGTTCGGCTGTCAGCGGCCAGGACCATTCAGAAGGCCAAAGGTCTGGAGCTCAGTGCCCGGAAGACTGCAACAGTAGCTTTTGCTTGCCCGCTCCTTTCTGTGCACGGAAGGCCAGTCCTTTTCGAGTGCCCGGGCGCATTGGAGCAATCGTCGTTAACATGGTGCTGCTCGTTGCAAAGATGTGCCTGTGTGCATCTCTCCTTATATGTAAAAATGAATGGATACAAATGCGGCAGCTGGGCGTATCTTAGATTCCTGATGTTGTCAGCTGCTTGTTGGAGGAGTGCTTGGACAGGGTGGCCTTTTCCCAGGCCGCTGGTGATTGCCAGCCACTTTGCACAAATGTTTGCAGCGATGTGGTCTTGCGATTCTCGCTGTTACCGTCATCATCATCATCATCATCATCATCATCATCATCATCATCATCATCATCATCATCATCATCATCGTCAGTGTCGTCATTGTCATCGTCATCATCATCATCATCATCATTATCATCCTCCTCCTCCTCCTCATCATCATCATCATCATCATCATCATCATCATCATCATCATCATCATCATCATCATCATCATCCATCATCATCGGCATCATCATCGGCATCATCATCCTCCTCCATCGTCATCATCATCATCATCGTCGGTGTCGTCGGTGTCGTCAATGTCATCGTCATCATCATAATCATCATTATCATCCTCATCCTCATCATCATCATCATCATCCTCCTCCAGCGTCATCATCATCATCATTATCGTCAGTGTCCGAAGCATCATCTCCCTCCTGTGTGAACGGTTGAGTCAATGCAAAGTACCCGGAGCGTGTAGTGTCTGGGGAGAAGGCCCCAGAGGCGATCAAAGACAAGACGCGGACCAGCTCCCTCAAAGTCCCGGGAATAGGTGTTCACTGACAATTCCGTGGCATCCACATGGTAGCCCAGGAGATTCCGTAGAGGAGGCGAGACTCCCGCTTTGGCCACCCAACTGAGGCAAGTGGCCTTGAGGGACCGACTGGTGGGCACGGGCTCTCCCGGCTTGGCGACCTTAGCAAGAAGGGCATTCACTGACACTGACGATGATGATGATGATGATGACGACAATGATGAAAATGATGATGCTGATGATGATTATGATGATGACGCTGGAGGAGGGTGATGATGCCGATGATGATGGATGATGATGATGATGATCAGGAAGATAATGATGATTATGATGATACCGACGACACCGACGATGATGATGATGACGATGGAGGAAGATGATGATGCCGATGATGATGCCGATGATGATGGATGATGATGATGATGATGATGATGAGGAGGATGATAATGATGTTGATGATGACGATGACAATGACGTCATTGTCATCGTGATCGTCATAATCATCATTATCATCCTCATCATCATCATCATCATCGGCATCATCATCCTCCTCCATCGTCATCATCATCATCATCATCATCATCGTCAGTGTCGTCATTGTCATCGTCATCATCATAATCATCATTATCATCATCATCATCGTCAGTGTCGTCATTGTCATCGTCATCATCATAACTACCATTATCATTGTCATCCTCATCATCATCATCATCCATCATCATCGGCATCATCCTCCTCCTCCATCGTCATCATCGTCATCATCGTCAGTGTCGATCATCCTCATCATCATCATCATCATCATCCTTCTCCATCGTCATCATCATCATCATCATTGTCATCATTGTCGTCATTGTCGTCCTCATCATCATCATCACCGTCGTCATTGTCATCATCATCATCATCGTCAGTGTCGTCATTGTCATCGTGATCACCAAAATCATCATTATCATCCTCATCATCATCATCATCCATCATCATCGGCATCATCATCCTTCTCCATCGTCATCATCATCATCATCCTCATCGTCGTCATTGTCATCATCATCATCATGGTCAGTGTCGTCAATGTCATCGTGATAATTATAATCATCAATATCATCCTCATCATCATCATCATCATCATCATCATCATCCATCATCATCGGCATCATCATCCTCCTCCAGCGTCATCATCATCATCATCATCAGCATCATCACTATCATCATTGTCGTCATCATCATCATCATCATCGTCAGTGTCGTCATTGTCATCGTGATGGTCATAATCATCATTATCGTCCTCATTATCATCATCATCATCATCATCATCCTCATCCATCATCATCGGCATCAGCATCCTCCTCCATCGTCATCATCATAATCATCATCATCTTCGTCAGTGTCGTCATCATCGTCGTCATTGTCATTGTCATCATCATAGTCATCATCATAATCATCATCATCATCGTCATCATAATGATCATCATCGTCATCCTCTTTCTTATCGTCATTATTATTGTCGTTATCGTCATCCTCATTGTCATCGTCATCGTCATTATCATCATCATCATCATCATCGTCAGTGTCGTCATTGTCATCGTCATCGTCATGGCCATCATGATCATCATCATCGTCATCATCGTCATCGTCATCATCATCATCGTCATTTGCCATCGTCATCATCATAATCATCATCATAATCATCATCATAATCATCATTATCATCCTCATCATCATCATCGTCATCATCATCATCGTCATCCTCATTGTTATCGTCATCATTATCGTCGTCATCGTCATCCTCATTGTCATCGTCATCGTCGTCATCATCATCATCTTCAGCATGATCATTGTCGTCATTGTCATCGCCGTCATCATCATCATCGTCATCATTATCATCGTCATCATCGTCATCGTCGTCGTCGTCATCCTCATGATCAGCATCATCTTCATCATCATCACCATCACCGTCACCATCGCCATTGCCAGCACGATTGTC
>CAUJNA010003772.1:892614-935114 GCA_963377175.1 Effrenium voratum | reverse complement strand
CTTCCCCCCTTTCGCCTGCCTCTTTTTGTCCCCGTTTTGGTTTCCCCCAGTCTTGTCCTGACCAGACTTCTTCACAACCCCAGGGCTTGGCAGGCCACAAGCCGCCGGATTCGGCCGACTCGACCAGGCGGTGATGGAAGGCCAGCGCCTGGAGGAGATGCGCGACGAGGCGGCGGCCGAGGTGCAGAGCGCCTGCAAAGCGCCCGGCCCTTGCCGGATCTCTGCCGGATCGCTTCGCTCGAATCGGTCTGGTGGCTTTTTTCTTGGCGCTGGCCGTTTCGTTGGTTGCAATTCCACCAGTTCAGAGTTTGGTTTGGTCAGCTTTCCACCAGCGGTCAACCCCTAAGAAGTGTTTTTTCTGCCAGGGGGATGCGCTTGACCAGGCTTGAGGGGTAAGCGTTTGGTTGGCTGGCGGCTGGTTGCCAGGAAGCGCCAGGAAGTTGGTTGGTTGGCGGAGTTTGCGTTCCGAAGGGTTCGCCAAAATCCCTGGGACGCTCAACCAATTTGGCCGCTGCCACCCAGCTGCCACATGCTCATAGAATTCCGATTGTTTCCCCTGCACAGGTGTGTTCAAACATTGGCTTTTGGTTGCCAGTTGAGTTGTGAGGCGGCATATTTGAGGAATCATGTGTCGAGGTCTGATTTCAACTCGTTCTGTGCATGCATTGCTGTGCTTATCCAAGCTTGGGGCTTACAGGGTATTCAGACTCAATTGATTTAGTAATCGACGGCCCTCAGTTTCCTTTTCTTCGGACCATTTAAGTAGCAGTTTCATTGGAACATATTGGAACCCACCAGCAAAATGCAAGTTGTCAACTGGTCCATCGAGGGTAGAAGACTATCAACTACGCTTGGCCCGTTCCCGTCTGAAAACAACTCATCAACGATTCCAAACATTTGGCTGTGGCTCAAAAAGCTGGTACCAAAATGGAGCCCTGGCAAGTGGAAACATGGACCAAAGCCCGCGCAACCCCGCCTGTTTAATTTTGAGCCACCCCCATTTGTGTGTTGCTTGCCATCCGGGGAAGGAGGCGCTTTCGGAGGCTCCCCTTGCCCGCCCGAGGCTGGCACAGCTGTCCAATACGCAGGGGGAAGACCGGCGGATGATGCGACTCGCCTTGCAGTCAAGAATTCATGGAGCTTCAGATAAATCAAAGCTGTCCAATAGGCCGCTTCGACGCGTGCATGGGTGCGACTTCTGGCCTGTCGTGCGCAGCAATTCGCATGAATACCGGCAGAAGTCCGAGAAACAAGCTATTCAGCCGGTTGTCCTCCGTGGCTTGAGTTAACATCAAGGAAGCCAACCATAGGGTGCGAACACCTGGACCTGATCACAGCCTCCACACATGTGCTCCCTGTTGCAAACAGCTGAACTTGTGACTTGCACCCTGTGGCATTTCGGCTGGCTTCACGCATGAAGGATCGCATGGGAAACTGCTCAATAGTTTTTTCAAAAAATGGGGACTTGCATGCCGTGGCATTGCTCGGAAAAGCCCGCGCCTGAGGCACGAGAAGGCGTGGCGAGTGCGACAGTTCCGGTGCCGGACGTTCGCTCTTGGCCCCTGCAGGTCCAAAGTGAATGCCGAAGGTTAAACCAAGCAGAAGCCACAGGGAATCCGGACCCACTGGACCCCTGCGACGCAGGCCAAGGAGTTGGAGACCTTTCTTCGGGGCCCAGTAGCACCCTGGCGCCTCAGCGCGCTGCACCAGCCGCACCTCGAACGAGAAGTTCCAGGGGTCCTGTTTTGGGGTTTTGGTTGGTGGGCCGGCCTTGTCTTTCGTTGTCTGTTTTTCCAGGCCGCCAACCTGTTTTTGTTTTTTGCTTTTCGACCACTAACCACGAACACAAAAGTGGCTGCACGCCATGAGCAAAAAGGTGACAGAACTTCTTGTTGCCCCTTGCCCTTTGGTGTTTCTCCAGCTCGCGTTAAACCATCAGAAGCTAATTGTTTGCACGTGGGTCTAAATCTGGCCAAGGTTTGTTGCGGCTTTCTGTTGCGCCGTTTTGTCGTTGAGCCTTCCATGGCTCTAAGGCGTTGTCGCTTTGTTTTCTGCTGATGACTGCTCATGTGTGTGTGTGTGTGTGTGTGTGTGTGTGTGTGTGTGTGTGTGTGTGTGTGTGTGTGTGTGTGTGAGAGTGTCAGATGTGAGTAATTGTGCATATAGCAGCTGTTCTGCACATCGTTATCAGTATGCAGCAATTCTGCCTGCAGTTTTGGTTGCACGTCGTTGTGTTTCGCTGGAGTTGTTAAAGCTGCTCCTATGCCAGCAACAGCCCAGGACAGGATCGTTGGGCACCACATCGCTGCTCGATCCAGAGGAGTACCGCGTGAATCGGGAGAATGCAACTGCTCAGGCGTGATGTCAACGGGAAGCGACGGGGCCCCACAAGGCATGCAACTGGGCAAATGGTGGTGTCGTCTCTCGATCAGTTGACGGTGTTTTTTTTGCCTCACTTGGCCATGCTGATGCACGTGATGGGCGCCATGTCAAGGGAACCCATGTTGGGTGCCAACAAGCCCAGTGGCAGCCTTTCAACGTGACATGGCTAGCAATATCAACTGATAGGCTTTGGTATTTGAACGCTGCCCAGCTGTTTCTAAGACATGCTGGGTGCCTGTGAGATTTGCCCAATCTGAAAAAAATCACCAGGAGTGCTGGCTTGTTGTAGTGCAGTATGGTGCAGTTAGACGGGCTCTCCAGTAGATTATTCTTTGACTCAACTCCTTTGCCGTCAGTGGCATCCTCCGGGCGTGCAGCTTGCGCGATTTGAGCTGTCCGGCCCTTTGTTTCCGATTTTATGACGGGGGCGCCGGGGGGGAAGGGGGGCATTTGGTTGCGGCCAGGCGGACAAAGATTTAGCCGCCGCCATGGAGGTGCACAGTAGCACCCGGGAGCAGCTGAGAAAGTCATTGCAGGAGGAGGCGGGCGAAGAAAATAAAAAAGAAAAAGAAAAGAAAAAACCAACTAAACACATGTTATATATGAAAAAAAGAACAAACACATAAAAGGATGTGCTTGCCTGTTTGGGTTGGTTCCATTTTTTCCAAAGGACACTGAGGGTTGGGCCAACACCTCGTTTCAACCTGTTTGAAAGCTATTGTTCAACAACCTCCTCTTCGCTTTCCTTTCGAGGGGACTGGGGCTTTGGCCCTGCTGTAAGAATGCGTAAGACAAGGTTTACCTTTTGCCTCTGGCCACCAACACTCCATTTGGGTATGTCTCACATGGGGCAACCCCAAAATGGGCGATTGCCCTTGGAACCCCCTCTCAACCACCATGGAACCCACTTGTTCGTCTCCTCTAGACGAAAATTATCTTCCAAGGTCTCCTTTACACAAAAATTATCTTCCGGGACCTCCCCCCACCATCAGGTCCCGTGCTTGGCGGGGTGCTACGAACTCCCGCAGGCGCAGCGCCAGAAGGACGAGGAGGTGCACTTTGCGGAAGAGCTGCAGAGCTTGCGAGAGCCACTCGGCCCAGAGGTCAAGACATGCCAAAGAGCCTGAGGGAAGGAATCCCAGTGAATCTCAGTTGATAGCAGGCAACCAGCCACTTTCCTTTTAAAGGGTTCCCTTGGTTGCCTACGGAAATGGCATCTGAGGATAATCTTGACCAGATTGTAACGAGCTAGTCGATGGGGGGGCAGCTCCTTTACTGCAGCTTCATTCTTTTCCAGGTGGGCAATGATGGTCATTCGCCCAGATAAAATAAAAGTTACTCATTTCCGGGATCTCTTTTGATATAATTAGACATATTTGAAGCAGATTCTAGAACGGGCAACAACTGTTTTTTTTTGTGTTTGGCAACCCGCTGTTTGCCACGAGGTGTTCAATCACAACCTTCGAATTTTAAAGCTTTGTCCATGGCCACGGCTTGTGTCGTGATGGTTGGCCGGGTAAGCCAAAGCCGAAGGTTTTGACTTACGCATAGGAGGGGCTCACCCCTGACCAAAACAGATAGGCACAAACCAAGCTGCGAAATGACCCCTTGCTTGATCGGCCCATTCCAAGCAAAACCAGCCACACAGAAATCACAGAAAGCGCTCGCTCTGGGGATCCACCAAGCAGATCCCTTGCCTGTGTGCAGGACGTAATTCAATCAGACGTCTCCAAATGTCAAAACGGATCCCCGTGCAAAATCATGGAGCTTACCAATAGTTTAACAGCACTCGGGTACGACCTCATCAAAATGAAGTGACAACTTGCCGACTGGCCCAGGTTTAGCAGGCAAAAAGCTCCCAACAGGAGCCGGCCCCAACGAAACTCGCGGAGGTGCAAAACAGGGCCAGCGAAGTTCTTGACGAGCGCAACGGCAATCGCAAAGCTCGGGACCCAATCACGTCCTAAGCAGGTGCAAGGGACAGAGCGAAGATCTATATAGTGCCCGAACAGGAGCGCTAATAACCAAATGGAGCGAACAGAAATCCGCAGGGCGCGCAAAGGGTCTCCAAGCAAGATCGCCGAGGAAAGTGACCAGATTCACTGAAGCCTAAGCAGGAGCCACGGGCTTGCAGTGGATGAAAGCAGAAGGATGGATTGCGGAGAGCAGAACTTTGATTTTTTAGGTGCCACATGAACTGACAGCTGTTTTCAAGGCCCCAGCTGACCCAGAAGCCTAGGGAGAGCCATGTAGGGGCCGACCCGGGTCTTATCTGAACATTGTAGAGATGGCCTCTGAATCGAGAACATTTGCGAAGAGGTGTCATGGATTCCCAGTGGGTTGGGGTACAGCCATCTGGACCTTGTGCTCCGCAATCCACTTGAGCATGCTTTCGAGCTTTGCCCGAGTTTTACACCCAAACCCTTAGTGCCGGTTTGGGCCTTTTTCTCAATATGTTTCTGACACGGGAATCCGGGAAGGGAGTTGGAGACATGCCACGACTCGAGCCAAGTGCCCTGAGGCACTTAGTTTCGCGGCGGCACAGCGTTGACACGGCCCTCGCCTCCCAAATGACGGAGAAGGATTTGAGGCTCCAGGAGGCTTCAGGGAGCGCGTTGGTTCCAAATGGGCGCGTCTCAGAATTCATGGACTAGGGACCTGAGCCTTTGATCTTCTTTTAAGGTGCCTATTGGGTTGGCTGCCACATGGCCCAACTGATCTGCAAAGAGCAATTTGTGGGGCAGGGCAACAGCCATAAAGTTTAGAACTGAGGGGTCGAAACATGTATGGAGTCGATTTACGTTCCTTCGATACACCAACATTTCCACCCGTTTCCACCCTTCTGTCAGGACTTTTTAGGGCAAGGCTACGGACCATCACCTTTTTCCGTCTACCCAACCAAGGTCTGGAATGCTGAACCTTAGATGCCCATGTCCTTTGCACATGTGATACGACAAGAAAGACAGGTCCTTACACCTCGCTTTTTGTGCGAGTAAGAATCACCTCCTGGACCATTTAGGTATGAGTTTGCTTTGTGGTGGATAATGCATATATATATATACAGGACAGGGAAGGGCATCGCTTTGGTCCAAATGTTCGACTCGTGTCGGTCCTTTTTGTTCTCGTTTCTGTCCCAGTTCTCGGAATCGATGTTTACTCATTCCGGTCCTAGTCCTAGTTCTGGCGGGCTTGGGCAGCCTTTGCGCACAAAAGCCGGCTGTGCGGATTATCCCCAAAAAGCCGGCAACCCGAAGATGCGAAAACCGTATTGACCCTAACAACCTGAACCCCAAGCCGTGTTGACTTTTAAGCCTGAACCCCCAACAACCCAATTGGTGTTGCCAAACCGAACCATACCCTAAACCCACAAAGCATGTCGACCCTGAGCCCCTGAACCTCAATTCCCAAGCTCTAAACCAAGTTTGATTGATCGTTTTGGCAGGTAAGTGACTACGACCAATACGAGTGAAAACTAGGGCCAAGATGAGCGGGCTACCCCAAAGGGAAGATAGTTTTCAGGAACCGTGTTTGAGTTGGCATCCTCCTGCCCACATGGCGTTACCAGAGGGACGGGGCGAGGGGACATAGAAGGAGCCCTAGCAGACACAAAACCAGCAACTGACCTCGCCATTGCCAGGCACAAAGGCAGCTAACCCTGGAGTTACGCCAGATCGAGGCACAAGAGCGCAGCAACCAGGACTGGACCATTAAAGGTTTATTGGGGGCGGGGGGGGGGAGCCAGGGATGCGCCTGAAAGAAGACTATAAGTTTAATCAAACCAGTTGCGGTGACCATACGAAAGTCTTTTCAATGAGGCACCATGATATAAAAAATTGCTGCAAACCACATTGCAGCGTTCCAGGTCCATCTTAATAGAATCGCCACCTGCAAGATGGCAAGGCTGGGGTGCTTATTCCTCGGGAATCAGTTCTAGTAGTGGGAGGGGGGCAGGACCCCAGAAATACGCATCTCTGCAGCAAAACATAAAACTTCATCGGCAACACGTGAAACATTCTTTGCAATTCAAAGTCGTGCAGGCGTGATGCACTCAGCCCGTTGCGCAGCATGAGGAAGGTCCTCTACCAGAAAATCCATTACTTCAGTTTTTGGACAATTCGCAGACCCTACAATCTCCCTTGCACGGTTGAGCTGGTGAGATGCCTGCTGTTCGGCTCAAGGCGGAACGTGTGCCCTCCGCATCTGGTGCTGGCATGGATCCATGCGCTCCAGGTCGATTTTGGCATGAGGTCCGGGATTGTGCAAAGCTTGTTAACCCAGACCTCCAGTGCAGCCGTCCTCCCTTTTTCGGAGAGAGTTTCGCTTTAAAATCAGCTACCAACAAACAGGCTCCTTTTTTCCGGTCACTGAAGGTTGGGGTGAAAGGCAACTTCGGACATCGACTGAAACCAATCAATGAATGCCACACTAATGTTGGACCCTCTTTACACCCCCCCTCTCCCTCGCTAGGAGTGGAACCAGTCAGCTGGACCCTCTTTAAGCAAATTCCTGGGGGTCTTTGAAAGACAGTACTTACTTTAGTATTGCCAAATCTACTTTAGTTTTGCCAAGGCTGACTCTCAGATTCCCAGTCCTTACTGTGGCATCGTTAATTTGTACTTTTGTATTGCCAAGGCTTTCTCTCAGATTCGCAGTCCTTACTGTAATATTGCCAAATCTACTTTTGTATTGCCAAGGCTGACTCTCAGATTCCCAGTCCTTACTGTAGTATTGCCAAATCTACTTTAGTGCTGCCAAGGCTGGATCTCAGCTTCCCAGTACCTACGTTAGCATTGCCAAATCTACTTTAGTTTTGCCAAGGCTGACTCTCAGATTCCAAGTACCTACGTTAGTATTGCCAAATCCACTTTTGTATTGCCAAGGCTGACTCGCAGATTCCCAGTACCTACGTTAGTATTGCCAAATCTACTTTAGTGTTGCCAAGGCTGGCTCTCAGCTTCCCAGTACCTACGTTAGTATTGCCAAATCTACTTTAGTTTTGCCAAGGCTGACCCTCAGATTCCCAGTACTTACTTTAGTATTGCCAATTCTACTTTGGTATTGCCAAGGCTGACCCTCAGATTCCCAGTCCTTACTGTAGTATTGCCAAATCCAATTTTGTATTGCCAAGGCTGGCTCTCAGCTTCCCAGTACCTACGTTAGTATTGCCAAATCTACTTTAGTTTTGCCAAGGCTGACTCTCAGATTCCCAGTCCTTACTGTGGCATTGCCAATTCTACTTTTGTATTGCCAAGGCTTTCTCTCAGATTCCCAGTCCTTACTGTAATATTGCCAAATCTACTTTTGTATTGCCAAGGCTGACTCTCAGATTCCCAGTCCTTACTGTAGTATTGCCAAATCTACTTTAGTGCTGCCAAGGCTGGATCTCAGCTTCCCAGTACCTACGTTAGCATTGCCAAATCTACTTTAGTTTTGCCAAGGCTGACTCTCAGATTCCAAGTACCTACGTTAGTATTGCCAAATCCACTTTTGTATTGCCAAGGCTGACTCGCAGATTCCCAGTACCTACGTTAGTATTGCCAAATCTACTTTAGTGTTGCCAAGGCTGGCTCTCAGCTTCCCAGTACCTGCGTTAGTATTGCCAAATCTACTTTAGTTTTGCCAAGGCTGACCCTCAGATTCCCAGTACTTACTTTAGTATTGCCAATTCTACTTTGGTATTGCCAAGGCTGACCCTCAGATTCCCAGTACCTACGTTAGTATTGCCAAATCTACTTTTGTATTGCAAAGGCTGACTCTCAGATTCCCAGTCCTTACTGTAGTATTGCCAAATCCAATTTTGTATTGCCAAGGCTGGCTCTCAGCTTCCCAGTACCTACGTTAGTATTGCCAAATCTACTTTAGTTTTGCCAAGGCTGACTCTCAGATTCCCAGTCCTTACTGTAGTATTGCCAAATCTACTTTTGTATTGCCAAGGCTGGCTCGCAGATTCCCAGTACCTACGTTAGTATTGCAATATCTACTTTAGTTTTGCCAAGGCCGACTCTCAGATTCCCAGTCCTTACTGTAGCATTGCCAAATCTACTTTTGTATTGCCAAGGCTGACTCTCAGATTCCCAGTACCTACGTTAGTATTGCCAAATCTACTTTAGTGCTGCCAAGGCTGGCTCTCAGCTTCCCAGTACTTACTTGAGTATTGCCAATTCTACTTTAGTATTGCCAAGGACTTTTCAGCAACCCCAAGACGGGTTAGACACTAAAGAGGACCCCAAAACAGTCGTGTTTGCCTGTAATATGTTTTTAGAAGTTATCTTAGATTTGATGGTTTGCGGGCCACTGGCAAAATGAACTTCCATCCAAGGCCTTTACCCTTTGAGCTGGGAAGAGCTTGGTTAGGTGAACCACCCTAAAAGTAAAAGGCCAAGGCTTGAGTCTAAGAATTTCAGCAACCCAAGAAGCCGTTGGACACAAAGAAGACCCCAAAACAGTCACATTGAAGAGGCTCAAGGCCCCTTGTGGGCAACCCCTGTGTGCGACTGTTTGCCCGCACTTCTTTGTACGGAAGCTATCTTAAATTTGATGGTTTGGGGACCACTTCAAAAAGTATTGTTTTCTTGTTTTGTTGCTCGACTTCTTTGCCAAGTTTATTTGGCCCATATTTTATCGGAGGCTTAGTCCCAGACAAGATCAGAAGAGTAAAACACAAGAAGTGTTTTTTGGGATGTTTTTCGGGGAAATAACTTGCTGCACTTGAGGACCTCAAAACAATCACAAGATCCTGAATTGCGTTTTTTTTTTGCTAGAAGAGAGGGTGCTATTATCACAGCAGGTGTAGCATTATTCCCCACTATTGGGGAACCATCCCTGGTTAGCGCGGCCCTTCTAAATTCGAATTCACGTTGACTTTTCACGTTGAACCTACCTTTGCTTATGCGTTCACATGTAGGTCACATTTTTTGGTCGTTATGGACCGTTTTTGGTTCAATACATTTCCACACCCTGCTGAGGTCCTTTGACGCTTTTGCACGGCCAGTGCAAGAGTTTCAGGTGAAGACAGCAGTAGGGGGCTACATCTCCATCGGCGCCATTTGCTTGGTTTTGGCGCTTTTCTTCTCAGAGTTGGCGTATTTTCTGACCCCAGAAGCCAAAGATGAGCCTTGGCTCGGCGCATCTTTTACTTGCCCATAGCGCGTCGACCTTCCATGTGGTTTGTTTTGGGGGGCCGTTTGATTTGGGTCGTGCCAAATGGGCCAAGGAGATGCTTATTGACCAGAACCAGGACCGGAAGTACCTGAACATCTCTCTGGACCTGTCCCTGAGCTCCATGCCCTGTAGCGCGCTGTCTTTGAATCTGTTGGACCCGAAGGGCGCCAATGTCATGCACGTCTCCCATGAGATCTACAAGCAACGCATATCCAGGGCCGGCGAGGCGGTGAATTGCAAGGGGCTAGGAAAAAGTGCCCCCCCCCAGCATGGTAGTGCATTTTGTATGCACCTCCTCCTGCTTTTATCCGGTGAACACGACCTTATGTTTCAGTCTTGAAGGGCTTTCTTCTTGGTGAATGATTCTGACTTCTCTGGCTTTGCTCCAGCCAGTCACCAGCCGTTGAGTCTGTTCACCAGTCCCTGGACGCGTTTTGGTTGAGTCTGTGGGGGTGTCTTCAAGGGACACCAAAGGGGAAAACCGCTGATGCCTGTTTGTGTCAAAGAACACGTGGTTTCAATTCACATGTGTTCTTTTTGGCACCCGCGAAACCAAGGCGACAAGGTTGCCCTCACAATGAACAACCGCCCAGTTTGCGCATGACAACCTGAAACGGGAGGCCATTGGAAAGCCCATCCGGGACTCGCTGCAGAACGTGGCCACGACGCCCACGCACCTGGCTGCGGCTTCCTTGCCGTCGCGGGGCTTGAGGCGGGAAGCCGCAAAAAAAGGCCCAAGGAAACATAGGCATTGCTGTGCCTTCCCCCCCAGACCAATGTGACGTAGCCTGGCGCTTGTGCAAGGTTTTAAGGCGAGCCTGCCACACAGCCGACTTCATTATGCTAAACTAGTGGGGGCAAGGGCAGGCCCAAACACACCCACCTCACGCTTCGGAACTCCCTTGGCGCGATGTGTCTTTTCTTTTGGCTTCCCGCCAAAACCATCCAGCAAGGACACATGGGGTTGCCTCTACTTGGGGGAAGCCTACAATGGTTTGGCCTCCCATAGCCTCCCTTTGATTGCCACCACCCTCGAAAAGGGTACCCTCAAAAGAAGATGCCGCCACATTGTTCCATTAGGGTGTTGTTTTTGCCAACCCGGCAGCTCCTGCGAGGACTAATCATTCCACCACACACCTGCGATGCCATTCGTGCTTTCAGAGCCACATCGATGCTTGCAAGTTCAGTACTTGTTTTTGTCCGGGATGGGCTTTGCCGTGTGAAAACCAAGTGTGTTGATCATGCTTTTATGTTTTTGTTCAAAGCCGAGTTTCCGAAACGAAGAAGCAAACAACGCGTTGTCACCAGCCAAGGACGAGGATGATTGCTGCCAGAGCTGCAAGGATGTGCAGCTTGCCCGCCCAGACTGGGGCCAAGCATCAACTTTTTATTACCTTTTGGGAACAGATGCTCAACCTGTTCGGCTTGTGAACCTAAAACTGGTCGCACGTCAGCCGTTCAAAGTACAAAAACTAGAGGCCGGGAGAAGAATGTAACTAGTATTCTCCTATTTGAATGTATAATTCAGACCCTTCAACGTTTGATTGTTTTCTGAGTTGTGATCTCGCGTTGGTCACTGTCGCTAAAGGTTAAGGTGTCTTTGTTGTTCATTTCCCATCACTTCCCATCCAACTTTCCGCGCAAGAGGCGTTGGGATGTTTTGGGGCAAGTGAGGCAGAGCTCCTTCCTGGAACGGGGCCTGGACGACCGACCAGACGGCTACGTCTTCGGCCAGTGCGCGGAGGAGCTGTACCGCTCTCATCCGCCTTTGAGCGGGGAGAGCTGCCGCCTGCAAGCCAGGCTGCAGGCAGGGTATGGCAAGGCACCTGGACCCTCAAACTACACATGCCTCAGAATTGGGACGAGATTGTCCCCCAAACCATGGGGACCCCCCATTGTACAGATAGTTGGGGCCAGGTGTCCTCCTCCCGCACCGTTTCGGCTTCAGGTGCGCAAGGTGCCCGCTACGTTGCACCTGGGCGTGGCCCGGCATTTCGATCCCAGCACTGTGCAGGCTGCCAGGGGCCTGGGGTGGAAAATGCAGGGCTCCTGTTCTTTTGGTCCGACCGACCCCCAACCTGTTTTTTTCCTTTTTGGGGCCCATAAGCCAAGGATGGTGCTCGAAAATAGCTGGCTTGGGTTAGAGACCCTCCCAATGGAATATCAAACATGTCAAAAGGTGGGTCTTTTTGTTGGGATGCTCACTTCCCGTCTACCTGGACTTTATATGCATTTTGGGAAGATCATTTAGCAAACACAAAGTTTGGACGTGTTTTGGCCCATCCACTCGGAAGTGGTCATGTTTGCGATATTCTTTGGGAACCCGGATCTGCTCTGGCCAACGGGACGCTGACGCTGCATGCCTATTTTCTCCTATAAATGGCGAGAAATTGTTTCCATGTCAAAGCACACATGTCTTTCTGTCTTCCTTGGATGTTGTTCCTGGCTCTATTGGCTTCCCGCTTCCGCTGTCCACGAATTAAAGTGAATCATTGTACCTTAAAATTACTTCAGGGGATAGCTTCCCTTCACCGTTTAACCTCATTTCACTTGGAACCCCAACATCCGCCAGTTTGAGAGGAATCAAAAGGGACCCCCTTCCCCCCCCCTCTTTGAGGGTGTCTAGGGGAGTCGCTGGTGGACGTGGGCGCCACAAGCGATTGACCTTCGGCAGGCTAAGCTTCAAGAGCTGACGGTGTCCGCGGACTTCTCGCACCAGATCCAGGAGGGCTCCGCTGAAGTCGACCCAAGCGTTTTTTTCTTAGGTCTTTGATATGACTTTTGTGGTTGTTTTTTGAGTGTTTTCTTTGCTTTGTTATTTCCATGCTTTGAGCGTTTTGGTTGTCTTGTTTGGCCTGGGAGCCGCCCCTCTGGATCCATGGGGTTCGAATACATGGCGGGCGCTTTTACTGCGCTTTCAGCCTTCTTGGAACCATGAGGTTCCAAGTCATACCATCATCTGTTCAATCGAAAACGGGGTCTGTTCCATGTTTGTCAGTGACGGCTGCGGCGTTCTTCCCTGAAGCCCTGGTTTCCCGCTCAAAAGACCAGACGTGCTGAATTGCCGCCGCTGATTGAAATTGCACATTTTTTGCCGTTCCTGCAAAAGAACGCGCCTGGTCCCCAAAAACGCCGCTGGAGCATTTCGTGAATATTCAAGAACTGCTGTGAGCGAACGGCACTTGACCTTGCAAACAGTCATGTTGCCCTAAAAACGCCTGGAGGCAGACAATTTTCTTCCCAGACTGAAAAAGCAATTTTCGTTCAGCAGGCGGACATTTTACACACTTTGGGATATCCAGGTACGCCCTCCCAACGAGTTTGGTGCACCTGAACTCCTTAGGAAGACCAAACCCGCCCCCCTCAAAGCCTCACCCCAGGTCTCATTCCTTGGTTTCCAAATTGGCTTCCAACGTAGCAATCTTGGCGTGTTGGGGGCAATTTTCGCGGCTGTTGAGAGGCAGTCCTTAATCCTTCCTTGGGTTTTTGAAAGCGATCCCTTGGCTCTTGGCCGGATTGGCCAGCGAACACCCCAGACATAGGGCCCTGATCCCAAGCAAATTATTTTTCTGGGCTGCTGAATGCCCAAATCCCAACAACCATGAATGAAACACGGCATCTACCAATCAGCCCGTATGATCACCAAAGTTTTACAGAGAGTTGGAGTTTCTGGGGGACAAGGCCCGGAGAGACCCAACCCACCAGCCCCAGCCTGGTAGGACCTCAGCTTCGGCCCCGAGTTCCCGGGCTTGGTCTCCGTGCTTCAAGGCCGCCAGAAGTCCAGCCACCGGGCGCCGCTCTCCGAGCACTACCAGCGCCTTAGAGCCTGAGGCCCTTTTCGGCATGCTTTTCGGGCCTTGAGGGTACCCACCTCCCCTGCTTAGGTGGAACTTGGCCTAGCTTAAGTGGGGCAGCCCACATGTTAAAGAATAAGTGGGAGGTGCAGTATTGGAGGAAGGTCCCCTTTGCCTTTTTCAGTTGCACACCGTCAATCAACCAGGGGGAAGTGTTCTTCAATCCAGGGCTGCCCTGGTTTGTGCACTCTACAACTTAAGCATTGGCAAAGATTTCTACTCAGGTCCTTCTCTTTGGTTCGGCCCCCCTTGCCACACACAACCAGCATCATAATGTTCTGCAATACGCAAGTCATTCGAGCAAAGGTGTTCGCGGCATTGGCCCATGCTGAAAGACTCAATTAATTCTAGAGTTGAATTCATGTCGCACTTGAATTGGCATGTTGAATATGAGTTCAGACTCTCGTAAACTGAACCTGCTTTGGAGAGCCCCTACATCGGCGTCCATGGCTGGACAGGGTCCGCAAAAGGAGACCATATCTCGTAGCTTGTGTGGAATGTTCGGGTCGCTTTAGACCCAGTGGCGGGTTTGGCATAATGTTTGAATAGTGCATGGGTAAGCGATGCCCACAAGCTGTGAAATGTACAAGCCAGAAAGTGAGGTATGACATACACGTGATCCCTACCAGCTACCAAGACGGCGGTTCTGAAATAGCCGGCCATCAGTACAGCGTGACGGAGTATGTGAAGCCAGTTGACGCTAGGAATGTCAACAATGACGCCGCGGTCACTGGACTGTGGCTGAACTACGACTTCACACCCTTCGAAGTGCGCGTTACAAGCAGCAGGAAGAGCTTGTTCCACTTCTTTACTGAGTGCTGTGCGATCCTTGGGGGCATTTTTGCATCCAGGCTCAACTGTAGTAAAAAGGTTTTTTTGGTTTTGGTAGCCAAGTTGCTAGCTAGCAAACTAAGGGTTTGCCTGTAAGAATGGATTTTCATCACCATTATTAGCCAGTTATCAATCAGGGGTCCGCATTTGTGGCTTCTTGGCTGTCGATCTGTTTGGGCTGAGTTTCAGCCTGCTGAGGCATTCTCCGGGCTACTGGACAATTTTGCCCACCAGATCCACAAATCCCTCGATGGCAAGCGGGGCATGCTTGAGTGAATGCAGCTGGTTAGTATCTGAGAATAGCATCGCCTCTGGAGGAATCAGAGTCCATGTCCGGTGCAGAAATGCCGTGAGGAAGCAGTGTGAGGCCGAGGAAGCAAAACCCATTTTCTTTCACTCACACAGGTTCAGTCGGTTCAGTGGAAAATCGGAAGCATAGGCGCGAAGGCAATTTGCCCGGGAAACGGACTTATTCGAGTTCCTCTTCTGTGCGTGGAGGGAGTCGGCCCGCTGCCAAGTTTCACCATTAGGTTGAGGCAAAGGGGCAACGCAAGCGAAATGAAGTTGCGCAGAATTGCGCAGATGTCAATGAGCCCTCATTTTCTCTACTGCTATTTGGTTGGGTCTTTAGACTTTAACTTGTTGGATACCCCTCACATTTCCTTTTAACCTGCCAAAAGTCAAAGTTTTGCAGGGGGATCTAAGACAGCACCCAAGTTTTGGTGAGGAATCCTCAAGACCCCAAGCTTTTGAGAAAAGTGACACATGTCTAGAGGTTGATTCCGATTCCATTCTTTACAACCATCGTTCTTTCGGCCGTTCTTTCGGTTTCCGGCGGTTTTCTAGAAAGAAGGATCCCTGGAAAGAATGGAAATGGAAGGAACCCCTAGACAAATGCCCTTTTTGGTTTTGTGAGAGATGGCCTTCCCCGGGAAACGGATCGGATCCCGAAGCAGTGATCCCCCTTCGAGGACAACTTGCGGCAAGAGGTGCGCCGGGCGAGGCAGCGCTTGGCTTTGGCCTCGGTGCGAAGACAACGGCGAGTGCTTCCAGGGAGCTAACAATCCTTTCAAAGCCAACTGGAAAAGTGTGGGTTGCCAACAGAAAAAAGTGTGGCTTAACTATCATAGAAATAACTAGACAGCAGCCCGTTGAGGTTGTTGCCAACCTCCACAGGAAGTGAGTCCATTTTCTCCCACGAACACGGATTCTGGCTGCTTCCTTAACTTTGCGCAACACCTGCGGCTCAGGAACAAGCTTCTGCCACCGCGAAGCAAGAGCTGGACAGACACCTTGCCCAGGTTGGGCTCTCAGACCAGAGTTATGCGTTGGGCTGCCGGGATTTACAGCATATTAATTCAATGCGCCTGGAAGATACCTGATGTGGACTGAGTTCCTCTTGAATAGAGCCTTTGGCACGTGTGGTGTCAGTGGTTCGTGCTAGTGTTAGCTTTAATGTTGGTGTTAGTGTGTGTGTGTGAGTCTGTGTGTTGTTTTGTTGTTTTCTTTTTGTATGTGTTTATCTTCTTTTTTGTTTCATTGTTTTTTGGTGTGTGTGTGTGTGTGAGGGCATACTCCTGAAGAACGGCATGGTCCAAGAGTACCATGATACCCTTAGGGAAATTCAGAGCAGCAAATGAAACAGCATGCAGATTCACAGCACCATTAGCCCAGCTGACACAACCGAAAAACCGGCATGGACAAAGCAGGCAAAGGCGACCACAAGTGGCACTGCAAAACAAAGCCATCACGAAGGGCGACTCGGTTTCCAACAGTCATGGAAGTAGACAGGGGCTCCCCAAAAGGCAAGGTAAAACCCTCCTGTCAGCTTCCACAATTGCTGGAGAGAGGGTACCCCATTTTTTTACATTTAAGGCAAGCGTGGTATTCAGATTGCCCTTACAGGTGAGGGGAACCCTGCAAATTTCATAAAGGAAGTTGGAAGGAGTCGAAGTCGGGCCGAGGTGAAGGCAGACTGCCGGGAAAAGCTCCGCAGCACCACTATCCAATGGGAGCGCGCGGTGCTGCAGGAGCGCAAGGCGCTCAAGGAGCGGTCGATGGTCGCAAGGGAATGAGTTGGAAAAGCCCCCCCCCCCCCAAAAAAAAGAAGAAGAAGGACACATCCCTTGTGGATCGTTTTTAAGTGAATCTCAATCGGTTCATTCCCGGAACCCTTGAAGGGAGCCAGCAAGTTGTGTTGTTTTCTCGGGAGCCGTTTTTCTCAATCACCGACCAGTTGTTAGGTAGACTTGTAAAGGAAAACTGGCTCTTTGAACCACCAGCTAGCTTTATTTTTGCTGACTTTTGTAAACAATGAGGAAAAAGCAGGGGTGGTAAAGCGCCCCAGGAGCGTCTTGTTTTGCTCATAGGTTTGCACTGTGTGCGTCTTGGTTTGGTTTCCTTGTCCTGTGTTGCTTTGGTGACCTGTTCCGAATTGTTTGGACCCGTTTTCTTGTCAGATCCTGTCAATTAAACCCCTGGTTCTTGAATTAGCCAGTCAAAGCTAATTGAATACATCAACGGCCCCCCGTTAATGGGGGCGATTTGTGTGTGTGTGTGTGTGTGTGGGGTTGTTTAGAATTAATCCTTGATTCTTATGCCGGATTCATTCCTTTTTGTATGGGAAGCCCCCATGTTGAACAACGCGTTTTGTTTTGGAGTTATAGGTGGTACTGCAAAGAATCCTCAGGGGCTACGCTAGGGCAGTAAAGGGACGAAGGTTCCTCCATTTTTTCAATCCGCCCCGATTTCAGAAAACCAAACCCCCGAACCAACCCCGAACTAACCCTGAACGCGGAACCAACCCTGAACCAACCCGGAACCAACCCTGAGCCTACCTGGAACCAACCCTGAACCAACCCGAAACCAACCCTGAACCAACCCGAAACCAACCCTGAACCAACCCGAAACCAACCCTGAACCAACCCTGAACCCGGAAGTAACTAATCCTAACCAACTTCCGGAGGTCCAGGTGGGAGACGTTTGCTGAGTCCATCCCAGGAGGTGAAGCAGCGCAAGGATAAGTGGCAGCGGCGCCTGGAGCTCACGAGGAACGCCTTCCGCGGGCACTGCGTCAAGCAGCTTGGCCCCGCCATCCTTTCCAACCCTCAACGCAACACAACACACACACACACACACACACCAGTGTTGGGTTTTGGGGATTTTATTTTAAAAATCCATTTAACACATCATTGTGCAACCAGGATCGTCCCTTGTCCACTTCTGTTTGTTCCGCTCGTGTGGCTTGGCTCAAATGCTGATAATCGAACTGGACAGCCCAGGTGCACAGTGGCGCCTTTTGTTTTTTTTCTCTTGGCCGGGGCTCAATTTGCACTTAACTTAGTTTGGAAAGCTTCTGGCCTTTAGGGGCCATTTTTGTCCAGGTCTGAAGTTTCAAAACAGGTGAGCTAACCGGCCAACAAGGGCAAGTCCTTCTTTGCCCTCTGGGAAACCACAGAAATAAGACTGGTCGGACCTTCTCTGCCAAAACGATTTTTCTTCCGTGCTTGGCTTTGGCCGTTGCCCTTCCCTTCCTCCCTGCCCAGTCCCAATGTTTGGTGAGCCAACATCAGTGATGCCAGTACAGCGCTGTGGGTCCCCATATTGCGATGTTTAGCACGATGGCAGTCATCATCCTTTTATCTCCAGGTTGCTTTTGCGGAATCAGGAAGTGGCAATAAACTTGGGGCCGCCCGAAATGCCTTCTGGAGGTTGAACCACGCGTGTCTGACTAAGGACTGGCGTGTATGCGGCTTGGCAGCACGTATTGATGTGGCTTGCAGTCATTTGTTTAGGACCATTTCATCATAAGCTTGCCAGCTTGTTGTATTCGCATCGTGTGGCACATGGCTCGTTCCATTGAATGAGGGACAGGGCTCGCATATTGGATCCTGCCAAAACTAGTAGAGGGAAACAACTTGTGTCTTTGGATATTGGGGATGTTTGCGGATAGCCCAGGGTTGGGTAATCCTTCATTGATTGTTGGAGTGGCAGCTGGAAGATTCAGGCTCTTATCGGCGTGCGAGACTGCAGGGATTCTCGGATCAAAATAGATGGCCGTTTAATCATCTACCAGGGCCATCTGTTTCCCCTAACAGGACACCTATGACAACGGTAGCCATATGGAAGGGGCCTTGCTCCTAACCTGTAGAGTCTTGGCTTTTTCCCCCCAGCGCTCAACAGGCTCGCTCTGTGGATGCTGGCCGGCGGGCCTTTCTGGACCGCCTGATCCCTCGCGAGAAGGCCAGCGCATCTCTGCACTGTGAAGGGCGGGGCAGGTGCCCCAGAGGCAATCTGTTTCATCACTTCATTGGGGTTGTGGCTTCCCTTTGGTGGTAAGTTTCACCTTTCTGGCCAATGTAAAGTGAGTGTCCTTTTGGCCTTTTGGCGACGCGATGCGACGTGATTTGTTACAGGGGAAAAATGAACCTTGTGGCTTCCTTGTCAACCACGATGTGTTTTTTTGGATGTTTAATTGACCCAGTTTGAGGGGGGTTGTAGGCGCTTACCCTTTGTGGGTTGGAGCGCTGTGAGCTGTTGTGTCTTTGCAGGTGCCTTCATTAATTTGGCCAAGGCGCAAGCAGTGTAAACTTTTCCGGGCCAGTGCATCGAGCAGGTCAAGCAAAGCGCTACATGCTTGGGACCAGCATTTCTCTCAGAGGATGCAGATGTAGGCCAATACCGGGCATGTGACAGCTAGAGAGAACACAACCAATTTGTTCATCCGGGCCTGCCTTTGATTGTTCCTGGTTGGCAGCAAAGGTTGCAGAGACCCGGCCACCCTCACCCAAACTTTTCAGCACTGAGCGGTTTTGCTTGCTCGGGCGTCCTTTTGTAAGCAGAGGAATCAAAACCCTTCCCATTCCTGAACAAATCCCACTTTTCGTTCGGGGGCCTCCTTTTGCTGGCAATAGTTGCATGAGGCTTCGTGGCAAGCCTCGCAATGCCTAGTCAGTGCCCTGCACTCCCCCAAATTCTTCTTGTTTGCCCTCCCCTTGAGCCAAAAGGGCACGCCTTCTTTCTCCCCCGAAGGGACAACCACTCTCTCGACAGGTGGAGCTGCCTGGCAACAACCCCAAGCCAGTGACAGACCCCGCGGGATAAGACTCTGGCCGTCGCCGGCCGTCCCAAAAGCGGATGCTGCAGGCGGCGGACAGCATTGGTTTCACCCATCCGGCGCACCAAAATGTAAGGAGGCTGAGGGGTCGAAGCCTCGAACACGACCACACCTTGCCTGCACTGTTGCAAGGCAATCCACCAGGGCCCCCTATTCTCAAATGAACACATGACTATGGGTAACAATTAGCCATGAACCATGAAAGCTGAAGGGGTGCTGTACAGAAATTCCATAATCCATTGGATTGCACAGCGTGGCACGGTGCTTTGTTTCAATATCGCCCTGCCAGCGGATGGATCGGATGGCTGGCGGCTTGTTCACACGAGCTTTCCTCAACCCTTGCCTATTCACCCCCTGGGCTTTTTGCTTGTTTTGAAACCACTGGGAATCAACCGGGGGTGGGGGGTTGGGGTAACTGTCTTGCAAGTAGGACGCTGCTTTTGGTGTTTGGTTTGGGTACCGTTTTTTGGGCTTGTTTCGGAGGAGAACAAGCGGCCCCCTCGATTTCCCCTTTTGGACCTCCAAAAGTACAAGACACATGGTATCCCACCGGTAAATCAGTAAGTTTCGGTGTTGGAATTGAGAAATGCAATCAGCCCCTTTACATTGGGGTCGCTACATTTTCCCTTCCCAGCCAGCTTCAAAATAAGCCAATGTATGCGACGTTGGGGGCAATCTTGGGAGCCCTGTGAGAGCTCTGAAGCACAACTGCTCAGGTTCGGAAGAAGCTCCAGGCGCCAATCTCGCGCTATGAGCCCGGGGACTCAACTGGATCCAAATATAGGCCAAATCACCAGCCCCCCGGGTTTGACTGCTTTTGTTTAGTGAGTTATGGTAACTTGCTGTCTAAAGCTTCTTTCTTGGTAGAACCAAGCGTCAATCGGTCTTGGCTTCGGCCCCATGATGCACCCAACGGAGGAGCTTGTTGGGAGATTGGGGCAGAACTGACTTGCGAAGCGCTTGGGCATGACTCCAGGCGGGGCCATTTCTTCAAGGCCCTGAGGGGCCAACGCGGAACCAAACATGAAATCTGGGCTGCAGATCTATGCTCGCTGCTACAAGCTGAAGTGGGAGGCCCTGGCAAGCCTCTCCTGCCTCGTGAGAATCTGAGTCTCCGGTTCCCTTTGCCCGGAGGTGATCCTTCCGAGGGGCACGGCTCAAAGCACCTGCTGCGGTGAGCCCTTTGGTGTAAGTCAGGATCGACAACTAGCCCAAGCTGAACGCGTACGTAGCACACTTTGCCCGGAGAAACTCAACCCACTGAAGTTATTGCGTCACTGGGGGTGTGGACTTCGCATCAACTAGCGAAAGCAAAAGGGGCACCCGTTCTCCACAATGCGCGCTGAGGCTGAGGGTTTTCTGGCGGCGCTTGGACGAGGATAGCGGTCAAGCCTCCATCGAGGAGTTCGGGCGCGGGCCCAAGATTCGAGATGCCTTTGGACATGGTGGATGCGTCTTGGAATCATTTTGAATCCTTTTTATCCCCCCATCTAGAATCTGGCGCCGTCTTTGAAAAGAGAAGCCCCATGATTCGGGTCTGTTTCTCGTTGAAGGGTCGACTCGATTTTTCGTCATCACTTTGAAGGCGGCTCATGTACAAAATCGAGCTGAGTCAGTGGCCCGAAGCCTCAGATCGAACGGGATCGGTTTTGGATGAAGCCGGCACCACTGGCAACCACTGACCACAGGCTGTGGTTTTTCACTATCATTGGCCACTTTATATAGAGTGAGTTCCTTGTGGGGCCAGGTTTACAGGGGAACGTATAGGGAGCCATGCACCAGCTTCGAGACAGCTTTGCCATATCATGCGCTTTGTATTGCTTGGTGATGTTTGGCTTTGAACATGTTGTTTGCTTGTGGGTTCACCGGCTTGCCCTCCTGCCCTCCTGTTTGCCTTCTTTCTTGAAAACGGAAGCGGGCGCACCAACATAGATAAACATCGTGCCTTGCCCACCTGACAACAATGTGGAATAGCTTGGTTGCATGCTTTCCTTGTTTTGTCCGTTGGCTGTTTGGTGTTTGTGTATTTTGGTTGGCTGCTATCTATGTAGAATTTGTGTTCGTGGCGCTGTTTGTTTGGATCTTTTGGTGTGTGTTTGTGTTGGCCTGGCTTTGCTCTGAATTTGCTTGGATGTTGTGCTCTGAGCGTGTTATTTTCAAGTTTGTGTGGTGCTTTGTTCTGGGTCATACCTGGCACGTGTGCAAAATTTTCGCCGTTTGGCAAAACAGCCCTAATTTCCGCTGTTTGGTCCAAAAAGCGCTTTTTGACGTGTCAGAAAAAGCGCCTTTTGCCCGGGTAAAAGCGCCTTTTGACCAAGGTAAAAGCGCCTTTTGACCAAGGAAAAGGCCTTTTTCCAGCACAAGCCCAATCAAGACAAACATGCATCACAGGGTAAGGCCCGCATCTAGCAACAGCGCTTTTTCAGCCAAAAAGCACTTTTTCTTGAAAGAGCACAAAACAAGTACACCTTGGAGGATCCAGGTATGCATTTGTTTATGCGATTGTGTGCTAGCATGGACGGCTGCAGGTTGGTTGGTTGGTGCTTGAGCATATGTGTGTGTGTGTGTGTGTGTGTGTGTGTGTGTGTGCGTGTGCGCGCGCGTGTGTGTGTGTGTGTACGTTGTGTGCGTGTGCCTGCGTCCCTGCGTGCCTACATGCGTGCGGCCTGCTTTCGTATGCGTGCGTGCGTGTGTTTGTGTTTGTGTTTGTGTTTGCTTGTGTTTGCGTGTTTGTAGGTGTGTTTTTGTGTTTGTGCGCGTGTTGGTTTGACACTGGGTAGTGCACTGAGTTTGTAAAGTTAAGGGGCATGATCGAATTGCATGTGCGCTGGTGTGCAGTTGTTTGCGCGCGTGTGATTTGTGGGTTGTTTGGGGGTGTATTTGTTAATTTTCCTTGTGCGTATCCGTATTTCTGTCTTGGTGTGTTTGTGCATGTATGTTTGGCTTGTTCTTTCCACCTTTTCGATGCCATTTCTTTATTGGCGCGGGTGCGGCCGGCCGTGGGCCATTCACGGTTTAGGCCGGACCTCTCTGACGAGGACATTGAGAGAGTGGCCGGCAGCCGAGCATCTCCTGGTGCAAAGTGGTCCCCTTCCATTAGGAGGGTGAGCTGAGAAACGAGCCCACTGGCTACGGGTTGTATGATTGATTTCTTCACAGTGACATAGCTGTGCACATAAATGAATATACACATGTTTCGCTCGTATTAATTGTTGTGCATCCACATGATTGGATGTTCCGGATGTTTTCAGGTCCCCTCTTCATTGCAGGAAAGGCAGACTGACCTACCACGGGCCGCGATTGTGCTGATGGGAAGCGACTCGATGACTGTGATTTCTGCTGCCTATCGGTTGGTTTGATGAGCGGAACAAGGTACACGCATGAGGCAAAACTTGGGTCTCCCTGCAAGCTCAGTTGCATCGGCAAACAAATGCTATAATACCAGATTGGGCTTGCCAGGGTTGATTAGGCATTCCTCATTGATTCCCTGCAATGGCATAAAGCCTGCTAACGTTGACGCCAAATTCGGGCTTTCCCAAACAAGTGAAGACCCCCGTCTAAAATGAGAGGCCTATGAATCAATCAGGGTCTTTCATTGAAAGGTCATACACCATATCAGGGCAAATATTGAAGGCGGACTTGTCAGTCAGCTGGATTCTACATGGCCTTCAGCCACCCCCCCCCCCCCCAAGAGGAAAAATGACAAAACGGGTGTTGAGATTTTGACGTATGCCTGACGCATAGGGAGACTACCCACAAGAAACAGGGGGTGTAGGCCCCTTAAATATGTACATAGATTTGTTTGCTGTATTGTACTTGTATACCCATATTTTCGCAATGGCATCAGAAGTGACAATCTCTTGGAATGACATTTGAGTGTGTGAGAATGTTACCAGGGTATCGGTTATGGATCTTTGGAACTCTGCTAGGTCGGGATCTTGAACCAAGCTGCGCACAAATGGCACCGCGCTGGGGGCAACTGGCAGCAGCCTCAGGAAACCAAGAACGTGCCAAAAGCTTGCACACGCTTACTTTCTGGGCAAACTTCCACGAGCTCACCCATGATGAAGGCCATTTACTTGGATTCATTCTTCCGGTTTGTGAATCATGCGAAGTAGACCAAATGGTTTGCCAGATTCAGAACTGTGAGAGAGAAAGTGGCTGACTAGGCTCGCTCAATCACCCTTGCCATCCGCAAAGGATCCAAGCTTTTTTCCCCATAGGAGAGGCATGCCCTTTTTGTTTTCTTTTGGGGGCTCCCCCAAGGGGTTGTTTTCTTTCTCCTCATGGGCGCTGCTGGACTCTGACCGTTTGTAAGTTATCAGCTGCGGTTTTGGTTCCGTTCGCCTTGCCCAAGGTTTAAGATTTTTAACCAGATCGATGCGGACGGCAGCGGCAACCTGTCATATGACGAGCTGGTTCAGTGCGCTCGGACCCTCAGTCCTCACTGAAGCAGCGATGAAGCGGGATGGAAGTCGAACCCCCGGAATCGAAGGTCTTTAGCGGCATATTGCCCAGACACGCTAGAAAGCAAAGGCTCCCCCGTAAGAGCAAAACTCTGGCCGCCTGCTACTCTGAAGCCAGGCGCTCAAAACTTCACTTCTTAGCTGCCTCCTTTGAGTGAGTTCTCATCTCGTGTTTCATTTCCAGGGCACTCTGCGTCTATTCGGCTTTTACCCTTTAACCAGACATCGTCTCTTGGCAGACGCATGACTTGCATGATCCATGCAGCTGAGGTGCGCGGAACCTACCCGTGCCTCCGGGTTTCCACCAAAGATGTGAAGGACCGGGAGCTGTCCGCACCCCAGAGCCACTCGTGGCGAGGCCGCGCGCCCATGGTGGGGGGAGGCAAAGGGGCGACTGATGGCCATGGCACCCGGGCAGGGATATACATGGGTGGCGAGTGGGTGGCCAAGGGGGAGGAGGAGAGCAATGAGGTTATTCAGCAGTGCTGCGGTTGGGGTTGAAGGTTTCTTCATTTCAGTGTTCGAGCCGCGATCTTGCTTGAGGCAAGGTGAGGGTGTGCTTCAACAGCTAGACGTTGAGCCAACCTGCCGCAACATATCTCAACTGCTCGGGTTTGGAACGCGCGCTTCCTATTTCACCTCGCCGGTGATCAGGTCCTTTGAACCATTACCCAGCTGATGGACAAGACCTGGTGCATGTAACGGTTGTGTTGCATGCATTTAAGGTATGTAACCTGGTCTGCGGCCATGTCAGCGCGCCAGCAACTGCAGCAAGCTGGAGCTTTTCGAGCACTAGCCATGTTATTAGATTGGGAGACGTACGCCCCAGCTTCATTCCCCTCTTCACCAGCCGAGGCAAGGGCTATGGAAGGCTGGCAATCGATGGGATATGTGGGGGAGCTGATTTCATTTAATCTATACAGAGGGGGTCCCTCAAAAAGGAAAGCCCTCCAACAGCGAAGAAGGGTTGGGAATACCGCATTGCGCCCTCACAACGGTTTTTTGCTGGGTCCCCTGTGAGCATTTCGATTTTGGGGTCCCAAATTCGATTTTAGAGTGGTTCCAGTCATAGCAACATTTGGAGTGAAGGTTGCTTAGGGAATTTCAAGCCTTCGATGTTGCTGATCTAGTCCCAGAGGCCGCGCCGGCCTTGATTTGGACTCCGTGGGGCCAGGATGCAAGAGTTCTCCTGATGAAATGCCGCATGAACTTCGTTCACAATGCCGCTTGCTAGGGATGCCCACCACTCATACAGGAATAAAGTTTGTGTTGGCAGGCCGGGGGCATCCCTGCAATTCCATTTGCACTGCCATTTCCCTTTTGCACGGAAGAACAACAAAGGGAATGGAATTGGGGCGACTTGAGTGTGCAAATTAGCCGTTTGGGCTTGCTGCGAGCGCACAGCTGCCCTTATTATATCTCGCCCTTTGATTTAACAAAATGACAACATGAAAGAGCGGTCCTTCAGTTCCGCAAAATGGGAGTCAATGGCTAAAGATATCAAGAGTTGTCGGAACACGGGTCAACGGGTACCTCCCACCAACATAGCTGACCCTGACTGGGGTTTCCTTAAAGGTGGACCCTTTGGTAGGTTCCATGGCATGGGAGGGCTTCCCTCAAACATGGGACATACCTAAAGCTAGCGTTTTGCCCCCTTCTCCATTTTTTCAAATGAGTCAACGCCCACAGTTCAGCTCCGGCGAACCAACGGCTTCAGCTCCGCAGGCCTTGGACAACGGGGGCAGCATCGAGGTGCCAGTGCATCGCTTCATGGCCGCGAGCTGAGCTCTGAGCCGAGCTGGTTGAGCGCAAGCAGCTTGGCCTGGTCTCATCAGAGGCCTACCCGCGGAAAAAGCGGGTCGTTTCTTTTTTGGGAGGATGCCCGTTGATACTTGTTGGCGCTAAAAAAGGCCCCTACAGGAAACCAACAGGTGATTAATGTTATGACCAATTGTGCAGAGACACCCCGTTGCTACTATCCACCATCCAGATTTAAGGAGTCTGTGTCCCTAAGTGCTTATCACGGTTGAGCTCGTTTTATCCCCATCTGTGGAATCGCTATCTATATTGCGTGCACTTTGGATTTCCTGCAGTTCATTTCGGTTGGAGAAGCTTCGCCATGGATGATCTCAGATGGCTTGTAGCCTTGCACTTGGTAAAGGGAACTCCCTGCAAAAAAAGGAGTTAAGGCTCGGTCTTCCAGGGGCAATTGCGTCCCACTCAAGGTCGACATGTAGCCTTGAAGCGAAAATTCGGGGGGGTTTGCTGTCCATTTGCCCCACTTTGCATGACAACATGGGGCCCAAAAAAGGGGGCACGGACCCCAGAGAGACTTCTCTACAATAGGGAGCTTTGTTTGTTACATGGTTATCCCGGTTCTTCAATCCTCGATCATCCACATGGCAGCCCAATTCAGGTTGTGGATTTGTTTGGGATCCCCCCCATTTTGACGAACCCAGATATTCTGCAGGTAAGTCCGGAGTTACTATTCTCCCTCTTTCGTTGGAAGCATCGCTAAACAAACCCAAAACTTGGCTCCCTTGCGGGGTGGATATGTTTACTTTTCACGTTTTGAGAACATGTGCTCATGCGTGGCTTTCCAATTCGTTTTGTGTGATCCTACTCACTTCGGTGAATCGATTCGCCGCCGGATTCGGGGATCGATTTTCAGGTGTTTATGCGCCGCGCCGGGGTCTTGGATCGGAATAGCTGGACGCTCCAGAGGGGACGAGACCACTGCCAAAACAAGAAAGGACTCGCAGAGTTTTCGAGGTCCTTTTGAGGAAGCAAGTCATCTTGCCTGTGGCTCACATAGCAACTTGAAAGCCAGGCAAGTGTAATCTCACAAATGCACCCAACTAGGCGTTGGCTATGCCAAATGAGCTGTGGATCCATCCTTCCACCTTAAAAGATGCCTTTTTCGCAAGCGGAACGACTGGTGAAATCCACAGTCGGGGCACACAAAGTGCTTCCTGGAGATGGTACCTTTGTGGGCCCTCCGGCTTGGTGCTTGGGCACGTCACTGACCACTGATTCCCTCAAAATGAACATGCGGGGTTCACAGTAGTTTTCCATGAAACACAATTTAGAGGGCAATGTTTCAGGATGTCACTTCAATGGACCCAGTGATATGTATCGGGTGTGTGTTTGTGTTCATTGGCGAGCTGATTCGGTACGTCACTCTATCGTGGTACCTGCACGTTAGGCAACCAGGAAACATGGGGAGAATGGAGGAATGGAGGAAGGACCTGTTGGATGGACCTCTAGTTCTCCTTTGCATCGGGGACGCAGATCAATGGGCCCCAGTTTCATGAATCGGCAGCATGACATTTGCCCCACATGGAACTGAGGGAAGTCTAGAGGGCCATTTTCCTCGTGCAGGTCTCACTTGTTTGTCGATTTCCGCGCTAAGTGGAGGATGCCTGAGACACACAAAGTGGCTGTTGTCTATCTGGCTCGAGGCTCAGGGGGAGAGCATCAAAGACAGGAGAAGGGCCAACGAGAAGCCGACGCTTGGCCCTTAGCAAGATCCATCAGGCTTCTTCGCGGTGCAAGTCTCTTTGGAGGTCTCTCACTTTCCGGCATGTTGACTAGCCACCGTTTAGGGAGCAAATGCGCAGAGATCGGCAATTTGACCACGGGAAAAAGCGAAAGGAATGTTTTCAAGCACGCGGCGAGCACTCAGACAGAGATGGACATGTCAAATATGCCTAGTATAACTTCTCACATATACATATACATGCTTGTTCTGTGTTTAAACTTTTATGAGCAACTTTTCGGATTTGCAGAAGACTACGGCAAGAGGCCGGGCGGAAAAAATGTTTGGGGCAACATGCTGAGTTAGGTGCGGAACGAGGTGAGAACACCCCCGAAACGAAGCAGGGCCATGACATACACAAGGTGTTGTCACAAACACATGCAGCGTTGGAATTGAGGTCAATGAGCCCAAACGGATGCAGGGTTGGAGGACGAGGTGTGAACACTCGACCATTCAACCATGTAGCAAAAACTGCTGTAGCTGAAACGATATGTATATATATATATGGGTTTGTCTTTTTTTGGTGTGTTGAGTTGCTTCAACAGGCAGAAGGTGGGACCTTCCCGAATCATACCCCCCGAATCATACCCCCGAATCATACCCCGAATCATACCCACGAATCATACCCCTTAAAACGTATGCTGCAAGATGCTACTGTTCTTCTACCGTTTTGTGTTGTTCACTGCCTCCACAACCACCACCAGCGCTACCCAATACTACCACAACCACTACTACGACTACTACCACTACTACTACTACTACCACGACTACGACTACGACTACTACTACTACTACTGCTACTTCTACTACTACTACTACTACGACTACTACTACTACTACTACTATTCCTGCTGCTGCTGCTACTCCTCACTTCTACTACATACATCATTCTGAGACTGTAATCAGTGCCGTTTTGCACCTGCCGAATCATACCCGCGAATCATACCCGAATCATACCCGGACAATGAGCTTCCCCTGCCAAGGCTAGTGCCAAGTGTTTTCCAAAGCGTCCGCACCACTACAGCCGCTGCTGCTTATGCTACAGCTGCTACCACTACTTCTGCAACTGCTACTACTACTACTACTACCACTACTACTCCTACTACTACTACTACTACTATTACTACTACCACAGCTACTACTACATTCATCATTCTGAGTTTGTAATCAGTGCCGTTTTGCACCTAGCCGAATCATACCCGCGCAATGAACTTGCCTTGCCAAGGCCAGCGCCCAGTCCTTTCAAAGCTTCCGCGCCACTACAGTCGCTGCTTCTACTGTTACTACTACTACTACTACTACTACTACTACTACTGCTACTACTACTACTGCTAATACGACTACTTACTACTGCTACTACTACTACTACTAGTACTACCACTACTAGTACTACTACTACTACTCCGACTACTACTGCTACTACTACTACTACTACTAGTACTACTAAGTTTACTACTACTAACTACTACTACTACTACGACTACTACTACTACTACTACTACTACTACTACTACTACTACTACTACTACTACTATTGTTACTACTTCGACGACGACTGCTACCACTATACTGCTGCTGCTGCTTCCGCGAATCATACCCCCGAATCATACCCCGAATCATACCCGCGAATCATACCTGCGAATCATACCCCGTACTCAAACCTTCCTGCCCGGCCCCCGTAAAAAATACAAACCCATATATATATATATGTATGATACACACATATCCATCCATCCATGCATACATCCATACATGCATACATACGTACATACATACACAAATTGTAATTAATAGGCAAAGCGCCCTCCAACTTCTGCTTCTGGGGCAATGAGGTTTTGGAAGAATCAGTCGTAGTGTGCTGGTACCCCGCGCTAACACGGAACTCTTCTTTGGTCAGGTTCCATGCTGGTGGGAGGTCTGTTTGCGATCTTTGGCGGAAAAAAACATGGACCCCCTTGTAGTGAAGGATTCCCTTTTGAGTGGGTCGCCAATTTTCTCACAAAAGGATGGAAAAACAGACCTCCTTGGATTAGTAACTAGGAGGGACCATTCAGAGGCCTCAGCCCTCCTATAGCTCCCCTTGCTATGGCTCTGAGCCTGAGGCTCCCGCCGGTGGCGGAGAGATCCTCCGCGGAGGTGAGGGCGGTGGCTGTAGCCCTGGAGCTGGCGGCTCAGTGGCTGAAGCGGACAGGTGTGACTTTTGGCTGTGGGTCAAAATGGGTGAATTCACCGCCCATGTTAGAACCTATTTTAGTGGTTGGATTGGGATGCTCACTGAGGGCACGATTTGGGTTTTGACCCATGGTCGTTTGAATCCCAAACTCCCAGTCTCCAATCAAAGGCAGCTTCTGTTACCTTCTAGGTCTTGGGGAAGAAAGCCCGTGTCATGCCACCCGTCTGTGGATGGGCAAAATCCAGTTCGCTCCCAGTTGGTGGGTGGTTTGTCCCATTTTTCATCCATTGTTCATACGGCTTCATCCATGCCAGCTGGTCCGGAATTTTGCCACAGGAGCAGATGAATGCCAAGCAAATAGGACGCTTAGTTTGTCTCCAACCAGTTCTGTTTGTCTCGTCATTTGCTGTTAGGACTGGAAAAGGTCATGGGCCATGACTATCAGTTCTTTCTATGGCTTTAAGCTGCTGGGGGCAATCATGGGATGAGCGCAGGAGAAAGCATAAGATCGAGCCACGGTGCATTCATTGTAAGAGGGCCTCCCATCTGTGCAACAAGGGCTGAGGCTGTGCTTCAATAGTTTGAATGCTGGAGATGTCCCAGACACCGCCCATACTGGTACCCATTCCTATGATATCCTATAGGGTTGCCTATGCGGATAGGTTGCGTGCATCCGCCACAGCATCAGCCTGCCGACAAAGCAGCGGTCCATATCATGCCCCTTTTCCTAGCCGTGTTGGGTGGGGGCAGGCAGATGGTGCTGAAGGTCAAGGCCACCATGACTCAATGACGGCGTTCAAAGCAAAGGACGGCATAAGAGCCAACCAAAACTTGGAGCATGGCCACTCAATTGGCCATGGCCTGAGTGGACCCCAAAGCCATGAATGGTTCCAAGGAGGGCCCTGACCAATGTGCTGAATCTTGCAAAATGTCTTTGGAACTGAAGGGAAGCCTTGAAGATGTTTAGGGCTTTGGTTGGATCTGGCACGCACGGCCCTGGGTGCCCCTGCTTCTGGCGTGCTCAAGGCGCGCCTTGTCCTCGTACTATATCGACCAGGGCTACCTCAGCGTGGCAAGCAGCCAAGCCCTCGGATCACCATCACGGCGGTAGATTCCACAAGCCAGACGAATTTTTGGAGCATAGATGTCCTTTGCTCAGTGTGATTGAGCCATCATAGGTGGCACTTGGTTCAGTTTGGCTTCATTTACCAGTGCCACCTAGTTTTCCGCAAAGACGTAGGCTTCCAAGATGGGCGGACATCGGGCGAATTTTTAGGACCTCCCTGGGTCCTTTTTGTTTGTCGCCAGGTTTCTTTGGGGCCCTCCATTGCGTACCGGGAGCAATGCCATATACCCTGTTCCCAGAAAGGTTCCCAGAATTCGATCAGATAGTGTTTTGTTGACAAGGAACTAAATTCCTCTGGGTTTTTTCGGCAAAATGCCAGTATTCAGGGAACGACTTAGATAGAAAAACAGGGCCAGATCAGTCAGCGCAGGTCTTTGGGCCCCTTCCGGATGTTTTGAGGCGATGCCTGGCGAGGTGTGAGCGCCGCTGCCCGAGACGTCAAAACTTTCAAAGGCCTCTTGTGCCTGGGCTGTCCGTTGCTTCTGAAAAATGGCATCTTCTTTTCCTCCGTAAACCACAAGGTTTGCTTGCGGGATGTCAACTCAATTGACAGCTTTTAAACAGTTGTTCCGTGGGTTCCATGCTTGTCGCTTTTTTGGTGGCGTTCCCACTGCAGGTGGTCAACCCCGAAAAGGGCTCCAGTTTGTGTTTATACCAGGGTCACTGGGCAGCTCGGGCTCAGCCAAGACTTGGGAAGCAGAAAACACCTAGAGAAAATTGATCACAGCTACGTAGCTGCTGCATTCCCGGCCCTCCATAGAAACGCCTTGGGGAGGTGAGCAGGACTGTTGGCCAAGACTGTGCCACGTGTCGTCCTGGGTGCCAAATATTCAGTATTTTCTGAGTCGCCAAGAGACCTGACGGTAAAGCACCCTTGGCTTTGGGACTTGCTTTTGGTTGCGTGATGTCGTCGTTCCTGCTTCCTGGAGCCTGCAGCCGAAGGCGGAGATGGTCGCGCCATTTACAGAGTTCTTTAGCGCAAAGCGCCGTCTCAAAAAAGCAGGCTGCAATGTGTGTGTGTGTGTGTGCTGGAGTATGTTCATTTCAGCGAAAGGAAAACTAGTGCTGCTCCTACAAGCAGGGAGGCCAGAGGAAACGCATCCTTTAGCGCAGACTGCAGTACGTTTGTTGTTTGCCTGCCGCTTGGCCCGGAAAGCTCATTGTCCATGGTATTGCCGTCATGTGCGGCGTGCAAACTGTTTCACTACACGATGTAACTAACGTTTGGTGTGAGGTTTCGAATGACAAACGAGTCTCGACACTTCGACACGGCCCCAACCAACTCGCTCCCAAAGGGCAAACTCTCGCGGGATTTGAAGCTGAGGACATGGCGTGTGGTTGGACGCGCTTCTTCGCAGAGCCTGCGGCCCAGCCCCAACTCCCCCTCACCCCGGGCCAATCCCTGGCCCCCCGTTCCATCCAAAATGCGACAAGAGAATCCTAAGAACTTCCAAGAAGATTCGAACCTTTGGGCTGGCAGTCCTATGGTTGCAATCTGAAGCCGTGACCCGCTGACAAAGCTAGCTCCCACCTCGATGGAATTCGGAACAGGAACTGCTGAACAAATAAGGAGACGGAGTTCCCCCCCCCCCCCCTGAACAATTTGCCTAACAGTTGCAGGATGCAGCCTGCCAAGTTCTTGCTAATGGATGGATGCTTGAGGGTGCCACATTGTCATGGAGAAATGACTTCTTTGGGTCATGGTCAACTGGCGCGGCCAGTTCAAGGTTTTTGACCGTCGCAATTGAAACTTCACTCAACGGCTGGACACCCCTCCCTACCTTGCCTTGGCACATGGAAGAAAGACCGGATTTGCAAAGTTCTGCAACATGGGGCCTGACATGGTAGGGCTCATGATAGCTTTCCCATTCCTTTGCCAGTTTTCCTCCGTTTGCCCCGCCCAGGTCTCTTGTTTGCTCCTGGTTTTTCTTTTTTCACCCCACTCAAGTTGTGCCTGGATGCGCGGTGTGAGAGAGGTCATGGCCAGCGCAGCTGCGTCAACTTTGCACTTCCGTGCCGTTGGGGTGGTGAGATCCGTTCACTCGCACCCCGTTGTGCGCTTCTTGGTCAGGATGGACAAAGACGGCACCGGGCGCTTGGCCGTGGACCCAAGAAAGAGCCAGCAAAGCCTCAGCTGGTTCCGAAAGATGTGCGCGGAATGTGGAATCTGACGCCTTTTTGAAAGCTTGGTGGGGTGGAAAGCAACGAGCTCTTGGACTTGCTTGAAAACTCACGAGGTGGGTTGAAAAACGTATCAGGGCCCTGGGCATAGTTGGGATGCGTCCGCATCCCTCGAAAACAGGCCAATGCTTCAGTGATCTCAAGAGAGGCTTGCATTTGATCTTTAGAGTTTGCAACCGACTTGTCCTGACTTGTTCACCAAGCTTCTAAACAAATAGAGCTTCTATGTGTTCCCTCAGCTTTGCGCCTGCGGGTGTTGTCCAGGTGCTCCAGGGCTTCGTACCTCGTTGAGTAATTCAGGGGCTCCTGGACGTAGCTCCTGGGCAATATGCATCGACACCCCAATGTTTTGCCTGAAGGGACAGTGCATGGCAGAAGCAACTCTGTCACCCACAGTCGTCCAAAGCAGACCACATCTTGTTTTTCCTTCTTTTTTTTCGGGACTGAGTTCTCAACATGCTATGGCTTTGGTTGCAGGTTTTCCCATTTTTGGTTGTGTACACCAGGGAGCTGTTCTTGAGGGCCTTCGCTGCAGCTAGGGCATCAGCTTTCACAGCCGCCAGCAGCAGATGCCGGGCCTTCCTCTTTTGGGTCTGCGGTTGCATTCGCTTCCGTCGGCAATCATGCCCATGTCCCCCCAAATTCGGGGGAATCCACGCGAGTTGGCACTGACGTGACCTTGGCTTGCACTTGAAGGATGCTGGCCCCCTTGGGATGCTGGCCTGCTTGGGATCCTTATTGGGTCGGATTTGCTCCTGGGAAGTTCCTAGGCATCCCTCGTGAGAAACCCTGCTGCCCCGGGGCATGTCTTGGCCAGCCCTGACTTCGAATCAAAGCCCCGCTGTCGAAAATGCCCTTGCATGTGTCGGTGAGGCGATCGACACGGACCATGGGCACAAATGAATGGCTCATGCCTGTATGGAATGGCACCAGCAGTCTGCTAATCACCTAGTACAGCAGGTCTTGTCCGTGATGGTTGTTTATCGGGTTTTCTTCCTTCAGGTGTTGAGATTTGTGTTTAACATGCGCAGATGGTTCCCGAGCACAGCATCAATCGCGTGATTTTCTAGCTTTGTCCCCCCCCCCCAATGCAACAAGGTGCCCACGCATCCGATGAACATCTGCGCTTGCAGACCCTTTGAACTTCATAGCGCCATGCTGCCGTTTAGCGCCTGCCGAGAATGCTGCCCAGAGCATCCTGTGGAGGAGACTGGACTGTGAGGCCTTGGCCGTGTGCTTTTTTGGGCTTCATGAAACCAAGAGAAAGCTGACTATTTTGTTGGGGTGCTCTCACTCGAGACAACCCGACCGGGCCTGAAGTCGTCGAACGTGTAAGCACATGAAGTTTGTTCGGCCGAAGCGGGAAGACAAGCAAGCGACCAAGCAAGAAAGGCGAGGCGAGGCGAGGAAGGCAAGCAATGATTTCAAGCAATGCAGGACAAGGAAGAAACGAGGGCTCGATGGGTTGAAGTTGCACCCGTTAGCTGTTGGCAGGACACGATAACGATCATGAGTCCCTTGGAGGACGACGGCATTGGATTGGCAGTGCCTTTCCAAGACTGTGACCCGCTCGAGCCTAGGAAGCTTCTCGCTGCATGTTTGGCTGCCACGGTTTTGGCTGAAACCTGCTTGTGGTAGATACGAGCAACAAAAGAGATGTCTTGCTTGCAAACACTGGCACGGGCAGCGTTTGCCTCTTGACACCTTTTTCGTTGGATCAAGGCCCCTCCAAACTTGCAGACCCCCCTTCGATCATGTTGTCAGTGGAGCCCGGGCTGCTCGAGCGGTATTTGTCCACAGGTCCTGGGGGTGCACATGTGTGAAGCGATCTCGCCAGAGGTCCCAAGATTCCCTAATTCAGTCTGTTGGATAAGCGCCTTTTTCCAAACCTGGCCTACCTCTTTCAAAGAGCTGTATTCATCTTGTTTCACCACTGTCTACTTTCAAGGGATTGCATCATGTTGCATTTGTTTGTCTACTTGTTGGTCGAGCTTACTTGGTATAACGAGTTCACCATGATCAAAGGCTTTACTTCGTGATCCCCAAGATTGGTTTCACATTTGGCAGGTTCATCGTTTTTGTTGGAGTAATTGCAGGGTTTTCCCTTGAAACTCCAGCAACATTAAAGAACAAACACCGGTGCGTTCTCGGTTTCGGCTTCGCCGTCCTTGCCATCTCTTACCTATATCCCACCACCTCCAGAATCCCAGTAAAGGTAGCACATAGAGAGGTCAGAGAAAGGAAAGAGACCATTCCTCATCTAATTCCCTTCTGCCTCATAGAGGTCGTTAAAGACGAAACACCGCCTCGTTTTCGCTCCGCCGTCCTTGTAAACGAGATTCCTGGTGAAGATCCGGCGTTCTCCCAGCGCCAATTTGGGCATCGACTTTGACACCGTGGACCAGCGGGTCTGCGCGGTGGTCCGCATCCAGCAGGGCCTGGCGCAGCGCTGGAATTCCGCCCACCGCTGGGGCATCCAACGGCACGACCGCCTGGTGGCCGAGCCTTGGCACTGGGCCGGGATCTTTTGACGGGTTTTTGTTGCTCTTGGGCCGATCTGATAGGGAAACCCGCGTTTTGGTTAAGTTTACGGGGGGAGACCCAACATGGTGGGTTTTTCTTGGTCTGCCCTTGAAAGTCAAAGTCAAAGGGGTGCCCCACAAACAAAAGGCGCACGCAGTTGGACCGCTTGGAGTTGAGGAGGCGGCCGCGTTTTTCTATTGTTTGTCCAGCCCGGCTGTTCGTACCTCCAGTTTACCCTTGGCTTCGCAAAAGCAGGCCCCGGTTGGACCTGCTGTGAATGGAAATTCGTTATCAAAACGACCAGCTATCCTCCCTCCAACAACCATGAAAGCTGTATGGTGTGGTTTGCGTTTTGGGGACCTCCTTGAAGGAGACTCCTTGTCCACCTCCATGACTGTTGGAAAGAGCATTGCTTGGGCCAAGTGTTGATCGAGCATCATGTTTTGTTCACCCTCTCCCCCACAAAAAAAAAAAAACAACACATGTGTATGTATGCGGTTTCCTGCTCAGGTCGGGGAATCATTCAGACAAGTATATGTAAGCTCTTCCAGGCGTTGATTCCTTGCTCGGCTCTACCCATCCCATCGAATTTCAGGATCTGAGTTTCCCCTAGGTCCTTCTGGCTTAGGTGAACGGCCGATCACCGCCGCAAGCGTCGGAGCTTCTGATCAGCACGCAAACGAGCACTGACTTAGAACTCGTCTTCGAGCGCCCGACGGTGCACAAGGTCCAGGTCACCCGCGGAAAAGATGAGAAGCTGGGCCTGTCGCTGTCCTCTAGCCACCTGCCAAAGGTCAGTGCAGAGTCCGGCACCTGCCTGGTTTATGTTCGCTTTCTGGTTTTGAAGGGACTTGCTCTGAAAATCAGGTCCTGAGACTGTCCTTCCCCGACCAGGGATGTTTCCTGAGGCAAGAGCTCCGCCAGCATTTGCGTGAAGCGCGTGGAGCCAGACGGCACCATCATGCGGCAAACCGAGCGGGAGGGCATCAAGCTGAAGGCTCACGACCGGATCATCCAGGTCAACGGCCAGGACACTTTGCCAGACTTTGCACGTTGAACCGATTTGGTCTTTTTGGGTTGCCCTCAAACCCCCCGCCTGATACGACTTCCTCGTTTTTTTACCTGTTGTGTGTTTTGGTTGATTTCCTTGTGCAACATGATGCCACGTGTTTTGCATGTTTAGCCTTTAGCAGCAAAAAGTGAGACCAATCGTAAGCGGGTCGGAGCTGTCCAGGAGGACTGCACGGAGATGGCAAAACAGCTTGCAGCACCCCAAGTGAGCTTGAAGATTTGCAGCTACGACCTATGTGATGATTGATTGACCCTCACTTGCCCAAACGCCCATCTCACATGGAAAATCAGGGGCCACATGTTTGAATGATCAGGCCAAGGCCCCCCTTCAGTGGGAAGCCAAAAGGTGGTTTTATCGATCGTTGTTTGTTCGGCAAATTGCGTCAGGGGCTGGCCCGACGCTTGTTTTGGTTTAACCTTGACAGCTCTTCTCAGTTGATTCGTGATTTTGGTTGACTGAGTCTTGTGGGCAAGTGGGTAGCCTGTGAATTAGTGCACATGTGCCCAGCAATCTGGTCACCGGCGAAAGAACTATTTGCGAGCAGCAAGCGTCTGACAGTTCCTTGTTCCTTTGTGCCCTTTGCATGTTTCACAGCTGATCTCGCAAGATGCGGGCTGGCAAATCAGGTGCTGCAAGCGTCCGGAGTCCAGCCGGCTCACAACTCCCAGCATGGGTCATTCAGATTGTTTGTGTCAGGGCCCAAACTACCTGTCTGAAACTTGCAAAAGTCATCACTCCAGGTTGCGTGGTAAAATGTGTTGCTCCATGGGTTTTGGCGCCTGGGTCCTGGGTCATGTTCCAAAACACTCGCTCGATCAAGATAATTGCCTTTGTTTGCCCAGAACTGGCGGGTTTGAGCAGCCCCCTCCCTTTTTGCGAAGGTTTCCACCCTCAAAATACCTCCAGGGATGATATGGAATGACATATTTTCGTATATCGATAGAAATTGTCTAAATGTGGTCATCCCACCGGACCCATTGTTCCAGTTGGTCTTCTAGAGGCAACCACCAAAAAACTCAAACCCCCCCGCCAACAAAAAAAGAAGAAGAACAAGCACTAAAAAACATCAACAAACATCCGTTCTGAGTCTTGTTAAAAGTCTCTGTATACCATGGATCCATGGTAGACCCACTCAACACACCCACTGCATTTCTTTGGCGGCTGAAAAGCCATGAACCTTCGAAGCCCGCCAAGTCCTTCGCGGACTTCCTCAAGGCGGTCTTCTCCAAGCTGAAGCCCTGGCTGAATCCCAAGGCGCGGCTTGGGGAGGGAAGTCATGGAGGCTGCGACATCGATAAAGCCCCATCAGCCGGCACTGACTTCCTTTTTTTTCTTTGAAATGGCATGCGACAAGACACAGCGTGGCTGAAAAAGAAATGTTTGACCATGGTGGTTGGCCCACTGAGATTGAAAGGCAGACGGCATTGGGCCTGCGGGATCGGTCATGGCAGCAAGAATTAGCCACAACACGGGGTGACCCTTGGACCCTTCTGCACCCCGCATGGCAGTTATGGTTGACAGGGTGGGATTAATTCAGCCTGGGACAGCTTTCCCGACATGGGTTTTAGCAATTTCTCAACAGGTGTTTGTGAAAGAGGCCTCCTCCCCAACATGTTATCACAGGCCCAGAGATTGCCGAAGCTCTGCCCAACCCCGGATTGCTCCATAAAATGATATGCTTACGTTTGCTTGAAATTTATTCTACCCTGTTGATTTGAAGCCTTATGTAAGGGGTTATTTGTTGTATCCATCAAGTATGTGTTCCGGGGTTCAGCCATTCCTGCCAGTGTACTGTGAGTCGTCCAGCGAGGGGTTGCAAGGCTGTGAGCCCTACCCAGCAGAAAGCCCTGAAATCCTTTGATTGACGAGTGCAGAATGCAGGCACCATTTGGAGTGTATCCCTTTTTGAATAGATCCTTCGTGAGGTGTGTGGTGCGTTTTGTGGGCGTCCTCAATCGGTTCGGTGAGGGGACGGACGCAAGCGCTTTTTTGCAGGTGAGTTTGCCAGTGGGCGGCACAGGCCGGAATGTGTCCTGGCCCCGGCGCATTTGGTGCCTCAGGTTCCCAGGCTTGGCCCTTTGTCAAAATACAAGCTCGAGCCTGGATCCAATTGGGACATTCAGATGCCTGATGTCGGGCCTTTTCAGGCCTCAAAGCTTGGGATTCTGCAAACTTTGAGGAGGCCACCACCGTTCCCTTTCGATTTCCCCTGACCAGCAGTTTGGAGGGGCCATGCTGTGACGCTGATCGCTGCATCCCAGGCTCGTCTTGACTGGTCACCCCAACCCCTGACGAGTTGATCATGCTTCCTTTTTTTCTCGGCTTTGGGCAGTGGATTCAGCATGGCCCTTTCAACAAGTTCACATCCGTGCAGCTGTTTTAAGTACTTGATTATGTTTATTGGTAGCTACCAGTCGGAGTGCCAGAGCAAATGTCCATTGAAAAAGTGGCTCAAAGCTCCAGGGTTCCTTATATTATCCCTTCTGGTGGGTTTGACCATCGACTTTGGGTAGCTGAGTTTCCTTTTGGGTGGTGTCCAACGGGTCAACGTAGGGAATCCTGGGCGGCACGGCCGCAGCTTTGCCTCGCCTGGCTCAAAACGCTACGTGGAGCTTCATTTTGCATTTCGCGGGTAGGGAAGCAGCAGAGAACCCCCCCCCTTGTGCAGCTCCCAGAGCTTGTCACTCAATGACGCACGTCGAAAGCTAGCGACCGGAAGGGCTGCAGCGACCCGCAACGCAAGATCCTGGGATCACGCCCAGCCCCCTCCCACCCGTGCATGGCGTCGTCACTGCCCCCCGCCTCATTTTTGTGAGTGTAACCTTGGAGTCCAACAGCAGGGGTTAGGAACATCTCTGCGGCCCCAGATCCTCCGGCTTGATGCACTTGCTAATCCAGGAGCCCCTTGGCCATCCTAACCTTTCCTGGCAAGTGCGGGCAAAGCCAGGCAAACTTGGAATTTGGCTAAGTTGGCTTCATATTGAGCGAAGGCTCAACCAAGTCGCATGGGATGAGAGGTTGGGACACGTTTTGTGCTTTTCGGAAGTGAAGCGCGCAGAAGAACGTGCACTTGACACCTCCAAGAAGCTGGTCAAGTCCTTTCTGCGCGACACACAAGGAGCTTGTCTCAGGGCAACACTAGTTCACCGATACTTTTTCTGACTTGAAGATCATGTGCGAAAGCCCAGTTTCTGAATTGTAGCCTAGTTTCCTAACTTCTACTTGAACAACCTAAACAAGGCCCCTTCCTGTGGCCGCGTGAGCGAAACTCCCAAGAAGTTGCCCCAATCTCTGGGCCACAGATTTCGCGGCTTTTCGCCATGTCCTGGGCGGAGCTGGAATGGCAAGCAGCACAGGCTGCAGAGCAGCAGGCGAGATGGGCTTGGAGTTTGGCCAAGTGGTTCAATGGCCCCTCTTTCCCTGTGGGTTTCCCAGCAGTGTTCTGCAGCGGGGTCAATGGGCAACCAGGTGTTCAGCCTCTAAATGGGATTCGCACCCATGGAATCAATATCAATCATCCCTTCAAAGTGTTCCAGTTAGTATTTTTCTTCCAGGCTGCGTTGGGCTGGATGGCTGTTCGGGTGCAAGGTCCCTGAAAGTTGCACGTTGATTCTCAAGCTTGCTGCGGGGTTTCGCTCAGGTGCCGCGGCACTTCCCGGCCCCGGCGCGCGCCGCGATGCTGGAGGCGGTCCAGAAGCAGCTGTTGCAGCAGTGGGCGCCAAATGCTCAGGCGGGCAGTGCTAGGATCGTTTCCATCTTGCCCTTGACGAAACTGATGCTGGAAAAGGTCCTGGATCTGAACCGTACTAAGCCGATGGTGGAAAAGGTCCTGGATCTGAACCGTACTAAGCCGATGGTGGAAAAGGTCCTGGACTTGAACCGTACTAAACTGATGCTGGAAAAAGTCCTGGATTTGAACGTTGTCCGAGGTAGACACAGGAGGTAACTACGATCGAGGCAAACAAAAAGCGGCAGAAGGTTTGCCGGTTTAGTTTGAGTGGTTGTGATGTTGCTTTAGAGTATGCTTGGCGTTTGATGGGTAGTCCCGCCCTTTGGTGGCTGATGTTCTGAAGCCCAGGATCGCTTCCCAGGTGGAGTGAACGCATGACATGCGCCAAAATACACTTTGTGTTGTACATGGTTTGGATGCGGACAAAATCAACCAGAAATCGGCACCAGAACGTTTGGATGGCAGGGCGGGTTCCCTGTTGTAAGGAAGGACAAGGCAAAACCGTAACATGTGTCATGCTTGGTCAGGTTTAAGACATTTGCAGACATGCAGAGCCCCACTAGAAGTTTCACGTGCCTTGCGCGTGCCAGAACCTCAAAGCATCCCGTCCTGTGTTTCAAGGGCTATTACCATGTACGAATGGAGCGCCTTGTTTGCCACGTGCCACTTGCATGTGGCTTTCTATATTGAGAACTAGCTAGTTGGTTGCTTGTTTTGCGAGAAGAGGCGCGACCGCAGGCACAGAACAGCAGTCCTTGAGTGTTGATTTCTAAGCTCAACCTGCAGGCTCATCCGGCACCAGGCGGCATGGCAGCACTGGGTCCTCCGACGTGGGAGGTAGTGAGATTCCAGTATGAACAAACCTTCATGTTGATGTATCAGAGTGTCCCGTTTGAGGGAATGACCCCTTGAATTTGTCAGGTTCATTGGTTGGGGGTCGAAATTCGTCGATGAGTCCGCTGTTGCATAAAGCCACGCAAAAGGGGGTTAGGAACGCCCATGGGGCGCCCTGCTGCAACTCGAGTTGCAGTTCTTGCTTGTTGAATGGCCCTTGGCTGAAGGTAGCATGTCCGAACTCAGCATCAGCAGACCAGGAAACAAGCCGGGCGGGACGGGCGCGTCACAGCAAGCCCTGCGCTTGTGTGGCCGAGGAGCTTGGGACGCCCACACCGCTTGGGACAGCCGTGCTGACCTCAGATTGGTCCAGGCACCCCATGCCCAGCTGCCAATGACTTTGGGGTGCAACACACAGCGGGCGCTTTGGCAAGCGGCCTGTTAAACTGGCCTATTCCTCCCTGAAGGTTCGGGGAGGACTGCAACCAGAAACCCCGGGGTGGTAGCACTCAAGCTTAATTGAGTTGCACTTGACAAATTTGAAAGCCATTCAGGGGGAATTACCCGTCTTGCAACCTGCTGGGGCTGCTGCGGCACGTGCCCTGAGGTTGTCATACCCTGGCCCTGGCTTCATGAAAATCACAGGTTCAGTCCTAGCTCTGGCACATGTGAGGGCACAGCGTGGGTGACGCCTAGTTATGTGAACCATTTGCATCCCTTGGCGTCATGGTCTGCAAATGTTAATTGCTTGTTGGTGCTTCAATTTCCGAGGTCAGCCGCCAGGAAGAGAGGCACATCCCAGAGGAGCAGATCGCAACTCCTTGTGGGCGAAGCCACTGGCTGGGGCGTTCTGCTGTTGCATCCTGTGAGGATGAATCCAGAGGCCCAGTGCTTCCAGTTTATTGTTTTCTGCTATAGTAGGGAACATGTTTTTCTTTTAGGTTTTACATGTTGCTTTTCCGTGGCAACTGGAAGCACTGGAAAAGCTGCAAGGGCAAGGATGGTTTTTTAGTTGACTGTCCGACCCAAGCAATCAGCTGCCAATCAGGTTGCAGACTTTTCAGTGGTTCAAACTGACGGGAGCCGCCATTTCAGGGGCAAAGATGCAAGCTCTTGGCAAACCAGGCTCCGTTCTGTTCAGCACGATGGGTCGTCGCCTGCCACCTTTCTTATTCCAGCCGCTGCATTTCCGCAATCCTCGTGCCATAGAGATTCGGTCTTTCCCTCTGGGTAAATATGGCAGAAACATGGGTTTCTGACACACACACACACCAAAAGAAAACAACAACACAAAACACACACACACAAACACACACACACACACACACACACACACACACACACACACACACACACACACACACACACACACACACACACACACACACACAGACACACACAGACACAGACACACACAGACACACAGACACAGACACAGACACAGACACAGACACAGACACACACAGACACAGACACACACAATCACACAAACACACAAACACACAAACACACA
>CAUJNA010003772.1:770114-890114 GCA_963377175.1 Effrenium voratum | reverse complement strand
GCACCAAAACGAGCTCAAACAGCACATCAGCTAGCAATCGTCAAAATACGCCACTTTGTAATGTTATTAGGAATTAGGCATCTGCAAAGCGAAGAACGAACAACAAATACATGCCATAGGGACATCCCAGGACCTGTTCGGCGACACGGCCTGGTTCCCGCTGAAGGCTGCGGGCCGACCACCGGCTTACCCCGGCTACCCGGCGCAGCCCAGCTGCGCGGAGTGGGTCAAAACGAAATGGCTTTGTGTCAAAATAGGCGGGACTCCCAAAGCGGTGGGATTCCTGACCAACGAAGGGGGTACCTCCAAGTCGGGCTTGCACAAGTTGTTGGTTTCCGTGGCCCCGTGATTTAGTCCAGCGTGCGTGCATGCGTGCATGTTTGTTGTGATGTGTTGTGTGTGTGTGTGCGATAAGCATGAATTCAAGTGTTCGCTTTCTGCTTGTGTCCTACATTTGTTCAAATCAAAAGTGGAGGTTGGGGCACTGTTACCAATCAATTGCGGTATGCTGCCCTTTTTTGCACTGTTTGATCTATGGAAGGTCTAATCGACCTGGACGCAGGCTTGCCAGCGTTTGTTGCTCCGGATGGACCACATACCTTTGGGTTGAACGCCTCCGATTGCATTGCTTATGCTACTTTCTGGCTTGTGAACTTGGGGATTGCTGCCTGGGATTGTGTAAAGAAGAGTTCAGACCCATGCGAAGCTTTGCAGCACCCGGCGTCCAGGTATCCAGGAATGCCCGGCATGGGCATGGGCATGCCCGGCGTGGGCCAGGACACTGCGTGATTTGGAATGTGCAAAAGTGTCAGCCAAGTCCATTTGTTAATTGCTGGTTACATGGAGTCGGCCATCATTTGCGCCATGCGTGAAGCTTCACCCTGCAGGCTCAGCGTCACCAAACTCGAGGTTCAGGGTCTACAAAATGCATGCAAAACCAAACGTACTTGATCAGCGCCTGTACAGAATTCTTGCGCACGTCCTTGGCGTTTCGCAGCCAATACCCTGCTCAGGGTCGGGTAAAAGACAGGTCCATGCAGGTGATGCAAATAAGATCATGCGGTCGTTTCTCAACTTGCCAAACCTAGAAACTTGTTCTACCCAGTTTTGCCTTGCACTCACCTTTGCCTGCCCTGAGCTGCAGCAGCCCCTCGTTGGCACACGCATAGGAGAAGCCCCTGGACGTGCCAGAGCATGCCCAGGCCGGCCTGAGAAGGCTCCATCAAGGAAATATAAAAAGAGAAAATCCAGAAGAGAAATAAGGTGAACATATACAAGGGCAACATATACAAAGGTCAGATTGAAGCGTAAAAGTCAAACCCTTTGCAATTGCGTTTGCACAATCAGCAAAACCCAGACCCAGAACCCCCCCCCCTTTGAGCGCACGACAAATGACGTTGCCTAGGCATGCCCAGGCACGAGTTGACGCATGCTTCCAGCAGGAAACAGCTATGTTATCACCAACGAGCAAATGAGCCAGCCTGGGAGGATTTCCTTGGCGCCTGCCAATTCAATTAACACATCACAGGGCAACGATTCCCAACAGTTGCAAGGGGTGGTGGAAGAACCCATGAAAGGGTGCGAAGCCCGTTTTCAGGCCCCTGGTCATGCAGAAACGGCATGAACTATTCACTGGCCCAACGCAGGCTCTGCAGACTCTGACCTCGGCACTGGGCTGCCGGGTGACAGAGGAGTTTGCCGTGTCATTTCTTTTGATGTTCCTGCAGATCACATGATGGTCCAAGGAGTCTCCTTTCGGGATCCCCCTTTTGGGCATATTTGGCCATAGTCGGCCAAGACGCGAGGCTCTTCAGAAGGAAGCTACCAATACAAGCCTCCCACGTGGCACACTCACAGGGTCTGCAAATTAACAATGACCCGACTAATCCCCAAACAAGCCCGTGTATATCGAAGGCCTTGGCAGGAGATGTTAAAACTGCTCCTACCAGCAAGCCCTCATCGCCCCGATCCGGGTTTAGATCTGTTCTTTTCTTTAAGGGATGCAATGTGTTTGGCGGGCCTGGTTGCGTCAAGAAACTGTTATAGCAAGAGCACCTCCCTTAGCGATCACAAGGGCTAAGCCATGCGGGGGTCCCGCAAAAGCGGGGTGTGAGGAGATGTTGGAAGACGTTCCGAAGGCGACCTTTGCCGAAGCCTCCCGCCTGTTGCTGGCGGTGCTGGGCTTCATGTGCGAAGGACCTTCACTTGACCGAGGGTCCGGCCCCAAGCAAACCCCTGCCTGTTGGCCTGTCAAGCCAAAACCACTTGCTGGACTAAGTGAAGCTTGGTGAGGATATGAACCTCTCGAAGCCTCCAAGGGAGCGAAGGAAGCCCTGAGGGCCCTGCTGCTTAAGGTGAGCTACAGGTTGTTTGGCAGGAAAAAGGCCGTGACTGAATATGTTTCCTAAACTGATTCAATGCCATAGCAAGAGAAGCCATTGCAGCCTAATAGTGCCTATTAGTGACCAATTGTGAGTACTACTGGCTAGTTGTTGAGGATACCTCCCCCAGTGGTGGCTCTGAATTGATACTGAATTGCTTGAAATAGTGGCACCTGGGACAGATGAAAGAGCCAAGGTACGCGAAAGTGCGAATCGCAACGTTATGAAGCACAATATGTTTGAGCTGCACGCAGCCTGACCCAAGTGCTCTGGCCAATCGAAGGATGGTGTGACATGCTCTGTGTTCTGTTCAACGCAGGGTTCTAACTTGCAAAACATGAGTAGGCCTGAGGATTGCAGCTAACAAGTCGGATCCGCTCATGTTGCCTGGTTCTGGAGGGAAAGTCGTCAACCCATTCATTTGTCGGGTTTGCCAATTTCAGGGCATGTGAGGGAGGGGGGGTTATTGCCCATCAAGACAGAAACCATGAAAAGCACAGCTACTTGCTGGGCAAGCATTGGCTCCTGTCCACTTGGCTCGGTTGGTGGGTGAGCCCTGCATGTGTTTCTCAGAAGGACGCGCTGTTTTCAAAATGGAAGCAAATCGGCCAGTGGCGGTGAGGCCAAACAGGGGTCCCATCAGAAGCCATTTGGCAGGTGGGCCACAGCATGTCAAAGCTGGTTCCTCTGGGAGATGGGACGCGTCCCTTGCGTGTCACTAGCACAGCTTCTGCCCACACCCAAAAAGCTCGCTCGAAGGGCCAAGGGAGGCGCGCCGTGCAGGACCATGTCAGCCAATGCTGCGTGGCAATGTGGTTGCCAGAGGCCCGCACCTGCCCATGTGGCAGGGCATTACACCGCACGTGCTGCTGAGAGAGTGGTTCGACGCAGACGAGCTGCCGCTTGAATCGAACCGAGCGGCGAAGGATGCTGCTGTTGTTTGTGTTGTTTTTTGTTTTTCTACTGCGGTGGCAGTGACATTTCGATACGAATCCGAGACACCTCCATGTTTGGCTTTGTCCACTAGTATCTCCCTCTAGTTCAGATACATTCCCAGATTGTTAGTTTGACATGTTTGGTTGTTTTGGACATTCACCAAAACGGTGAAGAATGGACAACAGTCGCACGCCTCGTGGCAAAAGGTTTTCGGGTTGAGATGCTGTCAGAGCCGGAAACTAGTCGGGCGCCTTTTTGTTGAGACCATAGTCAGACTTTGTTCAAGGTATCCTGGGTCAAAATATCCTGGGTCAAATTTACTTGGTCTCCTTCTTTGTCTCTAGAATGTTGGGATGTGATATGCTTTTAAGCAGGCCTTAGGTTGGGGCATGGGTTTCCGAAGCCGGGATCAACATCAAGTCACACCAATAAAGGAAAACAAGCAACCGTTAAGAAGGGACGCCACCCACCGCGATTCCATTTGCGTTATGCACCCAATAAGGAAAGTATTCTTCCAAGATCCTGCCATCTTCCATGGAGGGTCGCCATGGTTGGACCAGGTTGGGTGGCTGCTTGCTTTGGTGTTGGTTCTGCTCGGCTGCTTGCTTGCTTGGTCTCGATTTGGATTTTGGTTCTCGTCCTGGTTGCTTGGTTGGTTGGTTGGCTGGCTGGCTGGCTCGCTGGGCTGGATGGCTGGCTGGCTGGCTGGCTGGCTGGCTGGCTGGTTGGTTGGTTGGTTGGCGGTGCTCCGGCACCATCGCGGCACCATCGCCGAAGGCTGGGTCTCTTTGGCCAAAGCGCCATGCGGGACGCCTTCGAGTCCGCGAGCCGCGGCCCGCAGCGCCAGTTCGTGACGCTGCTGTCCCGGACCGCCTTCGTGGAGGCCCGATGGGCGACCACGTGGCTGGGGGCCCCATTTAAAGCCAACGCTCCCCCAGCAATTGACATGGAACGTGACAGGGGGAGCCTGGAAGACATTTTTGCATTTAAAGGGACTCCCTGTCAGAGATTGCGCGTTAATTGGTGGGAAAAAAGTTAGTTGACCGCACCGCGGGAGGCTCTCACAAATTGCCAGGAAATGGATCTTCCGGGTAGTGAACTGGTAGACGTGATGGGTTGGCTTAGCATTAATTGGTTTGAGCTTCCTGTCACTTTTGTGTGGCTGTTGTGACCGGGGTTGGTTGGGTGGGAGGGTGGGTATGTTGGTTGGTTGGTTGGTTGGTTGGTTGGTTGGTTGGTTGGTTGGTTGGTTGGTTGGTTGGTTGGTTGGTTGGTTGGTTGGTTGGTTGGTTGGTTGGTTGGTTGGTTGGTTGGTTGGTTGGTTGGTTGGTTGGTTGGTTGGTTGGTTGGTTGGTTGGTGGCAACTAGGAAGCGCCCAGCGAAACATGACACGCCTAAAAGCAGAATATGATCGTACTCTTTTGTTGCAGTCCGTGGTCCCGCAGTCCTTCTAAGCATCAGTTTTGCGAACGCCTCGCCTGCCTCAAATCATCTCATCGCTGATCGCGTTGGTTTGGTGGTCCTATCTTGCTTTTGCATGCGGTTTCTTCTGGTGTGTGTGGTTTTGCTTTGCTTTTTACTTTGTTTTTTTGGTTTGCTTGTCGGTCGGGTCGGCGGCTGGGCTTGACCGGAAATCAGGCTGCAAGGCCAGGCTCGGGCCGGGTCTTGCGGATCCAGTGGCAGCTGATCTTCCAGCAATTCCCGGAGATTAGCCTGGTGAGCCGCTGGTCAGCGCTGGTCACGGATTCTCTCTGACCCAATCATCAAGTGGTTGCTTAGTCAGAGGGCCCCCAGTGAGGAGGGGTTTCCGGCCTTTCGAGGGGGACAGATCCCTAATTTACAAGGTCGAGCCGTCAACATCAAAGGCCGAAATGGACATGATTGCGCAAAGTTCTCAGCTCAGCGAATTGGATTGCCATGCCACAGCCAGCCGGCAAGCGACTCATATCAGGAGCGAAACGCAACGGGTTTGGGGAACGGTGCTACCAACCCAAACTACCTCATTGGAGAAGAATGTGAGCCTCCTTTGGTGGCTTGTGGAAGTTGAATGGCTTCCTCCAGATCTTGAATCTCCCAGGACACCAAGCCACTGCCCAAATCAGAGAATGTGTGTAATTAGTTATGATGGTTGGAATTGTTCCTCGGCTTGCATCCAAGGAGCGTTGCTCACCCATGTGCGGCGGCGATGTTGGGAAGATAGCCGGGACCGCAGCAGGACTCGGACGTGTTTTATGTCGCGCTTTTGCCGCAGGAAACTGCTGAGGAGTGTCGTAATGTCCTGCAATGTTTGCATGAGCCAAAAGATGATGCCTCTAACATTTGGGTCCGCGTTGAGTTCATGCTTGTGGAACAATCAGTTGTTTAGGCAATTGTGTTTGATACCAAGGAACCCCCAGAGGCAACTCAAGGAGATGGCCTATCTCGGAATCACAGACAAGTGTATTTTTCCACAACCATGTCCTTATTGTGTCGCCATCAATCTTAGAAGGGCACAGGTGTTTCAAAGGCGATGGTGTTCATCAACATAAAGTACCGCTGTCCTCTGCAATTGTCGGAGAAAAAACAGGCACCTGAATGACAACCAATCTTAAGTCTAGGTTTCCTCTTGAAGGTATGCCGAAATTGATCCAACAAGTATACATAAGAAGCTACCCTGACGCAGGGGCCTGCATAAGTAGAACAGGGTTGTGGGGTACTATAACGCCAATATACTTCATTAGATGATCAGAGGATAGTTATGTGTTTAATTGTTTCAGCCACTTTTTGCAAGCTTGGCACTCAGGAGTCGGAGCCGGAGTCGCGAGAGGAAGACTCCCAAGAGCGAGGCACAGCTGTGGTTTCGATTTTCCAGCTATGTGTCAAGCAGCCCATAATGCTGGTAAAGCTTACCTGGCGGTAAAACAAGATCACCCCATGATGAAGATCTTTTAGGTAGGGATTCCTCATTTCCGACTCAGGTAGCTGGGCATGGATCACGTCCTTTTCCTGAAACCAGTTGACGGTGGATCGCGGAAGAGGGAAGGCAGGAATGATGGCATGAAACAACCAGTCAGTTAAACAAGTGGCTTTCCCAGTTGCTTGGGGTCCCTTCCAAATTAGCAAGCGTTTCTTGAGGACTAAGGGCAATGAGTTATACCTTGTCCCTGGGCAGGCCGACGGTGAATCTGTGCGCTTCTTCCTGAAGAACACTGGGGACCTGAATGAGCAAAAGCTGCGATTGCACTTCAAGCATTATGGGCAGATCATGATTTTCGGCTGAGACTTTACTGGTTGGTCAACATCAACCCTTACTTCTGCCAAATGGTAGTGGCTTCCTTTATTGCATTGGTGCCCGACAATGGGTTACGGATTGGGATTAGGGACCCCCCTCGAACGCAGCTTTTTGCTCGCATAGCTTCGGCTGCAGGAATTCTGAGAGTTGGCTTGCGATTGCTTGCAAGTTCGGCGGACTCGTTGCACCTTTGTTTAGGTTGCCTGTGTTTCCAGTACTGGCGCGCCTGTGCCACTAACATCGTTTACATGGCCCAGGCCCGCTACACCACCTTCACCGCTTGCAGCGTTTATACCATTTACAACGCATCCACGTCCGGCGCAAACTGCGCAACATATGCAGCCGTATAAGAGTATGACAGCTAGCTTGATGTGTGGCCACGTTGCAGGGTGACGGCGGCACAGAGCGTGACTGTCTTCGCACGAATTGCGGCACGCGTGGTACCAAGCTCGTCTTTTGTCCTCCTTGCGCAGGGCGCCTCTGTCCACTCAGTGCCACTGCGTGCAGCTTCATGGTAAGCGGCATGGGCTGACAGGTTCAGAATCATTCTGGATTGCACACCCACCCCAAAAATGGCTGGGCTTGGGCAAGAGACAGGGATTCCATCAGCCTAAGGAGCTGCAATGTCTTGATGGACAAGCGTGACTTGGATCTTAAAGCCCGGCTTCGGGCACGTTGCGTGCCCTATGTATTTGTTCGGTGCCAAACAATTGCCCCAGCTAGACTTCTAGACAAGGTTTGTTCTGTCAGGGCTCGAAGTGCATTGGTGAAGACGTGCGGTTCTTAGCTTGGGCTGAAGCTAAAACAGTGCCAGCAAAGCACCCATTCATGCTTGCTCAAACGTTTGGATGCCTGTTGGCAGCGTTTGAAGAATCAGCTTGGTAGAATGAGCATCATCACTCCGTTTGACAGTGTTGGAGTGCCTTCTGAAACATGGGACCCTGAACAAGCTAATCTTTTTCGAGGTTTCCTTAGACACTGCCAAACGAGGTGGTCCTCCCCGGTTTTTGGGGCACCATTTCTGCCCTGCACCAAGGCAAGAAGCAGTTCCGGGGCATGTGCTTCGTCACCCTGAAGCCGGAGGGCTTCTACAAAGGCGGGCCAGTTTTTTTTTGTTGCCGAAGCCCGCGGTTCGGATGGGGCCGGCGGGGGCGACAAACATGGGCATGAAGCCTCCAAAATGGGGCGGTGTCCCTTTGGTTTTCCTCCAAACAAATGAATCACAGGCAATATATGTACCAGTCCCTGGGCCACGTACCCCCCCCCCCCCCAATGGTATGGTCCCCCCACTCCCCCGCATCATCCGCATCTTGGGGATGATGCTGGCAATGCTGGGGATGCTGTCCAGTACCGTGCGAGCCCTGCAGCTTCGGTCCCAGACCCCCTTTCACCCCGTGAACCAACACCCCCGCACCTCTCGCAACATCCTACCCTAAACCAAACCACCCTGCAACCCCTCCTTAACCCCAACCCTAAGCCTAAATCAACCCAAACCCCAAACCCACCCGAAACCCACCGCAAACCAACCCGGAACCAACCCTGAACCAACCCTAAACCAACCCACCAAGCCTCAACCCACCACCCCACCACCCACCCCACCCCCACAGGGTGGGGGTTGGCCCAACCACCCACCACCCCACCACCCCACCACCCCCCACCCACCCACCCACCCACCCCACACCCACGGCCTGGAACATATCCTCCAAACCCTGGGCCAAACAAATGAATCACAGGCAATATATGCATATACATGATGTTATACATGATGTTATACATGTGGGTGTTTCGTGGAAACAAGTCGGGCGCCCACTTGTTGGGTTCCGAAGCCGCCACAAGGGCTGGCGGTTTTGAAGCCACAATGTTGGGGCTGCCTTCGGAAAACTCTCACGTTTGTGGCTCAAACCTGCAGATGCTTTATCAATGGCCCATAGGGCACGGCACGGAACCTGTCCAGGGAGATGGGTTGGTCTTGGTTTTCTCCGTGTTAGGTAAGAGGAACACCAAGCAGATGATGATCGACTGGGTGCTGGAAGAGTCCCATGTCATCAGCGGGATCCCGATTGAGGTCACTCAGGCGACCCGGGAGCCGTTTTGCCGCATCTCCTGAAGGGAGCTTGTTGTTGAACATGTGACTTGGTGGCTCCCAGCCATCCCCTAGCTTTTTAGCCTTTCAGTGTTAGTGGTAGTTTCCATTTAACCCACTAAAAGTTGAACTTTTAGCCGGGAATCTGGAGGCTTCCGGTAAGGGACCCTGAAGAGGCCTTGGCAACCGGAAAGCAGGTTCCCGAGCTGAAGGCCTGGTACAGATCCCGCAAAGACGTGGCGGTGCTTTTTGCTTGGACATGCCCAGTGGTTATTGCCCCAGTTGCCCCAGGAACCCATGTGTCCAGCTTTGTTAAGAGTGTCTCTCCCACCTGCCATCGAATAAGGGTGCTGTTTTTTTGCCATGGCCACTGGGCAAGTACAGACAGTCAATGTTTCCCATGCGATGTGGCAGGCCAGTGCCTGCCCATGGTCGGACTGCCGTTCATATTGTCCCTTGCTTTGCACACTGTTGCGGATTTGGCATTTCTTGGATAAAGTGCCGGGTGTGCGTGTGTGTGTGTGTGTGTACAGCCTGGGGTGCAACTCGACTAAGGGAACAAGCCCTGTCAACTCAAAGGAAGAAGCCCCTTCCAGGTCCGTTTTCAAGTCCTCTTTGCTTCTTTATGTCAGGAGTCAGATGTTCCAGAGAAGCCAAACCAAAAAAATCCCCCCATCGCGGTGAACCTTTTCGGCTGCTTCGGGAAGCCGCGAGGCAGATGAGAAGCCACAGGAGGATGAGGAGAAGAAGCGGGACGATAGGGTGGAGGAACGGCGCCTGGCACGCTTGGACAAGGACGGGGGGGATGGGAGGTGGGTCGCGGGCTCTTGAGCTCCGAGGCTGAGGATTCCTCACAGATGGAGAATACGTGTTGCTTATCGGTGTGCGTGGCTTAGATATCTTTTGCGAGACCCACTCGGATTCAAGCAGTCAGGATGTGCATTTTGGATTTCTGATGTGCTGCATTGGGAGTCTCCATCCGGAGCTGATTGCGGAGTCCCAGTCTTGGCGTGGCCGCCCTTTTGATTCGTTTGGTTTTGGTCGATGGCTTTGAGTGTGACTCAGAAACACCGGCCGTTGCGTGGCATGAGGCGGGAGTTGCTGATTGCCACTAGCACAAAGATTGCTTTTGCATGGGCAGTGAGAATGCTAGCAGCGTTGGAGCTGAACAGGCGATGGGCTTCGTGCACAACTAGGTACATATACATATGCCTATACTTTGCCACATAGATATGTTGTCGGGTTTGTGTTTTTTTTCTTTCTTTTTTTAACGGGTACTCTTTCCGCCTTGATTCAAAGGGAAACCACGCGACCGGCCCCTGTTTTGACGCATAGCGATACACATAAAGCTTTGGCCTTGCTGGAACGAGAAGGCCACGAGTTGTTAGCCTGTCTTTTGTGAGATTTGCCCACGGCGCGGCACCAGTGCCACAAAGAACCTGTCTATAAGATTGCCACCCCCCTTTCTTTCCCAGGTGGCCCGGCTATTTTCCAACGAGCCAACCAATTGGAAGGAGCTAACTATTTTGAAGGACGCTGAACGCAGGTGCCACCATTTCACACGTTCACCCAAGGCTCCACTCCCAGTGCGGCCGGTCGCGGAACCGAAGGAGCAGCGCATGATCCGCTCCGTCGGAGTGGTGGCGCCTCATCTCATGGATCGCGGGGAGAAGTTGGTGCCGTCCCCCTGGTTTAGGCGCTGGAGGCCAGATGCTGAATTCTGAGCCCGAGGTGTGAGGTGAATGAGAATGTGATATTCTTTCCACAGCATGAAGGCAACGGATGCTTTGGATGGCATCCCAAAACAACCATGGTCGCGAGACGAAAGTCTTGAAGCGGACTTTTTTTCAGCCTTCGACAAAATGATTGCAGGGGAGTCCTGAGGGTCCCTTGCAGTGGTTACATGTTGAGGGGTTCTGAACATGGTTTTCGTTGAGGGTGGCTTCCTTCAATCCACTCACAATCAACCTCTTGCATGCATGTGTGCACCTTCTTTCCCTTGAAACCCATCATTGTGGAAGGTCATTTGGAGGATGTCACTTTACTGACCCCAGTTTTACTGCACATGCTCGACTGCTATTTGGTTGAATCTTTAGACTTTAACTTTTTGGGAAATCAAGGGGTTTTCCACTAAGCCCCCCCCCAAAAAAATAAACATGAAACACTTTTTGCAGGGGGGTCAACAGCAACCAAGCATGTTGGGGGTTGAATTTCGCACTGGAGTGCAGGCACCGGCTGGAGATGCTGCCGCAGGGCCCCAACAGCTGGAGCCTTCCGCAGCTGCAGGGCTTCTGTGGTCCGCTCTGGCGGGAGGTGGCGGACTATGCGAACCGCACTGGGGACAAGACGGTGAAGGAGAAGATGTTGGCTGCGGGTGTCAAAACCCATGGGATCCCATTTTGGGGCGGGTGCACCACCCATTTTAGGACCTAATTTAGTGGGGATTGGGATGTTCACTGGGGCTACGGGCTTTTGACCCATGGCCATGTGACAGGCTGACAGGCTTAGGAACTTGGTTTAGCCTTTCTTCTTGTCTTTTTTTGCTTTTACGGGTCGTGAAGGCCGTGAAGGAGAACAGGACCCCCTGGTCCTCGAAACATACCTCCGAGCCCAAGCCTCCATAGCATTGCCAAATTAATCTTCGATTCCTGGTAATTTCTTAGCTTCGAATTGCCTTTAATGCCAAGACTTACTCTCAGATTCCCAGTACTTCATTTGGCATTGCCACTTAGTCTCAGATCCCAGATCTGATCTTTGGTCCAACAAAAATGACCCCCCCCACAGACACGACAAAAAATAGCTTGCCGACCCCAAAACAGGGCAAACCGGTGCAAGCATGATGCGTCGAATGCGCTTGAACTTGAGCAGCCTCAGCTCTTCATTCCTCGATGAAAAAGGTTGGATTTGGTTGCCAGGGGTCGGCCCTTGCACGCGGAGGAAGCTTTGGCATTCTTCCAGGATGCTGCAGGAGAGCGGTGGAGCTTCATACCCAGCGCTGATCCTTGGATGCTTTGGGTCATTCTTAGGTCTGACTACTGCCAGAGGGGTTGCCATGCTGTGATGGAAGCGCATTCGTTGAGTTGACCCCTCAGGGCCATGATATCGTTCGACTTGTCGTTTCAGGGCATGGGCCAGCAGATGCTGGAGTTCTTTCGAGTATAGATGCCCCCCTGTGCAGGACTCAGGTGAATGCTCAATGATCCATCTAATTGCTGGCCAGGCAATCACGTAATCAGCCTCGCGGGCAACACGCTGTGTATGTGTGCATGTGCCGTGTGTCCCCTAGCTCGGGGATTGGCCTCAAAAACAGTATCCAAGCTGGGTAAGCATCGTCCGCATTTTTGCAAGTGAGACTTATTGATCCTGTAGGATTTGGGAAGAACGTGACAGTGGTGTCCTTTTGGGAAATAGATGGCCCTGGCTGATATGGCCGGGAAGGCTGAGTTGTTTGTTGATTAGCGGGCCTAGTTGTGAATCAATCAGCAACAGTTGCCGTTGCAGAGGCTTCTTCTTGATCAACCCGGTGTATATCTAGCCGTTCCGTGTAGTTGGATGATGTTGGATGATGCTAGGTTCTATCGCCTGAAGTTTCCTCGTGTGTACCAAGGATCTCCTGCTTACCATCGGCGATGGTATGGTGAGTCTCACCGCTCTGGGCGTGTTCCTGGCTCCATCTTATCTGGACCCTGTGGCCCCGCCTACGATCAACACATTGGCTGGGGTCTTGGCATGGGACTTCTTTCGCTGCGCTAGGACATTTCCCTAAAACGGCTCCAGGGTCTGGGCTCACAACAGGGTGGGATCCATGGAAAGCCCGCTTGTGCCATTTGCTTGCAAATGAAAGGCACACAAACGCAATCAACGCACGGAGTCAGTGTTAGAAAGGTTCTTGCCAAGGGAAACGACTGGCTGTCACGAGCGCACGGGCCACACGGTTCAGTGCGAACTGGGCTAGGTGATGTTATCTTTGCGAAATTGGCCTGGATGCCCTTTAGCCTTAGCAAAGTACACAATTATACATTTTGATTGTGGCCGGTAGAGGACCTAGTAGACGTGACCCTTCATTCCTTGCGAAGCTTAGGCCAACATTGTCAGCGACCGGACTGCACGCAAGTCGCTTGCAGGTGAACATTGCCATCCCGACCTTCGCGTCGGCCAACCCTGCCCCACTGCCACAGATGCCCGTGTACTCCTTTTCGGCCAACCCCGAGCTGAATCGGATGCAGAGACTCGCAACGAAGTCCCTACTGGCCAACTCCGAAAGAGTGCCAGTCATGCACGTTTGACAGATACAGCGGCGCCCATTCTCCTGTTCTTGTCGGGGCAGGTTTGTAAAATCAACTCCTGAAAAATGGCGCCCGTTCTTCCCATGGCTGGCTGAGTCAACGTGGGCTCCAGCTGGCCTTCATGATTGGGTTGCGGCAGGCTGTGGGTTACCCCAAGGAAATCAGACTTGGTTACACGCCCTCAGGGAGATCGTCAGTTGGGGTCCCTCCAAAGCTGGTTTAGCCATGTTTAGCTGTGACTCCTTTCCGCACAAACGGGTCATGCCTCTAGCGAAAGGAAGATGGCTTCGATTGGTGACAACAAATGGCACCTCCCCCCGATTCCATGTGCAGCGAGAAAGATGATTCCGTGTCTTCTGTGCCCTGCCCTTCACTTCCCTTGTCACGGAAATGCCTGCGAATGCCGAGGAAGGGGAACTTTGATGACTGCAAGATCTTCATCGGCGGCATGACGCTTGCGACCTCGCTGGACCAAATGATGCGAGGCTTTGCGGCCTATGGGAAGATCACGGATGCCGTCGCTTGGCTGAAGTCCTTTTTTACCATCGGGCTAAGTAAAGGGGCTCCAAAAGGAGATGCCGTGGTTGGTAATTTGTCTAGGCCTATTTAACACCCGGTCACTTGGGTCGTTAAGGTTTGGGAATGCTTGGGGCCTGCTTTTTTTTAGACGATTTCAAGCTCAGGAAGCCAAGGTCTAGCTTCATTTGCAGCAAGCCTGCGAGGGAGGGAGTGGGAGAAGGAGAGAGAGAGAGAGAGAGAGAGAGAGAGAGAGAGAGACAGAGAGAGAGAGAGAGAGCGAGGGTGAGCGAGAGAGACAGAGAGAGGGAGAGGGATGCAGATTCTCATGAGGGCGGTTTTGTTTCTTCTGGGATGTGTTTCCAAAGAAGACGTCCGCCAGATGCCGATTGTGCAGCTCGCCCCGGCCTTCCTATTTGCAGGTAAATCTCCCCTAGGGATTCACGACCCAATGAGCCAGCTGTAAATTACACATACGTTCTAGGATTTTTCTCGGACAACGGTCTAAAGTTCAGAGGAGATGGTTGACTTACCAGAGCGATGGGTGCAGAGGTTTGGAAGCCAGCGGGAAGAACATGGACCCCACAAGAGATTCCACGTTGAGGTCAAATATGTTGAGATTCAAGGATGTCATCCCATCGTTTTCGAAGGTGGGAGGCCTACAAAACTCCAAAACTACTTGGATTGGATTTCCATCCCTTTGAAGAGCCAAAATAGGACCTTCCAGCTCGGGCTTTCCCCATCTCCGCGTTTGTGTCCCTGGGTTTCAGGCAGGCATCGTGTGTGTGTGGTTAGAGCTGTCGTCGTATTGGATAGTTCACCTGGAAAAGAGATGAGCAGGTTCGAGTAGAGATTTTTATGTTGTGTGTGTGCTTGTGGTTGTATGGAGAGTTTATGTGAGATGTAGCTGAGGAGAGTGCAGTGATCGGAAGTTCCATCGGGAAAAGATGTGATATGGTTCTGAACGAAGCGCCTGTTGTCAAGTGTCAGAATCAGGTATGACGATGGCAGTGGATCAAAGCCCCCATCCCCCTCGAGCACTTTAAAGGAAGAGAGTCCACCGCAAGAATTCGTACAAGCGTCTCAGTGCAGTAAGTTGATCAACAAATCCGGGTGGACAATACGTTGTCTGGCTACCATCAACTTCTCCGCAACAACTCCCGCCTGGCCCCTTTGAAACGGACACCCAAAGGAGGTCGTTGAACCAATCATGACTTAAACGGTGGTTGTTTCACCCATTTTTCATCACCACGGTTTTGGGCGCAATGGTTGTTTCCCCACTCATTTTTCATGAACGCGTTTCTGGGCGCAAGCCTTTAAGCTTGACTGCTATTGAGTTGGATCTTTAGACTTTAACCTTTTGGGAAATCAAGGGGTTTTCCAGCAAACCCCCCAAAGCTTAAACTTTTTGCAGGGGGGTCAACAGCAACCAAGTAAGGTTGTCATGACGGACAAGATGACCGGCAAGCCCCGGGGCTTCGGCTTCATCGTTTTCGAGACCCCGGAGAGCGTCGCGGCGGTTCTGGCGGACCATGCCGCTCCGGTGAAACTGCCTGTCCCGTTAAGACGCAGGGAACCAGGGGTCCACGTTTGGATGGTCTGCTTTCACTAGATGCACAATTGCCCCCGTTTTCGTTTAATGTAGTCATATTTAGGAACCTCAATAAAGGGATTCGTGCCATCTACTGTTACCCTGCTGCACCCCTCCTAGCAGCCAACATGAGAGTGTACGGAACCCCTTGCTAGAAGGAAAAAAGTCTTCCAGGAGGCTGTGCATTTCCATTTTAGTTTGTGGGCACATCAAGGACTTGAGCAAAGAGATCTTCTTTAAACGTCTTTATTGAAGCGAGTGATTCCACGATTCAACCAGCCTCAGGGCGAGTAAGATGAATTGTTTGCGGGTCCAAAACACCAAAGGCCGCCCATACCTCTGCTTAATCAAAGGATCCAACGACAACGGGATGATAGTGAGGCTGCAGCGAACAGTTCGGGTGCTTCTGATGGAGGTCCCCGCCCCCTTCGAGACACTGCGTGGGACAATTTTGATCTGCTTTCTGGTGGCGTCCAAGGGCACTGCAACAAAATAACAACAAAAACCAAAAAACGAGTGACTTTGTGACATGATCTTTGGTTCCGAAACTGATCCCGGAGTCATTTCTCGATGTCCCTGGCGGGTTCTCGGTATTTCTCTTTTTGGATGGTTTCACCATTTCTTTTTGAGTGTGTTTCCTTCAGGTGAAGCCAAAATCCAGGGGGCCTTGTCTGAGCCCACGGCCCAGGATAAGCACCACATCGACGGCAAGTGGGTCGACGTCAAGCGCCGGAACCTCAAAGTCGCACTCACGCGCCCTGGGGCAAAACCGGCCTTACCACGCAAACGGTTTCTGTCTTGGGGGGATACCTGGAGGGGGGGTTTTAAAAAACCGGCCTTACCTTGAAAAAGGTTTTGTGTGGGGGGGATGTTCCTTTCGGGAACTCTTTCTTCCATGTTCAGTTTGGGGTTTCGGGGCAGCGACGGAGTTCCACAATAGGGGGGGGGAACCCTACGTCTTTTGACATGCTATGCTCCATTATGCTCCACACCTCCTTTTGGGGGAATTGGAACCCCTGACATTTACATGGCAGCTGAATGAGCCAAATGAGCAACCACAACAAAAAGCGCAGAAGCTGCCGTTCAACCCAACTAGTTTTCTCTGAACCGGGTACCAGGACTTGGCCGAAACACGCGGGGACTGTTGCCGTGCGTGTGCGCAACGCTTGCTTTGGAGATATCTCTGCTGATCTCATCAGCTCTTTGGACACTACATTGCTTTCACTTGCTTCAGGTGATGTTGTATGGCTTGTCGTCGGTTTCAAGGGGCAATAGCCATGACTGGAAGTTGTGAAAGTATTCCCCCCCCCCCCCCCTCCCGTTTTCACCGTTCAGGCCCATGTGTGTCTTTGTTCTGGCCACTATACATATTATGTATGTATGTATATGTATATATGTGCGGTGCGCCTTTTGCACTTGGAAGGCAGTTAGGTGTTTTGCTGCTTCCTCTCTAAATTGTTACACTGCAGCCGGGAGTATGTGATTGGTGTCACGCTTGGCCGCGCTATCTTCTTGCTCCCACTTGGCCAGCACACTTTGGTGAGGCACCTTGAAAGGGAGTGCCTGCAATCAAGAGAGGTGGCTTTCTTTTCGGACTCAAATCTGGTGGAAGAAGGGTAGGGAATGATGAAGGGTCAAAAATTCCCATATTCAAATTCCACAGCTGTCAACAAGGGAGTCTGGCTCCAACAAGGGTTTGTCCTTGTGTTTCATGGAACGCGCTGGAGCAGTTCCTTCTCGCGAAGCAGCGCCCAGGAGCTTCCTCCGATGGCTGTCCGATGCCATAGTCGCCTGGCGCCCGAGCAAGCTTTGGGTCCTGCGAAGTTGGTTTGAACCACCGGGTTTCAGACGGCTTGCTGGCAAACGTGGTTTTAACCTCCAGGTTACATGGACCCCCTCAAAAGAAGGCAGCTGACAGCACCACCAGCAAATGCCCGCTGAGATTCAATGAGCAAACACGCCAATCAAAGCAGGCAGTGAATGGTCAAAGCTGTTGTGTTCCCAATGCTTTTGCAGGTCCAGGTCTATCGGTATTCCTCCTCAAACAAAAATGGACAAAAGTCCCGATGATGGCGACTGAAGGTTCCCTAACGAGAACAGTGTTTGTTTTTGAGGCTTTCGTCCTCGGCTCCAAGTGAGGAAGCGACCGTTCGATTTCGCCTGGCCTATGCCGAAGTCGCACGTGCTTAGGCTGCCGCTCCGGAGCGCGGACAAAAGGGGGCAACGGGTGGGGGACTTCGGGCATGGACAGTTGGAGGCCGTTTACAGCACCCAGCTCTAGAACACCAAGACCTAGATTGAAACCCTCAGGGAATGCGGTACACGAACAACACACGTTTAAAACTGGTCATGAGCTTTGGGGCAAAATCCAAGGAACAGCATTCTTTGTCAACGGGTGGCGGAGGGTCCTGGTGCCCCAAAGGTTGCACAACTTGGCCCTATGTCCATCCGTTGGGGCAGGCGGGATCCAGGGATCCACCAGCGCAACGCCCTGGAGCGAATACTTCTTGACCTCACAAAGGGCGTCGGTTTGCAACCATGGTGAAGGTTCTTTCCTTGGGCGCCCCCCATTCCTGGCATGTGCATGTGTCACATTTCACGCATGCTGTCTAGTTGTCTAATGGGTGCAATAGGGGAAGGCACATTGTCCTGAAGATTTCATGTGAAACAAGCTTCCGCCACCACGCAAGGACTGGTGAGCTCTGTGACGCATTGCCACAGGGTGAGGCGAAGATGGGAGGCACATTTGCTCTTGAAAGTGGCTTGCCAAACCCGATACTTCACGACTTTACCGGCCAGCAGGGCCGGCTGTGGGCAGAGGTTCAGAACCATTCGAAATATGGACCCCATTTTTTACGACTCTATCAACCTTTCTTTTTGTGCCTTTGGCTTTTTGCTCAAGGCATCTCAATGCTGAGGTCCAAAGAAGACATCCGCGCACTTTGGGACAAACTGGACCGATGGGAGTCTGATCGGGCGCCTGGTCATTGGCCAAAGAAGAATCGTTGGAGGTCCAAGGCGTTCGAAAGGCATGCGACGCAAAGAGCTTCCCACCGTTACTCCTAGCAGATGTCATGGAACCCAAACAGCTCGTCATGTAAACAAAGAGAGGAAGGGTCCCTTTGAGGGACCTCTTGTTTGGGTTCCCTGGGTGTTGTCCAACCTGGGCCAAATAAGAAGGCGCTTCTTGGAGCTTGCAAGCTTCAGAGTGGTGGCTTGGCAAGAGGGGAGGTCGAGGAGTGGGGGTGTGCGATTGGAATACTGGCTCTGCTTGGCTGAGCAGCTCCCATGGATACCTGGGGGCACAACTTGGGAGGGCGGGTCTGGATTGGAGGTTTCGGTCTGGAGTTTGGCATGTGGGGCGACTTGGAAGTCCTTCAGTCAAAGTTAAAACACATTTGTATGGCCAGGTCCCCCAGTAGTGCCCTTTTAACCATTTTTTGGGGAGGGTTCCCCTACTAAAACCCTTATTCGAACCTCTACTGGAGGACCTGGATGAGGTTGCCTCAGAATTAAGAAACACCCTAACGGTTGTCTTGATGTCCGCTTGTGGAATCCAACAATCTCCTTTGGGTGCCCCCTTGCAAATTGCATCAAACGGCACCCTTGAGTTCCTTGAGCTCGGAGGCAGGGAGCAAAGAACTCCCTGAAATTCATGATTTGCATTGACAGTCCCATCCAAATCCAGGCTTTCAGACTTTTCTAGGGTCTGGGAATACCACTTTGAAGCCAAGCTTTTCTGGATGTTTTCCTTTGTTGCAAGGAATTCGGGAATCCTTTGGCCGCATTGCACCGAATTCCAGGATCCCTCCTCTATGGGGGAGGTGACCTCCAAGGGTATGATGCTGGGCCTGTGCCCCGATGTCAGAGCATCTTACCCCAGCCACCCCACCAGACCACCCACCAGACCACCAGACCACCAGACCACCACCAGACCACCAGACCACCACCAGACCACCAGACCACCCACTAGACCACCAGACCACCCACCAGACCACCAGACCACCCACCAGACAGACCACCAGACCACCAGACCACCCCAGACCACCAGACCACCAGACCACCCACCCACACCCAACCACCAGACCACCCACCCACACCCAACCAGCAGACCACCCACCCACACCCAACCACCAGACCACCCACCCACACCCACCCACCAGACCACCACCCACCCACACCCACCCACCCACCCCCGCCCACCCCACCCCCGCCCACCCACCCACCCCCGCCCACCCACCCACCCCCACCCCCACCCCACCCACCCACCCACCCACCCACCCACCCACACCCCACCCACCCCACCCACACCCCACCCACCCCACCCACCCCACCCACCCACCCACCCACCCACCCACCCCCACCCACCCACCCACCCACCCACCCACCCACCCACCCACCCACCCACCCCACCCCACCCACCCCACCCACCCACCCACCCCACCCACCCCACCCACCCCACCCACCCACCCACCCCACCCCACCCACCCCACCCACCCCACCCACCCCACCCACCCCACCCACCCCACCCACCCCACCCACCCCACCCACCCCACCCACCCACCCACCCACCCACCCACCCACCCGCACTCAAAGAACCCATTGCCGCTATTTTTCGGCAAGCTCAATCCCTCCTCCCCTCCCCACTCAACAAAACAAGAGCAAGAACAAACACATTGCCCATTCAGTGGCGAGCTCACCGACTTGTGGGTAAACAGAGCTCACCATGATGAATCCCTTCCAGAACATGGAGCCTGAAAGTGCATGACTGTGGGAGGGTGCTGTTTTAGAATTGGCCCAGGTTAATAGGATGCATGCATTAGCTGACGAAGTTATGTGTTTGCAAACCTTGGGCTTTTTTGTCACGCTGAGTTTGTGCCTGGCCAGTCAGCTGGGTTGCAGGACAATCTTCCGCAAGCTTGGGGATGTGTATGTGTGTCAAGCCTCGAATGAAAGTGGCTTTGCCTGTGGCTTCGGGCATAGGCCAGGAGGCAGCTCATTTGGCGCACGATGTGAACTTCGGATGTGGCGCTCTTTTCAAAACTGCCGTTGTCGTGCTCGGTTGGCAGGAATCCCGAAAATGTCTAAATGGCAGGTACATGTTATGCGGAGATACATGACCGCGAGTTGAAGAAATGGGTGGCAACCCCTGGCTCCCAGCCTGCTAGGGTTTGCCACTGCCGATCCTTCTTCTTCGCCGAAAGTTGTGGGGACGCCAGGCCCGTTTATAGTGCACCCCCAAGCTCTGAAGGGGGTGGGTGGGGTGGGGAGGTAGCCTGGTTTCCTCAAGAAACCCAAAACAATTGCTTCCGTTTTGGTTTTCCTTTTCCCTGTGGTGCGCCTTTGGCGCTAGGTACCAGGTGCACTTGGAGGGCTGGCCCAGCCTGGAGCCGCTTGAGCTCGAGAAGCTGGCGCGAATGGTTCGAATCGCACCGGATTTGAAGTGTTGGTTTGGGGGAGGTTGTGTGCGAGGTTCAGTGGTTGTAAGAGTGGGAGTAAAACATAGGGCTTGACAACGGGCAGCCCAAAGTAAGTCGAAGATAATTGGGCAGCTTGTAATGGAGGCAGCAAAACCAGGGGCAAACAATTACGCAGACACGCGCTGACGCATGCTGACTGCTTCTTTGATCATGGCTCCCACAACGTCCCATTCACAGAATTTAGGCCGGAAAGTGCACAATGCTGAGCCCATATGAATCAACCTGAGTCTTTTTTCGGGGTACCGGCCTCTATCAATCAACCAGGCTTTCTTAGTCCTGGGTCAATATTGCACCTTCTTCAGCCCTACGGTGCATACTGCTTCTGAGGAAGAGGCATGAACAACAGCAAAGCTTGGTCATGTACGTAAAGGATATGCAACCAGAGTATGTACCACCCGCAATTAGATCAAGTAGCCGTTTGGGGAAACCAATTCGTTGAAACTTGAACAGAAGGTTTGCATTGGTTTGCTTGACACGCTGTATGACTCTAACAAGTTCTGCATGCATGCCAGGATTTGTGTGTGTGCCTTTGGGCATCGCTCGTCTTTGGATGGCTGTGCCAGGCGGCAATCCTGAACCAAGCAGCCGCAGGGGCCCTGTTTCCGGAGAGGCTGTGCTGGAAAGCGGCGCTTCATCTCACTGTTTGCGAATTCCCGCGTGGGCTCAAAATGGTGTTGTTCTTTGGCCTCACGTCCAAGTATGTTATGTGCTGGACAGCTGTAGTTGATGATAAGACTGTCCAGCGCGTCCAGTGGTATCAAAGATTGTGCCATATTGTGCCTAATGAAGGATCATGGTTTAGGGCAGTCCAGTTGGGGCCCCCAGCATTTGCACTACATGTCAAAGAAGGATTTCTTAAGCGCTAGAGTCCCTTCTTGGGGTTGGGTGAGGTCAAGAAACTGTTCAGCCCCAACAAGGGCTTCTTCAAGCGACGGCGAGGCAAAGCGGCTGCGAAGTGGGGGGAACTGGTACAAGATCTTCAACCTCGTCGACAAGGCACTGACAATGTCCCATTTCCCAAAGTTTTTGTGCTTTTGTGAGAGGATTCTCAGGCCCCCTCTCCCAAGATCTGCCCAATCATGCCTTCAGAGGAAGCACAGAAGTCGTTATTGCCTGAGAAGGACAGTACAAGTCAGGGATGTATCACCAAATCCCGCACTGGCAATCAACTATAATCCATCCCGCACCTGCAAATGCCATTGATGAGATCTGCCAAGTTCACGAGGCGCTGTTCACTTCCTCGCTGCCTTGCAAAAAGGTAGGTTTGGGCAACAGTTGCGGAGCCCTTCAAGGGCTTGAGCGGATGTGATACTTTGTGTGGCTTCATGTTGGCGCACAATTGGCGGGAGCGGTTCTCAAAATCGGGGCGGGAGGGTCAGAACGTATAGTCGTTGTTGTTTGCCGAAAGAGGACTGACCATCGCAAAAGGCACATCCATATTGCGGTTCTGATGGATGGTTGATGACAACATTATGTTTCGCTCCGATGCATTGCTATGGACTGTGGAGCCTAGAAACGAGGCAGTCTCCGTTTATGTTGCGAAGTTTCAACGGTTGCGGCGGCTGATGTGTTTTCTTGCTGCGCAGCCGTTGCTTGTCCACATGACTTTGTGTTGTCTGGTTGTTGGACTGCTGGGAAATGCAGTGGCCATCCAGTTCTTTGGATGTGTTTGGAAAGTTGATGTAAGTGAACAACAGAGGTACTTCTGCCATCTACAGTTGAAAAGGGAGGACATGGGTAACCTCACCGAACCAGCATCAGAAGACTGGTTGTTGCTTAAAATCCATATCAGTTCGGGACACACTGACTTTTGACCGGGCTCATGTGCACCTGCTATGAACTAAGCAATCTGCGTACTTTTTCCTAAACAGTGAAACATCTAGAATCTGACTTCCCCAATACTGCACCAGGGGGTTGTTGATCCAGGGTTCCGAAGGTGTGATCCTAGCCATGATCCAGGTGTTTGTTAAGCCTCCCCATTGCCCCCAATGCCCATTTAAGCTCAATGCTGAATCCTTGGTTAGTCCTGAGTGTTTATGCCTCATGGTCCTGGTTCCCTTGTGCCCTCAGGGAAGTTCTCTAGAAATCACCAGCCCCCCAATTGGCCCCTCAGTTCTGAAGACTTCTGGGGGGGCGTGCCTTCCAGGCCCAGTCTGGGCGCCTGAGCTTCGGCGGGCTCAAGGAAGTGGTGCGAGACATGTGGCTGGAAGCCTCGGACGAACGGGATGGGCTCAAAAATTGGGTGGGTCGCCCATTGGCAAGACGAGTTCGGTATTTGTTCAAGAAATGTTTCGTGTCCGCTTCCATTGTATGCCAGGAACAAATTGCATGTGGGTGTCCTTTTGGGGTGCTTCAAGCCTTTGATCATTGAGGTTGTTTTCAATTGCAACAGGTCTTCCGCCCCGTTGTGGGCGATTGCTCCAGTCTCGCGGCTGTTGTTTTTTTGTGTGTGAGGTATGGCCTGGCGGTTTCACATGACCTGGTCACAGACTATGAGCTCAAGGGCCTCTGGAAGGCGCGAAGTCTGATTCCGGTGAGCGGTCCGGAAGCCCCTCGTCAAGCGCCGAAGCACCGGCCCCCATTTGTTCAGCTTGGTTCATGGATTCCGCAGGTTTCAGACCGGTTCTGATGATTGACATTGGCCGGTGCCACATCAAGGTTTTTGAAAAGGACACCTAGGGCCTAGGGCCAGGATGCGCGCAAGACCATGTGATGCGCTGACACTAAAAACAAGAAGGATTGACTTTTTTCCGACACTGCGCCAGCTCATTTTCTGATCAAGCCACGAACAAGCCACGAGCAGCTTGATGCGCGTCGGATGCCAAAGGGGCATGCGTTTTGGTGGTTGGCACTTATTTGCGCAGGGTTGTGGGTTGCATGATGTTTCCAGAGGAACCCGTGAAACATGGAATAAAGCTCAGATGCAAGTATACATGCAGATGCATTCAACTACACACCCATGCACATACCGTAGGGAGGTATTTCCTAAGCCGACAAAGCCAGGGGTCAAATCGAGGCTTTGGATGACAACAAGTCGAGCACCGTGAGTGTGGGATCCTTCATGGCTCGGAACCTTAGCAGATGGGGCCGGGTTCCCGTGAATCCGGTAGCTGCAAAAGATAAGGAGGATCCACCATGTAACTCCTAGGGCGAAATATCATTACCTACTATGAGTAGTGGTTAGTGGATCCATGGGGCCGAGTTGCGCCGGGGTCGGAACTTTGGGGCTTTGGGGCTTTGGGGTTTTGGGACTTTGGGGCTTTGGGGCTTTGGGGCTTTGGGGCTTTCGGGCTTAGGTGGGTCAGGCTACTGTTCCCAACAAAAATGTCAGATTCCAGGGGGAACGGCCGGGAATCACAAGCTTCTTAAAGCATATGCACTTCATTTAGCTCTGTGGGCAGGATTTTTTGGAGGGAGTGCAGAATTGCTTCGCAGAGAAGTGATTTTGGGGTATGGAAACGTGATGTTTTGAACGGAGTGTAGGAGGGCGAGGTGCAGTGCTTACATGCAGGCATGAAGCCTGAAGCATGTTTCTCTTCAGTTCATGCAGGACAATTTTCATTGTTGTTGGAAGGGCTCACGTCTCAAAAGCAGGATGAAGCATGGGCCATTCTTGAGACGGGTGTAACAAACATGGGATTGGGCTGCGGAGGTGTCACTTTGTGAGAGGCATTTGCTTCCAGGTAGCAGCTAGAAGCTGGGTCTGATGAGACGCATGTGGATTCCATTTGTGGGGGTCCTTGCCTATGATGGTTTGCACCACCCCGAAGCTGCCAGTGGCTGAGTATCCGATGAGACCTCTAGCCGTAGTTGTTTGGGTGGAAAGCATTCTAGGCACTATTTAAACACTCTTCCATGTGTGGATGCACAACGCATCCAAATCGTTTGCGATGGGATGTTTGTGAACAATGAGTGGGTCTATTTGGACTATGTGGCGTTGCTGTCTGAAGATTGGGCACTGTCATTCACATTAATCAGTGATTTGGCACCCTAGATGCCAGACTCGGCAACTACACTCCTGGATTCTAAGGCATTTCCGGGTCTGCTGTGCCTTATTAGTCTGTTTCAATGTGAGTCAGTTTGCGATGGTTATTTGTTTGTTTGTTGTTTGATTCATGGTGTGGGTGGTGTAATATGGCCACGGGTCAAAAGCCCGTACCCCCAGTGAACATCCCCACCCCACCAAAATAGACTAGAATGGGTGGTGCACCTACCCCAAAATGGGATCCCATTGGTTTTGACCCACAACCAATGTCTGTGTCTTCACCGCTTTTTCCATTGGCCTCCGGCATCGCGGGAGTCTGGGCCAGAGGTGTTCATGCGCCGCTACGGGGAGAGCGCGCAGAAGTCCGTGCAAAAGCCTAGCACCTCGAGCTGCACTTGCTTCGATCGAGGCACAGACAAATACAATTCGCATCTTGATGTTATATCCACACATACATGTATACAGACATTTGTATAATTTATATATGGACATGTATATATATATATATATATATATGTATTATACATGCATGTCCATATACATATTTATATATATATATATGTATTACAGTATCCATATCCATGCATGCATACATGATGCATGCGCACATGCACACGTTCATTCACACATTCACAGGCAGGGAGGCAGACATGCCTACCGCCAAGCAGGCCAGAGCTTCAAGTTGCTCTTCCCGTAGTACCTTGACCGGTTATTGCCGGTATCGGCTGGGCTTAAGCCAGTGCTATTGGGAAGACTATACGTGTATTGTGTGTTTGTGTGTTTTTTTCCTTTAAAGTGTGTGTATGTGTGTTGGTTTGATGTTTTGCCCATACTTTGGCGTCATAATGTTGCGACGGATGAGCCCTGGCTTACGACTCCCTATGCCAACACTTTTGCCAGCAGAGAGCCAGTGTTTTACAACGAGGTGCTGTCGGCATACAAGAAAGGCAATGGGAGCCCCGGATGGACCAACCGCCGGTTGACAAATGGGAAAACAGGCTTCTTCTCACGTCTTGTGGGAAGGTTCTTGTCACATTGTCTAGGGGCAACCACCTATCAATCAACCAAGTCTACTGAGCCAGGTATGCCATTTAGGCAGACCTGATGTAAACTTCTGCATTTCCCTGTCCTAGCGCAGCGGCGCATGCTGAGGCTATAGCATCTCGGCATCTGCCAGCTTCCAAGATGGCCTCTGACATTGCTTGCGTGGCACATCCCACCTTGGCCATGGTCGGATGTCGCCGTTGAAGGGCTGCGTGTTGTTTCATTGCTCGGGTCGCTGAGTGAATGCAGGTGTGTCGGAATTTGGCTTGTTGTCCTACGGTGATCCTATGATGTCAATCCAACACCCCCAGCTTACGATTGGCAACAATTGCGAGCTCGCCATGCGTTTGTTCCATTGCACCGTTCCATTGTTTGGTATCAGCCGCGTGGGTCCTGGATTACCTCAGGCTATAGCCCCTGCTCTGTTCAGATCACACAAATTCTTAGGCTTAAGCCAGGCTTGCTGCTCCGGGGCTCGGCTCAAGCACGTGAGAATGCCGGCACCTGCAAACAGTCTGGGTGCAAACTCCTTGCGGTGGTGTCGATTTGAACAACCCAGACAGTCGTGGGCCTCAGTGCATGCAGCAAGCTCGCGCTGAGGAGGAGGAAGAGCTGAGGCAGGCGATCGCAGAAGCCCCGGCTTCTTGGCTTCACTGGTCCTTTGGTTCGAGGGGCGACCACCCAAGTTTGCCATAGCAAAGCCAGCAACCACCCACTTGAACCACTGTAACCGCAGTTGTTTGTTATTATTTTGATTTGCTTTATATTTTCGAGGGGGTCTTTTTGAGAAGAATATCCCTTGGGCGCCCTGGTGGGGAGGTACTTGCACTTTTAAATTTGCAGTAGCTCGCACTATCCGCCTCTGGGTTGCCTTTGAAACATACTCAAGTGAAAGCGGCGCCTGTTGAGACAGATTGTACATGCGCCCCAAAATTCCATCCGACACCTGCGAAAGCCTGCATCTACCATACCGAGCCATGAACAGTTTGGCCACAAGCGACACGCGAGTTTCGATCGTACTTTGCTTTTGCCTTTTCGCTTTTTGACCAGTCCAACGCGGAGTTGAATTCATGCACTGTGGACTTGTGCGAAATCCATAAGTCTTTAAGATATATATAGCTCCGCATTGCAGGGAGGAACATCTTGACATGTCTTGCATCCTCGGTTTAAGCCCGGTATTATTCAGCGGAGTCTTTGAGTGTGCAGCTGACTTTAGATTTATCAGGGAGGTCAACCATTTGTTGATCAGTTGTGTGTGTCTGTGGGTCCTTGCATCTTGCTATTGCAATTCCGTTCATTTTGTTCGCTACTACCAGTGTTTGATTCCCGATCGTGAAGCAGTGTCCCACAATATGCCCCCGATATGCAAGTACATCCCTCACAACTTCGAAAGACACAACCACGTTCCTATGTTCATTTGCATTGCTTGCACTTGCCAGTTTAGCATTGTTTCATCAATCATGCTCAGAGAAGTTGGATGAATCCTGATGAATATACATCACGCCCATCTTTCATAATCTTTCATACACACCCCTTGGTCAGGTTGAGATCATACTGCCGGACCCTGAAGTGCCACAACTTAGCACCAGAATGGAAGCATGGAGAAATGCCCTGCACTTACCCCCACCTCGCACCCCATTGCCGTCCAAGGTTATAGATGCCAAGGGCTCAGTTTGCAGGCATTTCATCAGCATGTGTCGCAGGCTTCGCTCACTTCTTCAAAACCCCAAGACGCCCAGTGGTGACTTTGTCTTGTTGGTTCCTTTTGTGTTTTTTGGTTGATCCCTTAAATCAACGATCAAAGACAGGAGGCCACTTGGGATCCGCGAATTCGAGCATTTTCATTTTCGCCGCCGTTGGTTCCAGGTCTAGAGGTGCTTTTGTCAAATCGGTTTGCTGTTCTCCCAACTTAGCATGCTACGTACACAATCCTATTCAGGCTAGTTAATGCCTTTTGTAGAACCCCGAACTGATTCTCAAATCCTGACATGACCCCTTGGCTCGTGCGTCCCCAAAACAGACACGGTTTCCGTTGCGCGAACTGATTTCTTTCCGCTTCTTGGCTGAAAAACGGTATTCAGGCCCAGCGCATGGTGTCCGTCGGCAAGGAGCTCACGCACCTTGGAAGCATGGATGCGAGCGCAAATGCCCTTGAGTCCAGTGCTTCAGAAATTGTAGCTGCTTAAGGGTTCCTTAGCGCGTGATAGGATATTGTTCATGTGGTCTTCAATCCAGGAACCAAAAAATGTAGGGAATACTTGGATCAATGTACTTTCCAGGTTTACAATGTGCTGTGCTTTTGTTCCCATGTTGTTGGTGTACCCCCTCGGCTACAAATGAACAACATGAACAGACCAGCAGGGTTGAACGATGGTTTTCGTTTCTTTCCCTGGACCACTGGACGGCTCGTATTTCACCTTGGTCGGCCGCTGCGAACTTTGCATTGAAACTGCTTTGGTTGATGATCGAATCGGAATGGGACAGGTGATCGTTTTGCTGCCCGTATGCTCTGCGTACGATATGCGCAAAGAGGTACACGGGTCTTGGCGTAGTACTAACTTCCCTGACTGGGCAGGCCCATGCCCATCAAGTTGTTCACGCAAATGGACAACATGTGGTGCGTCCTGGATCTTTCTAAGCTGGTGAGCTAGCATGTGAGCTGTTCTGTTGCACTTGGTCAGTGCACTATTCCATCTTTTGCACATGCAATCAATGAGCAGGGTGAATTGCCTAAAGTCAGCGTTCGTAGCAAACACAGCGTGACAATCTTGGAGATAGCAAGCGCAGGCTCTTGTTTTTAGACAGTCTGAAAGCGTCCTGAGTTTATGAACGTGCCAGGGCGAGTTGGGAGCCAGCCGCACGTACTTTTGCAGAAGACACAGTAATGCTTGCAGTAAACAAGGCCCAATCCTGTTTTTTAGGCTGGCAACAAGGGCCATATCGACGGATCCCTTAGCATCTTGGTGGATCCCATTGACCCAGAGGGACCCGCGACTTCAGATGAGCATGACCCTTGAATTGCTGGAGCCAATTAACCGGCATGGCAAGACTATCCTAACTTCAAATAATTCTTCTCCCTGAGAAGCAAGAGGTTTTGCACTTCACTGAAGTCATGCCAAGACAGGGTACATTGCTGACGAAGTCTGAACGACGTCAGCTTTTGGTTGGCGTTTGCATTGGATCTCAGATGTTGAACACGCTACAACAACACAACGCCGTTAACATTGGATCTGGGGCTAGCCCACTAAATGACAGCTTTCCTTTTGAGCAAATCTTTATGATCCATGTCAGCCCGGCGGTGCAGCGGTTCCTTGCCTTCAGGCTCAGCATCCACTCGTGGCTGAAGAATGTCTGTGACCTGGAGCGTGATTTGGCTTTGCACATGTTCTGCTCCTTCAAGTAGCGCCGCACCCGATTATTTGGGCGTCCAGGTCACTTCACCTGCAAGGTACCCTTGCCTTTTACATTGAAATCATTGAAGGCCATGCTTTTGCCATGGGTGCATGGTGCATGTACATGCTTCTCTGTGGGCATTTGGCTGGCGCGTGGACCGGACAAACAGATCTGACACCGGAAAATGGAACATTTGCCCCCGGATAGAAAGCTATCCCACTAATTTGCCCCAGGGGCACGACGAGCTTGCTAGGTCGTTCGCAAGGCCGGAATTTCCCCTGTCATGAGCAGTGACTCACGCAACAAGCGCTAAACCACCCAAGAGCAGCCATCAAGTACACCAACCTCAGCCACCCAAGTGAAACAACCATCCTCCAGTAGAAGCAACTTCAAGTGAATCAAGCACGGCCGTTTTGGCTGACTCAGAGCATCAGCCATGGCCAGCCCGGTGGCTAGCCCGCAAGTGCCCACGCCGCCAGTGTCTCCGGCGGTGGGGGCCACCCCATGGGCGTCTTATCAGCCGCCGGCGCGGCGGCGCGAGGCCTCGATGCCGCCGCTGACTCGGAGCTTTACGGCGGAAAGAGAAGGAGACGTTGTGCACGAGTTGCTGAACCAAGGCGCGGCAGGTCAGCCCAAGTACACGCTTGCTTGACCAGGGGCAATGATCAGTCACCCAAGTAGGAAGGTGACCAGGAACATGGCTATGCAGCACAAGTAGGAACAGAACGTGCCACTTACTTGACCATGAGCATGCTCACAAGCCGAGGAGAAACGTGCCACTGACTTGGCCAGGAACATGGCTTCGCAGCCCAAGTAGGACCAGAACATGCCACTTACTTGACCATGAGCATGCTCGCCGACCCGCGAAGGAACCGGCCACTTACTTGACCATGAGCATGCTCATGCAGCCCGAGTAGGAACCGACCAGGGGCATGCTTATGCAGCCCAAGTAAGAACGCGCGTTTGAATTGACCACGAACATGCAGCCCAAGTAGCAATGCGCCAACTGGGTGACCAGGTGACCAGGTGACCGACCAGGAACATGCTCGCGAACCCAAATAGGAACGTGTCACTTGCTTGACCATGAGCGTGCTCACTGGTCCGAGTAGGAACCGGCCACTTGTTTCACCAGCCCAAGAATGAATGGGCCACTTAATTGACCAGGAACATGCTTTGCAGCCCAGCTAGACACGCGCCACCTACTTGACCGGCAACATGCTCACTAACCCAAGCAGGAACGTGCCACTTGCCTGACCAGGAGCATAACATGTTCATGCAGCCCAAGTAGAAGCGCGCCGCTTAGGTGATCCAAAACAGGCTTGTGCATCCCAGATGGGAGCGCACAACTTAGTGAACCAGGAGCATGCTTATGCAGCCTAAGTAGGAAGGCGCCGCATACTTTTCCAGGAGCATGCCCATGCAGCCCAAGCAGGAACGTGCGACTTGCTTGACCGGGAACATGCCCACGGAGCCCAAGTAGGAACGCTGCACTGCCTTGACCAGGAAGACGGTCATGCAGCCCAGAACATGCTTACGCAGCTCAGGTGGAAACGAGCCACTTACTTATGCGGGAACACGCTCACCGGCCCGGGTAGGAACCGGCCACTCGTTTGACCAGGAACATGCCTGTGCAGCCCAAGTAGGAACACGCCACTTGCTCCACCAGGAACATTCCTTTGCCAAGCAGGAACGCACCACTTAATTGAGCAAGAAAATGCTCGTCCCAAGTGGGAACACTTTGATCAGTAGCTTGCTCGTGCAGCCCAAGTGGAACGCTTCGCGTATTTGACCAGGAACATGCCCCATGCCCCAAGCAGTAACGCGCCACTTACTTGACCAGGAACATGCTTATGCAACCCAATTAGCAACGCACGACTTGCTTGACCAGGGGCATGCGTTTGCAACCCAAACAGCGACGCGCCACTTACCTGAGAAGGAACATGCTCATAGCCCAAGTACATATGTGCCACTTACTTGACCGCTCATGCAGCCATTATGCAGCCCAAGTACATACGCGCCACGTACTTGCTCAGGAACATGCCTATGCAGCCCAAGTAAAAACGCTCCACTCATTGACTGGCAGAATGCTCGCGCAGCCCCAGTAGGGATCCGGCACTTGCTTGACGGTCACGCAGTCCAAGTAGGATCGCGCCACTTTACTTGATCAGGAACATGCTCCTGCAACCCAAATAGGCACGCCCCGGAACATGCTGATGCAGCCCAAGTGGGAAGGCACCACTTACTTGAGAAGGAGCATGCTCGTGCAGCCCAAGTAGGATCGCGCGACTTGATTGACCGGGAACATGCCCAAGCAGCTCAAGTAGGAAGGCGCCACTTACATGACCAGAATTTGAGGATGTTGCGGGTACGGTTCTAGCAGTCCGCAAGATGCGGGGGATGGATACGATACTTGCCTAACTTTTCCAGAACCCCTGTTTAGCACCTACTCCATTGCAACAGAGCGTGAGGCCCCAAAAATGGGAGTTCCAGTCATACGTTTTCCCGAAATGTGCGCGAGAACCAAAAATAGCAACGCGCCCTCAAAACGACTTTCCTTGTGCATTGGGTGCGAACAAAAAGCCGCGAGGGCCAAGGCGGAGGGCCCACGCAGACGGCACCATGGACGGCCTCTACGTGGATTGCTCGGGGGGGCTAGGGCACAGCCGCCGGATTTTGCCGCGGCTGTCAGTCACCGCCCGGCTGGTGGTCTTCGTAGATAACACGGTGCTGCCAGAGGCCAGAGCATTGGCCGAGCAGGACAGCGTGAATTAGCTGAACCGCAGAAAGGGGAGCAAAGGTCCTTTCGTGTTTTGGATCCATCGATCGATCCATCGTTCGAGCGATCGATCCCCCAATCAGTCAATTGGTCAATCAATCTGATCATATTCTGATCATGTTGAGCGAGCCACCATTGCGAAGCCAGGGCCAGGGTAGACATTTTTCAAGTATTGCTTACGCCTACTGCCACAAGTTAAGCCGAGTGGCTTGTAATGTTTAGTGTTGACGTACTTGTTTTCTTTCTGTTGGGATCATGCATGTTCTTTTCTTTTCAAGACGATGCGCACATCTTGTCAAGTGGAATGCCTCACTTCCTGAGTTTCTGGACTTTTGTTTTTATCATTGCTTCAACTGCTCGGGCCGCACCATCCATCCCACCTGTGAATTAACAAGCTTCGAACTTTCAGAGATTTCTTCATGGATAATCGCAGCTGTACGTCTCGGGTTTTGACACTTTTGCATTTGGAACGGGGATTCCGTTATAGTTATGCCCGTTATCCAAGAGGCCACGGTTTAAACGTGTCGAACAGGGTGTCCTCAAGGTGTTGCTTGAACGCGACCCCAAACCCTTGCAGCAACTCCAAAAATCGACACGCACCCACACAGAGCAAAACAATTCCGTAAATGCAAAAGAGGTCTCCGATATTTGGAAGTCCAGGTCCGTTGCTTTCAGGACCCTCGACTGCGCATTGCCCAGCGGCCCATGGAACAGCTGGCAGAGGAAGTAGGGCACGAGGAGGCGCCGAGGGTGGCCAGTCCATGGGATGCGGTGGACGAACCTGAGCCAACGGTGACATGAGTAACATAGCTTTGTTTTGTTTCAGGTGCAAAAATTTCGCCCATCTTGGGGGTGTCTCTGTTTGGAGATGCCCCTAGTATTTTGATCTTCCTCAGCGGCAGAAGGTTCGAGCTAGCAAGTAGCTGGGCGTGTCTGCTCAGACTCCAGCAGCGGCAGGGCAGTTCCCCCTTGAGCAGATTAACAACCAGATTTCCTGCGTGAAAAAGAGCTTACTTATGATGAACCTTCTTTCATGCGGAATTCCTAGTTTCTAGTTGGTGAATTGAAGCATAGTGAGTAGCAGTTGGCACACGGAACTCAATTGTGGCCTACCGTTTTCCTCTTTCAAGTCCAGCACCTTTGGCAGGTAGCAGGTTACTCTACAAAGTCTCGGAAACTTAAGTCAGGCGTGCATGCCACGGTCCCCCGTTATTTCTTGACTTTGGGATCCAGGGGATCCAGAAACTGAGACATGCTGTTCGACTGGAACAGATGACCAGGGTGAATGGCCGGCATGACGCTGTGACCGCGTCGAGTGACCGTTTGGTCACTCTGCAACAGCGGCAATCCACGAACTCCGCCCGTACAGGTGGATGGCGTGCTTATCGACCGCAGCGGACCGGGGCCCCAGAGATTGGACATCTTTGCGGATGTGCCTCGGCACAATGCCCACACAAGCAAGGTGCCCAAATTCAACGTCAATGTCCTTTGTCATAGGCCTGGGCAGCCCAAACCAAGTAAGGGAGGCGCTGAGGTCTCAGGGAGTGCTTGTTTCAGCCTTTGCGTAGTGCTTGTTTCAGCCTTTGCGTCTTTTTGATAAGTAATTATGGCATTTGCTTGCGATGTGCCCCTCGCAGAAAGTTCTATGCTATGGCCCCACTTTAAGCTGACCAACCAAGCGGGCATGGAGCCTTGCTTCAACATCCTTTATAGATCCAGCCTGTTATCACTTGCCGACTGAGCTTGCGGGAACCATGGGATTGCTGTATTCTACTTGTCTTTGTCCCTGCCATCCACCTTCCGGTTGAGGTGGAGCTGGACTTACGTGTGAGCCCGGAGGTCGGGGTGCCTGCCTGGCGGTGGCTGCAAGAAGCCTCCACGGAAGAGATCGCCTGGGTGCTCCGGGAGTATGGGGAGCACGGCGACCCGCTGATGTCTGAGCGCATCGCAGAGCGGCTTTGTGATAAATCAGCAGGTTTTCTCGCAACCCTTGCGGGGTGGGGGGGAGCATGGGGAGCAGTGCATAAACCACCTTGATTTCATCCGAACTTCCAAAGGGGTGGTGCTTGAAGAGGGCTTTGCTTCGGCAGTCAACTTGGCATGTAAGGCATATCAAGCACACTCAAAGCCTTCGCCCGATTCGGAGCAACAAAGAGCTGGCTTGCGTGGTGGGGGTGGCCAAGCAAAACGGTGATGAGCGGGCAGTGTGGCCAACTTTCCACGCGTTGATGGTGTTTCTGAACCAAGAGATGGAACAGCTGGATGCCATGCTTCATGCAGCTTGTGAGCAGCTGGCTCACCAAGGCTGGGCGGGTAAAGGATGGGGATCCACCTGGATACATCAGTCTGCCTGCTCTTGCGAAAAGTATCTCTCAGTTGTTCTGCAGCACCCTTTTTCCTTTTTCTTTTCTGGCTTCCCCGAAATAAAGGGTCAACACCAAAGGGCTTTCCTTTTTCTACCAGGGAGTGCTGAACTGGGGTCTTGAGCAGAAAGCCGCAGCGGGCAATGCAGTCCTCTCGATTTGACTTGCCCTTTTTGAATTACCCTGCAGGGCGCTGCGTGGTCATTACCTCCAAGGACAAAGAGGGGCGTGCAGTGGTGAGGCTGGGTGAGGAAAAACTTGATCACGTGTTTAAGCGACAAGGTGCGGTTTCAATCCGGACAGACATTAGCCCCCCATCCCCTGGAAATAATGTTCCGCACTCTCCGAAGCTTTCCACTAGGGTTGGGGTGGGGGCTTTGTTTTTCTTAGCAAGGGACACAACGATTTTTTTGGTTTCACAAGGTTCTTAGATTTGCCGGGAATTTGCCCTGCGGGAGGTTTGTGCGTGAGCACGAGGAGCCGGAGGTGGGGGGGCGCTGGCCCAACCAGTCCCGCGTCTTGGAGCTGTACCCCTTGGTGGGCACAGATTCCAGGTTTTGCGTCATCATGTCCAGGACACCTGGGATCTTTGAAATGATTCTACCGGACTTCATGGACTTTAAACTCCCTGACTTGAACAAAATTCACAGGAGTTTAAACTCCCTTTGAACTGCAGGGCTTCAGAGCGGACCAACATAAACAATACGATTGTTGGTTGACGCATGGTCAGTGTCATCTAGGAATATCTTCCTCCCCTCGCAGAGGTTCAATCCAGAACCAATTTAATTACCGAACCTTTCCGGGGGTGCGGCAGGGCCTTTGGTTTTCTGGGATTGCTTGTTTCCAGAAAAGAATGCAGCAATGGCTTCAAGTCGATTCTTTTTGTTTCGGGAATGACCCGCATTTGTTGCTTGAATTTGTACCCAAAAACAAATACCCATTGGGGCGTTTTGGGGTGGGGTTGAAACAGGATACTTCCCCTCAGCAGACCTATCAACGAAGTCGTGGCCAGTATGCTTGATCGAGCAGCCTGTTCGACAGGTGATATACGGCATTTCAGGTGGTGGTTGTTTCTTGCTTCAAGCATTGCTGGATCAATACTGTTGAATGTCAGGTTGGGGACAGCGAATCCGGGGACAGCGAATCCAACCTGTTGAGGAGTTCCCAAAACCAGAATTCCTTCAGAAGTGAGAGTCGCTTTATGCTGAATCAAGCAAAATTGTCAAACTGTAAAGCCTGGAAATATCATGAGATCAACAGAACAAACAAAGGTATCCACAGCAATCACTGCCTTCATGAGCGTGGTCCTTCAAATCCTGCATTCAAACTGTTGAGGGAAACGCTGGGAAGACTACTTTCTGGATTTGGAGGAGTTTGTGCCTTGAAGGTTCGCTGCCAGAAAGGGAGGCCATGGCAAGGGAGGCCATGGCAACTTTGCCAGGAGCCCTTTCCAGACCACAGAGGCCGATTTCCGGGAGAACCGGCCCAGGAGGTCCAAGGCGGGCAAGGGGCAAGTAGGCCCCCTGCCCCAACCCAGAAAACCTGAGGAGAGTGACAGAGGCTGGTAGGGGGGCTGGAAACTCCCCTGAAGATAGGTGGCGGGCAACTAAATACAGTGGAACATTGGACTGAGGTTTCCTTCTAGGTCCTTCAAAGGCATCATTTGCCAGTCCAAATCCGCTCCGATTTAGAGGGGCCATGTTTGGGGGGGGGGATGTTTATTTCCAGAAAGAACATGAACACCCACGTGGAACGGTTGGTTTCTGGAAAGAACGATAGTTGAACACAATGGGAAGTCGCTGTCCCTTAAAAGGCACCCAACATGTTCCAACTCTGCTAGTCCAAGGCCCCATGTCTATCCGAAATTGGTACCCCTGCCCACTTCCCCATGTTCCTCCTATGTTCCTTTTCTTGTTCCACTTGGGGTTTCCCTTCGGGTTACGAGCTGGGTTTCCCTTTTTATTGGGATCCAGCATGGTTCATGTCAACTGAGATCCCTTTTTCTTGGGCTCCAGCTTGGACCCCTTTTTATTGGCATCCTTCGGTTTCCCTTCCAAGGAGCGGGGGTTTCCCTTGTTGGGAGCCAGCATTAACTCACCTCCCATGTGCCCACGGACCGAGTCGCAGGTGCACGTCCTGGAGAAGCGGAAGCGGCTGCACCCCCAGGTATCGGAGACCTTTGTGCGGCCCAGCGAGCAGCGGTTCATCACGCCCAGCTACAAGCCGCTGGGCACCCGATGCCGCCTTTGTCCCCATTTTTCGAACAGGGCGCACAGGGGGAGCCAAGTTTGAGGAGCACGACATACAGGATTGACCCTCCAACGGAAATCACGAGGTGACGTCTTGTTTGTTGTTTGTTGTGAAAGGGGGTCATCCCTGATTTTCCTGGAGCAAAAACACACTCAAATGTCGACCCTGCATATGTATGGGTTTGCAACTTTTGGCCCCGTGTTGCAGGTTCTTTCATGGGTGGGTTAAGTCCAATTTTCTCAGGTGATCTCACACAGATATATTATATGTTTATGGTGTCCTTCAGCTCCCAGGCCGGTGTTCATGGGTGCGGACAAGGCGCCGGGCGTTTATGCTAACGGCTGGCTTCCCACTGCTGGCCCCCTTCCGCAAGAGCAGAGAGAGGCTGCCTTTCCTCCGCCCAGACCTTCTGAACCGTATGGGCCAGAGCAGGTGCCGCAGGCGCCGCAGCCGCAGGCGCCGCAGGCGCCAGCGTTTTTAACACGGCCGGAGAACCCTGCAGCGTTTCCAGCTGTCAAGGCGGCAGCGCAGCCGGCTGAAAAGGCTCCCCCCCTGCCAGCAGAGGCCGCATTTCCTCGTGTTCCTGCACCGGGAACGGCATTTCCGCACGTACCTCCGCCGGAGAAGGCATTTCCCAAAATTCCACCGGCGAAGGCATTCCCTAAGCCTTCAGCAGAGACAGGACCGCCAGCAATGAAAGCGTTTCCTCAGACATCTTTACCACAGGAGCCCTCCTCCCAAGTACCCCAAGCATGGCCAGCAGTGGAGATTCCCCAGCAGCTGCCACCGGCGAAGGCATTCCCCAAGCCATCAGCAGAGACAGCATCGCCAGCAGTGAAAGCGCTTCCTCAGACACCTCCGCCAGAGGAGGCTTCCCCCCAAGCATGGCCAGCAGTGAAGGCAATTCCCCAGCAGCTGACCCCGGCGAAGGCATTCCCCAAGCCTGCAGCAGAGACAGCATCGCCAGCAGTCAAAGCGTTTCCTCAAACACCTCCGCCAGAGGAGGCTTCCCCCCAAGTCAAGGCGATTCCCCAGCAGCTGCCCCCGGCGAAGGCATTCCCCAAGCCTTCAGCAGAGACAGCATCGCCAGCAGTCAAAGCGTTTCCTCAAACACCTCCACCAGAGGAGGCTTCCCCCCAAGTCAAGGCGATTCCCCAGCAGCCGCCACCGGCGAAGGCATTCCCCAAGCCTTCAGCAGAGACAGCCTCGGCAGCAGTGCCGGCGAAGGCATTCCCCAAGCCTTCAGCAGAGACAGCATCGCCGACAGTGAAAGCGTTTCCTCAAACACCTCCCCCAGAGGACGCTTCCCCCCAAGTCAAGGCGATTCCCCAGCAGCCGCCACCGGCGAAGGCATTCCCGAAGCCTTCGGCAGAGGCAGCCTCGGCAGCAGTGCCGGCGAAGGCATTCCCCAAGCCTTCAGCAGAGACAGCATCGCCGACAGTGAAAGCGTTTCCTCAAACACCTCCCCCAGAGGACGCTTCCCCCCAAGTCAAGGCGATTCCCCAGCAGCCGCCACCGGCGAAGGCATTCCCGAAGCCTTCGGCAGAGGCAGCCTCGGCAGCAGTGCCGGCGAAGGCATTCCCCAAGCCTTCAGCAGAGACAGCATCGCCGACAGTGAAAGCGTTTCCTCAAACACCTCCCCCAGAGGACGCTTCCCCCCAAGTCAAGGCGATTCCCCAGCAGCCGCCACCGGCGAAGGCATTCCCGAAGCCTTCGGCAGAGGCAGCCTCGGCAGCAGTGCCGGCGAAGGCATTCCCCAAGCCTTCAGCAGAGACAGCATCGCCGACAGTGAAAGCGTTTCCTCAAACACCTCCCCCAGAGGACGCTTCCCCCCAAGTCAAGGCGATTCCCCAGCAGCCGCCACCGGCAAAAGCATCGGCAGAGACAGCCCAAACAGGGCAAGCGGTGCAGGCGGTTCCGCAGCAGTCGCCGCCGAAGGCGCCCGCACCTCCACTAAGGAAGGCACCAGCTGCACGGCCGATGGAGAGCAAGAGTCTTTACAATGACTTGGTCAAGCTTTCAGACGGTAGCTGCCGGGACTTGGACTTGCTGACGATTGGGGAATGCCGAGCTCTTGCAGACTTTGCCCAAGATGAGTTGAAGGGCCGCAAGGGCCAGATTTTCCGCATCCTTCAGCGTGGTCAGGGTTGGCTGTATGGCGTTGCCTTAGAAGGGTGCCCGGACTTGGGCTGGTTTCGGGCTTCGAAAGTCCACGAATTTTGTGAGCTGTAGCCTCATAGCTCAAATTGTCAAAGCTTTCTCTCTGAAAGGTTGGAACGCATGCTGAACTACCAAGGGTTCATGTTGTTTGGTTGCTAAAGCATATGTATTTTGTTGCATGTGTTCAAAGGTTTTTGACTATAGACCATGATTCTCGTTGGGTTGCCGAATGAATGGATTGCATCCAAGCTGTGGGAAAGCCAGCTTCCCACGTGAGATCGTTTCACGGAGCCGGATGCGGCGTGCATCCGCCCGGTCAGCTTTCTTCATTCGGAAGTTGTTTTGGCGATGGGAATGGGGGTTCTTAAGAGGTACGCCGATGAGTCTGCCTATGGTGTACTATAGTCGGAGATGGCGCTGCCTGGTGCAAAAGAGCTCGGCAGCGTTCTGAGTTTTGGCGGCCAGGGTGGCATTGCAGTGATGTAGATACACATGGGACATGCGTTCCAAAAAGCCCAAACCGCGGTCGCACGGTAACCGCAGCATGGGCTTTGTTTTGTGGCTTGCTAGTGAGCTCAAGCATGTATGTGCACAATCAGTGGCAAGCCATGGCAATTCAATTGTGATTATGGAAGCTTAACTATAGTTTGCTCGCCATGTCTTCCTGAATCAGCATTGGTCATTCAGACGTTTGTCTGCTTGCTACGTACCAACAGAACAACATCTACTAATAGGCAAGCTTGGCGCATTTTGGCATCCCATAGCATACATCCTACATGACACGAGGCGGAAGATCTGAAGATCTTGCAATTGCTTCAGGTCGTCTCAAAATGCCGGATCAAAGATCTGGCTAACTGTGAGTGGGTGCCGTCTCCACCAAAAGGGAACATTCTCAACACCGAGAGGGAACACCTGCTTTAAATTAAGATCTTGGGTTTTCTTAGCCCGGCCCTTCGGCGGCAGTCTCTCCATTTGTGTATGTAGGTGTTTGTTTTGAGGGCACCCAGCCCTTTTTGAGGTGGTTTTAAATTTGAAGGGAAACCAAAAGGCAAGCCATTTCGGGATCCAATACCGTATTTTGACGCACGGCCACATTTCCAGCTCTCCAAGGACAGGACTTGTCCAGCATCACAGCTGTGGACGAAGTTTATCGATGCCAGCGAGCCAATCAGGCTAGGATGCAAAACGGCTCGGTGGGCTGGAGATGGCAAGAGTATTCCCGTTTGGGTCTGCGAGAATTCAATGTATGCTTTTCAGGTTGGTTTAAATGGAACCCGAAAGGATAAACAAAGTTTGTGGGGGTCCCCCCCAGTTTAACACATTCCCATTTGCGCAGCACCCAAAACCCTGATTTGCTGTTTAGTAAGTGATTTAACTACCTGGCTTTATAAGTGTTACAGCAAGGCCGACATAATGCCGCGTAGATTTGCATAACCCACCTTTTTTTGAAAGAACCGTCGCTGGATTTGGGGCGCTCCTCATTTCAGCAGCACGGACTGTCGGGTTTTCCTTGTGAACATCGCCAAACGCGCCAATGTCAATCGAGTTCCCCATAGGATGTTTAAGTACATAGACGGGACCCGGTGGGTTTTTAGGTATGTAGCTCTACCACCATGTTTGGTTTGGCGTGCGTAAAGGGGCCTGCGCAAAGCCTTAAACCGGTGTGGAAGACGCTTGCAGCTGTTCGCAACTATGCTTCTCAGAAATGCGATTTGTCAACCCTACTTCTTTTTGACAAACCCAAGTTGAAACCGGATATTTTTGAACGGCTTTGCTTTAGGTACTAGTAACTTGTAAACATGTCTTCACTGACTCTGTGCGTGTCAAGGCTAGAGACTCAGCAATTTTCTACAGCTCCGTGAATTAGCACAGAACTTAGAAAGGCATCTAGAGGAAGGTCCTTTTGGGGGATTTGTTTTTTGGGTTCCATGTTAAACGTGCGGTGGAGTATGTCTGAGTAGCGCACTCAAATCTCTGGAGCATATGCAATCTATAGGCGAGGGGCGGTGCTGCGCAGAATTCAGCTGCAAAGAACACTGTTGTTCAAAACTGAAGGATTCCCGTTTCCACGGATTCATCTGCCAGTTGACTCACTTGCAAGATCCAAGGCGATCACCTCTTGAAGAGTCTTCTTGATTTGGTCAGTTTCCTCAGCTCCTGGGCGAGTGAGCTCCAGGCAGGGCCGCCTCCGGTTTCCGGAGTTCCACCGCATGATCGGCAAGGCCGATCCCCGCTTTTGGGGCCCAGGTCGCTGGGTGTCCTTCGGATCCTCGGATCCTGTCGCGTCGGGTTGAAACGACCCCGAGAAATACACCGGGTGTTCCCAGACGTGAATTTGGGGTGTTTTTTCTAAAGGGGTATGTGAGAAGATGAGCGAAAAGTCGATCAGAGAAATTCCCGGCATTTGGTTCAACCTTGTGCTCACTTCGTCTGAGGGACTTGGAGTTTGCCCGCATTCTGCCTTCAGCTGCAGGTTGCGAACCCCATGCCAATAGAGGAGCTTATGGCATTCTGGCGGGAGGCTGGAAGTTGTTGCAAGTGACCAAACCCCAAGGAGACTCTCTTTCTGACAATCATGGAAGTGGATAGAAGGGTTTAGACAATGGAAAACCATGATTCTGAAAAGGCACCTTCTCCCATTCCAGGGGTGCGCTTTGGTTTCCGGTTGCCAGGACGGCTATTCCCTTGTGCCATATTCCTGCATGTGTTTTCGTCGCGCACGTGACGGAGTTCTTACTTCAGGCGAAGAAGTGGTTGGAGCTGTGAACTAAGTTTGAGAAACCTTTGCTTCCTCAAATGATCATATCACGGTGTCCACTAAAATTGGCAAATTAAATTATGTTCAAAGCCGGAAAGCCAACTGTTCTTTGGTCGTGGGGAGAAAGGCGAAGGTCTCTGGGGATCATTTCCACAACGGGCGTTGCCTCACATTGCCTCACATTGCTTCACATTGCCACACGTTGCCTCAGGTTGCCGCCTCAAGTATGAATCTGGGCCCCTGGGAGTTTCCTCATTTGCGCACAGTTGTAGGTGTTTCAACATATGGCGATCTTTAAGGATACCATTCGTTCCCTGCAGGTGGACAGAGAAGGTTGCGGCGAAGCCTCTGCCGCAGACTTTGACAGCGCAGTGTACCGCTTGCAGGTGGGGAACGGATAGGTTCGGCGGTGAAGGCGCTGTTTTCGAGTGCCATCGCCTTTCCGACAAGGGGCTTGGGTTGAAGAAGATGTGGAGCTGTGGGGCACTGAAACCACATTTAGTTACGGAGGAGAAGTCTATTAGCGGTTGTTCAGCCCCTCATGCTGGGTGGCACTGTGTCAGTTTGAACCCAAGTACCTACAATATGTTTTTGCAATACCACCTGGGGGAGTGGAGTGAATTCATCCAGAAGAAGCTTCCGGTTTTGTTTGGTGAAGTCATTCCTAGAGTTATTAAGCTAGGATGGAGTCACTTTGGGTGTATGAGGGGCCTACTTAGCTGTTTAGACCACGCGAGCTGCATCAGATTGAATTCTACGCTTGCGCAGGTGCGAGTCTTATCAAACATCACTTTTTGGGCCAAGTTAGCGCGATTTTCCTTTTGGTGGGGTATGCAAAATGAAGCCATTTTCATCTGGGTGTACCTCTAGAGAGGCGAGCTCAATGGGTTGTTTGGGTTGGGGGCCTTCCAGCATCTCGTGACAAGTCTCTCCGGACGATTTTCCTTTATGGCCTTGTGGGTCCCGTGTTGGTTCGGGCATCGCAAATGATACTCCTCTCCACAACGAAAGGAACCCAAACAGGTCCCAAAAACTTACGGAGATTCGGAGGACCAGGTTGCAGTTTCCAGGCCTTCCTTTGCAAAAACAAATTGTTTTACTCGCGCAGGTGGACACCTGGCCGAACTTGGATGAGCAAGGCACGGGGAGGAGCTCCTTTTGAGTTGGTTGAAGGGGAAGCCAAGTTGAACATGAGCCATTTTTAAAGTCGCCCTATTTTTAGGTACACTTTTCGCAGTCAGCAGCCCATGCTGCCTATGACAACTCTTTGAAGGCCTTGTTTGGGAACAACATGGGGTTTATTATGCCTCCGGAGTGGGTGTTGCTTCACATTTTCTCAGTTGCTCAAGGTGTGTCACCCGACGAAAAGGTGGGACCCGCTGTCCAATTCGATGCAGCCTTGCCCCTGGTTCAGCTTCGCGGGTCCCAAGCACGCAGGCATCTCCCGGGTGATTCAGATCCTCAACACCGCCGCAGAGAAGCGCGGCAGCCCAGTCGAATTTCCAGCCAAGTCCCAGGGTGTCCGACCAAAAACATAGGATTCCTCCCAGAGGCCAGGTCCCCCAGTGCCCTTTCACCCTTTTTTGGGGAGGGTTCCCCTACTAAAATAGACTACGGAAAAAAGTTGGTACCCGTATTCTAACCTCTCCATTGGAGGACCTAGGAGGTATGCTTGCTTGTCGAGGCTGTTACGCACAAAGAAGCCTTTAGCTTCATGCCGGCCGGAGGTTTTTGAACGAAGTCGAGTGCGCCGAAACGCCTTCTCGCTGCGCCGAGGTGGCACCGAGCGGCCGGAAATTGGTACAAGGTCTTCCAGGTTTGGCCTTCAGAGCGGTTGGTGTGGGAATCCTGCGGACGTTTTGGGGAACAACCCAAGGGGGGGCCTATGCCCCGAACTCCATACTGGTCTAGCAACATAAGGACGGAGACTCCTCTACAATTCAGTTGTGGTTTTTGTTGTTGTGGCTCCGTGCAGTTAAGGGGACCCCACCAAAACACCCCAGCTTTGCACTTTGGTTCACTGCCTTTTTGACCTGCACTCCAGTTTCAAAAGGGCACTCCCTTGCCAACCCCCCCCCCCCTTTCTTTTTCTCCCGGGTGCACCCACAGCATCCCCAGCAACACAGCAGCATCACCAGGCACGGTGGTCATGGCGGCAATGTATGGTTGTCTTACAAGCGGGGCTGCAAGCTGCTGGCAGTTGCTTAAGCGTGCTGTTGGGTCGTTCTGAGGCCTGTGATGAGGATGGCTCTGGCACCATGACCTTTGACGAGATGCTCAGCGTGTTCCGGAAGTGCCGCCCTGAGAGCGGCCCCACCAATGAAGCTGGGTCTCAGCTTAAGGCCACCGAAGGCCGAAGAATTTCCTCATTTCTTGGGGCAGAAGTGTGGAAGTGTGGGAGGGATCCCGGCACAACCGTCAGGAGGACGTGTGCATGCCGAAAGACCCTTTCGAACCAAAGAAAAGTCCACCATCAGAGGAATTCCTTCCCAATGGAGGTGTGTGATGTCCTTCAACTGCATTCCCCGCATTGCTTGCCCGTTTTGACGGAGTCAAACATCACTTGCTTGTTTTCCTTGGCGGGTGATCTGTTTCGGCTGGAAACGAAACCAACCCGGTTGAACAAGATTGTGGTTGCCATTTCCTCTGACCGGGTTGAGGTGAATTCCATGTTGGAAAATTGGAGGGTAAAAAAAATACATGGTTGGGCCAAATTGCATTGAGGCTCCTTTTGGTAGAGTGATGTTGCAGTTGCCAGGCACTTTGTTTTTGCGCGAAGGCCTTTTTTGGCGGATGGGGGTTCTATGTTGATCAGGGGGCCTTCTTGTGGTTGGGGGTTCGCAAGTTACTTTTTGTTGATTCATGTTTGGCGGGGAAGGCCAACTTTGTCTGAGGAGCTTTCCGGGACTTTGCATCTCGGCGCAGCAGCTTCCCGAGCGGGACTGCACCGGATGCGGACTTGGGGATTTATGGGGAGGTTTGTCAAACTGTAAAAACAAGAAAGAATGAGCACCTGCCATCTTGGGGCAGCAGATGGATGTTTGGGCAAATCATAGGGTTTTGTGTGCCACCTCGCGCCGTACTGTTCAGTTTGCTCAACTTATGTTGCAAAGGGCCTTTGTCTGACATTGTCCCACAGGCTACAGTGGGGTCTTGCGCATTCCGCCGCCAGCACTGCCTTTCACTTACTTGGTAGCTTGCATGAGATCCTGAAACTTGGGATCTCACCTGCTGCGATAGCCTACTAGTTGTTATGCATGTCTTGAACACCTTTGTCCGCAAGTGATGTGCTTAGCTTGTGGACGCTGGCGGGGTCTCTGCCCAAGTTACAGCCTGGTAAAGCCTCGCAGTTCGGCCCAAAATCCAGTCCCCTGCAAAGTCAAGTTGGCCGCCAAGATCAGCTTTGCAGCCTTTTCGTCCATCACCTTTGCAATGCTAGATGGTGGCTTCCGAAGAGATATGAGGGAACTTCCCATTTCCCATTCATGGTGCAGTTTCGAAGCTGGTTGTGAGGGAGCACGCCACCTTGGTCGGGTTCGGAAAGCTCAGCTCGGCCGCAGGATCTCCGGGGCTTTTGGCGGGCTTTGGATGCCCACCGTGCTGGCAGAGTTGAGGCAGCCGGGTTTTGCCTTCGTCGTTTATATAGTGCTACCCGAAAGCCGAAAGTGAGCAGTGGGGGAGCCTTTGGCAACTTTAATGTAACCAAGATACTGCTCATAACGTCTAACCCAATGGCACTGGAACCGATGCCTCTAGCGCACAGCCAACTAGAGCACCTTTTGTCCTTTCTATTTCTGGCCCGTGGCGCCAGGTCTATGACTTCATGATCTTCATGCGGACTCTTAGCTGCAACACTGTTGCTGGCCAAAACACCATGCAGTCGAGTAATACCGCAGCGAGTTTGCTTGAACAGTCAAATAGAGATGTGGCACAATGCATCCGCATCTCTGGTTCGCCAATGGCCACGTGCATCGTTGCTGCCTCCAAGCCTTCCTGCCCCCAACCAAGGAAGTATGGCGCTCAATTCTCCATGCAGCGCTCTTATTTGCGAAGCCGCGGCCGAGAGGGGCTGCGCATCCAGTCAGTTGGCCTGGAATTCAGGCACAGGTCCGTGCGTGGCCGAAGGCAGGAGGAAGTGGAGGAGTCGGTGCGGGTTTGGTCGCAGGTGAGGGCCTACAATGACAACCACTCTCATCCCACTTGGAGTGTTGGATACGAAATAATTATATATATATATACATATATGCATATATATATCTATATATCCTGATCCTTGTCAGCCACTCAACCAGTTTGCCCACACTGCATAGGCCATTGCAGTACTATGTCACCATGACTATTGGATTGACGTTTTCTGATTCGGATGGAATTCACGAGTTAGCAACGGCCCTGCTGCCCTGCTATTTTTTGCGGCTGGCACTACTAGCTACCAGTAAGCTGTTGGTCATTCTTGTTCAGCTACCAGAGGTTGATGCGGTTCCCTTCCACCTTGCTTCCATTTGCTTAAGAATATGTGTTATTTGTCCTGTTTCGTTTTAAAGGGTATCTATCACTACTGGAAATGTAGTAGTTTTTTTACAGGGGGCTTAAGCAGATGGAAGCTGCTACGACTTCCTGAGCTTTGACGCCGGTCATGAAGACATTTTCGTGGCCTGTTTTAGTGATCCATGTCTTGCGATGCTCTAGGCAGCCATTGTATGAGGAATTGACTGACTGAAAGGCCATGAGTCATACAAACATTGAGGGGCAGGGCGCATTGAGGAATTTACAAGCGACACCAGGAAGGTCCCGTCACCAGAAGTATGTTGCACAAATTATAACAGGGTTGCCTCAATAGATGATCAACACCAGGGTCGAAGATTCTAGTCAAGCTAGGGTTGGTCAACGAATTCCCTTGGTTTCCCTTTGGGTGGGAAGCCACATGTCGGACAGTCGGACCATGCCGTTTGTAGCCCTGTCCCGCAGGACCTGGGCCATCCTGCTGAGAGAACAGACGACGAGCCGGGTGACCAAGCGGACGGGATGGGGAGGAAGCAAGCACATAGCAAGCACCATTTTGTGCAGTTCAGGTCGCGTTGGATTTGTGGATGAGCAGATCTAAGTAGTGGACAACATGCAATCAATATTGGTTTTCCTTCCAAATGTGTGATCTCCATTTGCTTCCATTTGTGAAAACAAACGAAAGGTGCCCTCAGCAAAAGACACATCTCACACAGTGAATGAACATAAGGTCCCATTGAACCATAGCACGAAGAAGACTGAAGGAGAATAACTCTGGGCAGAGCAATGTGGTTCTTTGAGTCATGGCCATATTCCCAGAGAGGTCCGCCAACTTGACTTGACATGTTGGGGGGCGGGGCGGGGCGGGGGGGCAGATTGAGTTCGTCTGCTTTCGCGTCCCGTCCCCGCCTGAAGGCGGCGCAATGACACCACGTTCACAAAAGTGGGCCACACGTTTTGCCAATGAGAAGGCCATAGAGTCATGCCTTCAACAGGTCCCCTGGTCTTGCAACGAAGGCGTACTTTGTCTCCAAACCTGCTGCCCGTTCTTCAGCATAGGCGTCTTTGTGCGTTGTCTGTTGGGCTGAACTTCCAGGCCTGGGGAGCTGGCTGGAAAGGAATGCACTCTGCAAGTTGCCAGCTTCACGGCGCCATGGTGCAGCAAGAGCAAAGAGAACAAGATGTTAGGGCTTGCTTGTATGTAGTTGCTTGAACAACGCTGGGGTGTAGCCTTTTTGGATGGTGTTCAACGTGGGGTGAGTAGGAAACCAACGATTTGTGGGACAGGCCTGGGGGATTTCACGCACGTAGTCAAACACAGCCTGTTGCAAGTTGCGTGAGCCTGTCGCAAAGGCTTCGGCATACGGCCTACGTGCTAGACGAGTCTCTTACTGTGCCGGTCTCAGCCCGTCGGTCGGAAGCGTCGATCAGGAAAGCTGGCGGGAAGTTTGTCCTTATTATTATTATTATTATTATTATTTATTATTATTATTATTATTATTATTATTAAACTAACATCCTTTCCACCTCCCAGCCCCGTTTCTATGACCCTATTTTTGACATCTCCCACATGGCGTGTGAACGGGGAAGACGAACTCTGTGTTGGACCATGTGGCCCTTTGACCCCGAAAGGTACGGCCACTTGCGCTTTAGGAATCTGGAAAACGTTCCAATCGCTTCTCCTATTGACAAACGCACCCTATTGTTGAAGAGTAGGTGTCTACTGCCGATGCTAGAATTGGCGAACACCAAGCCAAATCTGGGCCAGACACTGCCTCCAGTCGTATTAGGGATCACCTTGGGAGCAGTACGAAACCATACAAAGCCAATGCTAAAGCGATACTGTACTAAACCAACATGAAAGCAATTTGAAACCCGCAGGCACACACACAGTCCCATGCTCCTTGCATGTCACACATCCTTAGTCCAATGGTTGGCAGTGGGCGATTCGTGGATCATTCTCCAATTGAGAAGCCCTACCTTTTGCGGCCTCAGGACGGGAAGGTGCTGATCGTATAAGTAGTGCACAAAACTTGCGCCAATGCTCCAAATGGCCATGCTCCATATTTGGAGTTGGGGCGTGGTCTATTCTCAAAGACAGTTGTTTGGAAAGGCCAAGCGCCTTGCCAAAGTCATGATTGTTGTTTTCCTGACCATGGTGCCTGCCCCGGTCAGCAGACGCAAAGTTGGGAACTGTTCCTCCCGCCTTGGATGATGGGTCCTTCGATGGTTGGGGTGGTGGCAGTACTAAAGTTCCTGCCTTGCACCAGTGGACCTTGGGCTTGTGGGAGTGAAGCCATGGTGCAATGTCAACGGAAGGCTTTAATCCCTTGACGGAAATAATGGACGCGCCTCTTCACCTGCCCCCAATAAAATACTTGCTTGGGCCAGAACAAGATTGATTAATAGGGTGCATTTGGGTACCAAAAGGGTGGCGCTTGTCCAAACGAGGTCCCCCCTTTCCGGCACCCATAGGTCGCTGAAAGCTGCCATTTCCGAGTAAGGGTTTGTTAGAGCGCTTATGTCGTTTGCCCAGGTTGGCATTAAGCATTTTGCCTGGCGATAAGCATCTTGCCCCTTCGGGTGTCTCGGATAGCCTCTGAATGTTGCTCAGTGACTAGTGGGGAGTTTTCGGCAGATACACGCCCCACCGCCTTCATCGCAAGGCATACTGGAACCGCCGCGGTGTGCATGTGCGAGCCGTGGACAAATGGCAGAGGCGATTGGCAGGGAATATTTTTTGCATTGCCCAGCCTTTGGGTCATTTCTGCTCGACTCGTCGGCCTGCTTTTGTGCCTTGGTGGGCTGCCGGACGCCACCGATTTGACATGACTTGTCGGATCTACAACGCGTTGTTCATGTAGATATTTGTTATGTTTTTCTCTGTCTCTCTGCCCCTCCCTTCCCTCCCTCCCTCCACTATTTTTGCCTTCCTGCTGGGTGGTTGGTGATCGTATATGTCGTTTGGTGCTTGAACGGAAAAGGATCCACAAGCAAAGTAGGTTCAGCTGCAAGCTGGGAACCGAAATTGTGCCTTGTCACACCTGAATATTGATTGACTGATCTACAGCCTACGGCAACTGGATTGTTACCAAAAATTCACGGACCCTGTTCCCATGCTGAATTTCAAGCTTGCCCCCTGTTGCATTCTTACTCACGGGGCCAGCCAGGTTTCGGAGAGGAGCGATTCAATTGCAGGAGGTGTGTTGTGGTTTCCCGCTATACTTCAAACTCTTTGACTCCGTGATGACGCGCGCAGCCACGGGGCACACGGTCCCCAAGACATATCTCGCCACAGTTCGGAAGCGCAAAGGCGCAGACAAGCGTTTACTGATGGAGGAACGATGTGCAAGATGCTTCAGCGACCGCAACTGCACTTCTTCTGGATCATCCAGATTGATTTCAAGCTATTCGAATTCAACTGTATTTTGAGTGATGCCAATGCGGGGCTGGGGACAACGTACGTGTCTGTAAGTGTGCATTGCTGCCTCCATAAGGAAAGCAAGCCGCGTTTTGACCCTGACCTTTCTTAGCCCCGCCCCAGAAACCGCTTGGACACCATGCGCAAATCCTTTGAGGGCCAATGCCCCCGCCAGCATGAGTTGATCTGCAGTTCCCGCCCTCGCTGCATTTTGGAAGGGCTTCGGCTTGAATCGCAAAATTGTGCAACCAGGCCAGTGCATACGTTAGAAATCCTGAACTGTGAATAAGTTGTAAATCCCGAAGAGTGAAGAAGTTGGAGATCCGCAAAAGTGAATATCTTGCGAGTTCTGCATTCTACCCGCAGGTGTTGGTTTTCCAGGGGTAGCTTCCCCATTCTTTCCAAGGATCCTTCTTTTCAGGAAACCATCAAATCTCAGGGGAAATGGCTGGTTTTCGAAAAGAAGGATGGCTAAGAATGGAATGGAATCAACCCGAGGTTTGCTTGAGTTTGACCTGGCCAGCTCGTTTCCACCTTCGGCCAGGTTCCTGGACGAGGCCGACCTGGATCGGGATGGCCTCGTGACCTTCCAGGAGCCCTGGGCCTCAGAGTGGCCGGCGTCGCATGGACCCCGGGCTGGGAGTGGAGTTCCAATCGTAGGTGTCCTTTTTAGGTTATTTGGCTAGAAATAGATGGACCTGCTTTAGATGGGTTTCATTCCATTCACCAGGGCCATCTAGTTTCCCAAAAGGACACCTATGGTTGCAAGGGCTCACCTTGGAAATGGTTCATATGGGCCATTCTTGTAACCGAAGTCCAACTGTGTCTTTGGCGGGGCGAACCTTGCGAGGGAGGTATACGGAAGACGGCCAGCTGCCGGATCAACAGGGTGCGCGGCCCAATGGTTCACTGATACATGCTACTGATTCTTCAGGTGTCGCCACCATCCCGAACAAACATCGACCTTGTTGGGATTGCAATCCAGGCCTGATTCCTGGAATTACAACAGCTATGGAGTATGGAACCTTTTGCCAGTATGATGCGTCATGTTCCGGAGGAAAGCCACACGGGGATTTCCAGCCCCACCCAATTCCAGCAGCGTTATTCCAGCGTTCATGGCCTCCTAAGCAAAGGGATTCTATGGACGGAGTCCCCTTTCCGTTCCGTTGCTTGGTTCACCTGCCTGGAAGTAGAAAAGTAATGTGTCCTTTGTTGCCATTTTGCAGCCCAAAGGAGGCAGATATTAAAACCAGACAAAATTGAATAGGTGTGAGTTGCTTGCAGCCTGGATGTGTGTTTTAAGTGTGTTTGTGATTGTAGTCGTCGTGGTGATGGTGGCGGTGGGTGTGGTGGACCGGAGTGACTTTTGCAAAGCCGGCCTCGTCCGAGTCTTGAGACAGCCTTGATTGTCCGGACCTCGGCTGACCTTGGCTAGCGTGATGTGCATGCGCAGGTTTTTGTACGACCGGACATTTGCTTGACAGGAAGAGTGATCCTATGATATCATATGATATCCTTTGTTGATGCAGGACAATACGGCCATATGCCACTTGCCCATGCAGACTTTACATCAACATGGCAGCTGGTTCATGACAGCTGCAAGCCTCGTGTGCTGGACGTGAAAGGCCAACCCTTGAGCTTGGACGAAAGTCCTACAAGCATGCGTCCTGCAAGCATGCAAGGAATTCGATGTGTATTATTTTTTTAATGGCTGGTGATGCAGGATGTCGTATATAGTCCGCGTATTCATTCGCCGCTTGTGAGAGAATGTTTGTTGTGTTTTTGTTTTTTGGTTTCCGAGGTTTTCCTCGTTCGGCATTTCGTCCTGTAGGATTCTCGGGTGCGGAGAGTTGTCATTTGGTGACCTGCGCATCTCGCCTCAGATGCGCCTGAAGTCTGGGCGCAAGTTTATCGATGACAATGCTGCCTCCTCAGGCTGACCTTTGGTTGTGTCAGGCTGTCAGGTCCTGTGGGTTTCCTGGGTGAGACTTAGCCCGGAAAGCTCATACGACGCAAAGAAGGTGTGCTGGTGCTTCCATGTTCGGAAGCATCACGTGTTGCAAAGGTATTGCCATGTGAAGACTTTTGTTCTTAAATGGTGCGAGGGTTGGGAGGAAACAACGACCCGCGCAAAGCCAGCATATATTCCATGGAGGGGTCGCAGCAAGAAGGTGAAAGGTGGAGCAGCCCGGAAGTTGCAAAAGTCGGAGATTGCTTCTCCAATTTGGTTGGTTTCCTTTTCAAGGCGTCCCTTCAAAACAATCCTATCAAGAATTCCATATTGCGACACTATCAGATTGTTGGTTCTTGGGGCATGCATGGAGCAGCTTGTATTAAGACCCTTCGCTGGGTAATCAAGATGGCACTACCCCTTGCCAAGCGACAGATTGCTTTGCAGGGATATATTGGCAACCTTTCCATGTTTGCCGCCGAGCAGCACGGTACACCCATTGAAAATGGACTCCTTGCTGCGATTAAGCAACTCATAGCAAGCTTTCCTCCGAAAGCTACTGGCAGATTTTCAGGTAGCTGGCAGCACCTTACTAGGGTGCTTTGGTCATCAGCAGTTCTCGGGGACACCTTGGAACTGAATTCGATCAAGAGAACAGCAAAGCATAGAATTAGGGGATAAAACTTATTTAAACCCAGACCATGGACCCTAAAGCAACCTTTTTGTGCAGCTCATCATGTGTAAGCTGGTTTCCAGGTGAGTTGGCAACAATTTGGGCACATATCACGGATCCAGTGAGGGTTCTATCATCCCCCCCCCCAAAAAAAAGCCTCTTACTGAAAGAGCTCGATGGCAGTTGCCTCCGCCGCAAACCAAACCCCCCAACCAAAGCAAGATTGAGGTTTTGGCGTCTTTTGGAGACATGAGCACCGCCAAAACTTATTGACCATTTTGGGGTAGGTGCACCACCCATTTTAGTCTACTTGAGTAGGGATTGGGATGTTCACTCTGGCAGTACGGGCTTTTGACCCATGGCCATTTGTATACAGGCCTCATGTGACCAGGCAATGGTTTCTCAACCCAGAATCTTGCGACATGAGGTGCCTGGGGCGGCCTGAAGTAGTCATGCGGGGAGCTACAAAGAATATGGGCCTATTTTGTTTGTTGCTGCGATCTAGGAGGCAATGGGTTTGGACCAGCACCCGCAACAACACAAGCTGCAGCAATCCAGCAAGGGCCGGCTTTGCGAAAAGAACATGGAGGGGTGGGCCCAGCATTGATCCAGAACCTTCTTGGAGGCGGAGTGCTAGGTCAAACACCAGCCCACTACGTCTCAATTGGAGGGCTTCCCTTGGCGTTTGAAAGGGAAACATTTGGATGGTCACCGTTCGCCGGGGTCCCGAATCTTGAAGCACATCCGATCCGGAGACCAACACATGCAGACTATGGTGACTATGGGGGGTACAACCGACCTTGGAGCATAATCATCACCCAAATCATAAAATCAAACCAAGGGACCCAGTCTTTGCGGGCCTCCCCTGTTTTTGACACTCCATTTAGCCAATAGCGTCCCAAAGGGGTCCTTTTGGCAACCTGAGGCCATGCTGGCGTTCTCAAGCAAGGTGCTGGCAAGGGCACCCAAAGCGAACGAGTGCGGTTTCTGGTAGTCCCAGGCGCTCAGCGGATCCAATTTGTGACACTTGCTTGGTTTCCCACTACGTCCGTCAATCCCAAACTGCGCCATTCTCAAGCATTCCCTTTTTGTTGCAAGGGCCATGGGGAAAGGTTAAGACAATTTTCAGAGAAACGAATCAGGAACTCGGGCTTCAGGATCTCGGAAGCTTCCAGGATGAGTCGCGGATTGCTTACCAGCAACAGGAATCTGCCCTTCCACCCTTTCCCGTCACTGAAAGCCCCTCTGAAACGAGCAACGTAGACATATCTTTTGGAGTAAGGAGACGGTCTCGACATACTTTGCCTGGTTGGCACTGAACGGTCCATGATAAGTGTTGATCAAGAGAAGTGGCCTGGCAAATCTTGACAGCGTTATTTTTGGTAGCAGCTGGACAACGTTCCAGGCACAGCAGCATTACAGGATTCCACTGGAAACAACTATTGTGTGTGAAACACCCACAGGTGCTCCCGTACCCACGCATGCAACTACGCACGCTTGCACCGGCGCACTCATGCACTCATGCACTCATGCACTCATGCACTCATGCACTCATGCACTCATGCACTCATGCACTCATGCACTCATGCACGCACCTACCAACCCCCTGTTTGCCCGCACCCGTCCACTCGGGTGAGTGCATATGGCTAGCCGCGCTCGCAATTCTTCTGAAGTATAACGAGCTCACCTGACAAATAAGCTCACCCCTATAGAATGTCCCTTTCTTGGGCATTTCTTCTTTCAGGTCTGTACATCGGTACGTTCCGAAGCCCTAATTTCCTAAACCCCAAACTCGCACGTGGTTCGGCTGCGCAGCTGCCTCACCACGAGGCACAGTTCTCCACAGATGGGGCAGTTGTGAATGGCGTCTCCCACGACGACCTTTACGCGCTTTGGTGCCGTGTTGCCGCCTGTGGCATGCTTATGGCTGTCAGGAGGCCCTTGTCCAGAGATCCGGTTGTGCCCTTGTTTATTTCTTTGGAGGGGGTGTTGAAGTTCAACTTCCCAAAACAGGAGTCCCTTATGATTTCTTACCCACTGTTTTTTTTGGGCTTGACCTTGGAGTTGGCAAGGTGGTGGGTAATGGATTTCATTAGTTCTCAAGGGGATGCTTTGTTAACTAACTAACTCATCAGCTAAGCCCCAGGCCAATGTTGAGATGCATTCAGGTGTGGACTGGTGGCCTAGACGCTCGAGCCTGTTGACTAGACGAAAGGGCTGGGCACTGAAAGCAAATCAAAGCTCTAAACCACCTAACATGCCACGCCAATGAAACTCATGCCATCCAGGCGATTTGGGCCCCAAAGGGGCCCTTTCCCCCACCAGCTTGGCGCAATCGGAGTTGCCTTGCATTTGAAAGGGACATGGGCGTCATGTTGGCACTGCCCGAGCTCCCGTGCGGGTTGCCAGGACGCCGACAACTCCGGGCGTGTGTCCTACTTGGAGTGGACGCCTAGGCCCCAGCATCCTTCCCACAGGCCTTGCTGGGCGCATTCTTTGCGCGTTTTTGCACGCCGAACTAAGCCTGAACCAGCCCTAAACCCACCCTAAACCAACAATCCCTAAACCACCATTTCTCAACAAACCCTGAGCAAACCCAAAACAGCCTATAAACCTGGCCGACACAACCACACCAAACACCCTCCCCACTCCACCCCAACTCCACCCCCCAAGCTCCGCCCCGCCCTAAACCTCCCCTGCTCCACCCCAACTCATTCCCAGTTCCAGCTCCCAGTCCACCACAACTCTACCTTCCACCTTCCCCCCCCCCATTATCAGGAAGCATTCCTAAACCAGCCTAAACCTGCCCTAAGCCCACCCTTAACCAGCACTAAACCCATCCTAAACCAAGCTAATCCCAAGCAATGGCAAGAACCCCTCCACCGGGCAGAATTTCAGAGACACACTCAGTTCCTGCAACAATCTTTTCCGCATCTTCACCTTGGAGGACTCCGTGAACGGAGTGCCAGATGTGTCCTGCGGCCAGGAGATGCCCCGGCACAAAATACAACACATTCGCTGCAAACCATTGGTCAGCGTGGCTGCTCCACTTTTTCAGCATGTCATGTGCATCTTTCTTCCAGGGCCCCCTGTTGGATGGTTTCAAAGTTTGGCCGTCAGGGGATGTCAAAAACAATTGATCAAGCAAACTTATTTTCTCTTGTTTTTTTGCGGGGGCGTTTCGAAGTAAACCCGTGTGTCCCTCAAGACATGGGCGGAGCTCTTCGGACCTCAATGCAGCCATGGGCGCTTGCGAGCAGATGCGCCCCAGGATTTTTCTGACAGTTGCCAACAACAAGGAAGCTTTGGGTGTTGTTGAAGGGAACGATTGGCGAGAAGATTTGGGGGCTTGAGTTTTGGAAGCATGGAGCCATTGCCATGCGTTTGGCCATCCAGAACATCATCGGATTCACGCACGCTTCAGCTGCCTTCTCCCGAATTGGCCCAGAGATGAACTGTCTTCCAGGATCTGCATGTGATAGCAAATTCAGGAAAGTGAAGGGGATTTGAGTCGAGTGTATCGAGACGGTGCATTTTTGCCTGGGTCATGCCACATGCGTTGCTGGGTGCTAAACGTTCCATTTCAATGTCACCATTTTGGGGTAATGTTGCAAACCACCCAAATTTTTGCACCTTGGTCCCTAAGGAATGGTATGTACCGGCTTCGTCTAGACACCTGGCCGGTGCTCTCGGATTCCCAGCAGGGCGAGGCTGGAGACACATTGCCAGCTGATGTGACATCGGTTTCTAATGCCGAAAGGCGTTTTTGCCAGGTTGCAAGGTTGTGGGTGCAAAAGTGGGCGTGACAAATGAGACTTTGAAAAACATGGGTGGTACGGTATAGGGGTCCACGGGTGCATGTTGCACCTATTTTTGGGTGCAGCAGGGGTGCGACTTCTGCCATGTTTTGGCTGAACTGGTCTACTACCTGCTTCCGCTACACGTTGGCCAGATGCATGCTTGGTGGACCATGGGCGATACCCTCGAAGAGGACTTGTCTAATCCAGGCTGATAACGGCAGCATTGGCTCTTTCGACAAATCGTGCCTACTTTTGGCACACCCTTTCTCAAGTGAGGAACAACGTCAGGACATGTTGGCAGACAGAAATCCGAGAGTACTCCGCGTTGTCACCCGTGCCTCAAACACGCTCCCAATGAAAAGCTTGGCTGGGTGCACACGCATGATTTGAATCGGCGACCTTTTGGTGCCAATTCTGTGGTCAAGGGCACCTTGGTCCCAAAAGATTAGTCTGCGTGGTAAACGGCAATTTCTCGCCCGCTTCAGGGCTTAGCTTGCAAATATTCAGTGCCTTACTTGCTGTCCTTGATCACTGGCCACGGCGAATGGCCATGAGAGCCATCACTCCTTTTCCATTCTCTGCATGGTTATGCCCGTATGACAGGAGCAGACTTCTTGTTATGCCACTAAAGCCTCAGTAATCCTTCGTTCCTTTCGTTGCCATGTGCGTCAGTGCAAGACGTGCAGGTCGTGGACAAGATCAGTGCAGCCGCATCGAAGAGGATGGGGACCAGCACAAACTCAACGTGCTGGTACAAGGTGCGGCGCTTTGCGACTCGGGCCGGTGCTCCGGTGTCTCCCAAAAACTTGCGCACAGTTGGGTAATGCTATAGGAATTCTAGCCAAGTCAACAGGCTCAAGCGACTCATCTTGGATTTCCTTTTGCCATTTGGGGCAGAGAAGCCATGTTTGCCAAATGCATGTGGAATACACAGTTAGAGTACGTGATCGCGTGCTTGAGTGATGCTTCTCACACATTACTTTGAGCTGAATCTCACGTGCGCAATGTGCATCAACTGGCTACAGATGTTTATAAATTGCAGCGAGCTTGACGGGGGGGTGGGGTGTGGGGGTAAAACGAGCCCGTCCATGATGAAGGTCCCTTGCTTAAGGATTCCAGGGTTGTTTTAATGCCTTGTGAAATTCAGCAGGGTGAAAGCAGATGGAACAATTCCTTCAATGCGAGTAAGTAGAGTGGGGGGGCTAAGCGAACATGAGAGAATTGTGTCATCTACTTTCACCCAACTGTCTTAAGATCCAGATGGAGCCTGGACAAAACAACAGGAAACATGTCTTAAAAAAAGAGATGACGAATGTAGAGGACGAATTCTGAAAGGACCCCATTTTGGTTGGGGTTTCCTGCCTGAATTGCAGGGGAATCTGTGAGAGATTGCGATTGCCACTGTTCGGCTGCCTTCAGGTCTTCAAGCTGGTAGATGTGGATGGCTCTGGGGAGATCGGCATGGCTCCCCAGTTGCGGGGAAAGGGCCGGGTGTCCATGGCCACAACTGGAAGCCGACCTGGGGTCTCCAAAACGAGTTTTCGATGTTTGTTTGATTGTTTGTCAGTTTGTTTGTCTGTGTTTTAGTTTGTTTGTGTTTGTGTGCTTGATTGTTTGATTGTTTTTTTGATTGTTTGTTTGTCTGTTTGTTTGTTTGTTTGCTTGTTGGTTTGTTGGTTTGTTTGTTTGTTTGATTGTTTGTTTGTTTGTTTGTGTTTGCTTGCTTGTTTGCTTGCTTGTTTGTTTGATTGTTTGTTTATTTGTTCCTTTGTTTGTTTGTTTGTTTGTTTGTTTGTTTGTTTGTTTGTTTGTTTGTTTGTGTTTTAGTTTGTTTGTGTGTTTGTGTGCTTGATTGTTTGTTTGTTTGTTTGTTTGCTTGTTGGTTTGTTGGTTTGTTTGATTGTTTGTTTGTTTGTTTGTTTGTTTGTGTTTGCTTGCTTGCTTGCTTGTTTGTTTGTTTTTTTGTTTGTTTGTTTGTTTGTTTGTTTGTTTGTTTGTTTGTTTGTTTGTTTGTTTGTTTGTGTTTGTTAGCTTGCTCGTTTGTTTGCTTGCTTGCTTGTTTGTTTGTTTGTTTGTTTGTTTGTTTGTGTTTGTTTGCTTGTTTGTGTTTGTTTGCTTGCTTGCTTGTTTGTTTGCTTGTTTGTTTGTTTGTTTATTTATTTATTTGTTTGTTTCTTGGCGGGCGGGGGCGGGGGGGGGGGGCAGCTAAACATGAAACAGAGTCAGAACACAGATATTGTCTTGAGTGTTTAGATGTGGGCCAAGAAGCCTCAAGTCTGGGCAATCCGCAAGATCCGTCCCGGCATCGAACACCTTCAACCTTTTTCGAACAGCCCAGTGCTATATGGCAATATGGCAGTGACTTGCGCTCATTGATTCGGAGGCTGCCGTGGCAAGTCAACGTGCAGCGCCATACTGAACGATTTCAATTTCAAAGACAAGTTGCCAGCCACTCTTTCAGGCTATGATGAGTTCTTCAAGATCATCCGCCGCAGTGGCCCAAGAATCCATCCCGGCCTGCCGATGCTTCTGAGTTGAGACAAAACACATTCAACAACACTGAGGCAGCAGTCTGACATGAGGATTTGTGTTTTGCAGTTTCTGCAGCTTTTGCAATCCTTGTGCCTCCTTGTGGGCAGTGGAACCCGGGATTGGGCAGAACGGGTTGAACACAAAGACCGTAGCCCCCCTCATAACAGAAGCCAAAAAGGAGGTTTCTTGAACCACAGCAGCCGTTTTAGCATGTTTGAACAAGGGGTCGAATCGCCCTGGTGGAAAGTCTTCTTGGGCAACGTTGGCCGGAGGGCCTACTTCAGGCCCACTGCCGTGTTTGGCCATCTCGGTGAAGGAGATCCCAAATGAGGATCTCAAGGCGCTGCGATGCGCCGCGTAGTCTGTCAATGTCTCTCCTGAGATGTCGGTTTGGTGTCGTGTGGTTTGTGCTTGTTTTTTTTGGTTTTGCTGAAACCGTCCCTAGCCTAGTGACACACATGCCCTCAACACTTGGAAGGAGGCCTTGGGCCTTTGGGTTGAGACAATTTTTGATAGCAGCCCGCCAAGAGGCGCGTAGAAAGCTCCAGGCCCGTTTGGGCATGTGCGACGTCCCGGGAGGGGACTTGATATTGCCAAGCGTTGTACAGTTTCCCGCTCTGCCTTTGCTCCTTGCACTTCTTTTTTTTCCTCCATTTAAGCCCCTGAAGTGGCCTTAGCGAGGACCTTGGTGAAACCATGGGGAGAGATTTGTTGGGGAAAGGGGGTTCTCCCTCAATCGGGTTCTCATCCTTCTTCCGTCGGCCAAGGGACCCAACCTGTCCCCATCCAGATGTGTCGCAGGGCCTTTGGAAGGCCATGGACCAGGACTTGCCTGGCGCTCGAGGGGTTGAACCTGATGGGTTCTCGAAGACGCAATGGCCCCTGTTGGATGCTAGAAGGCTTCGATTGCAGAAGGTTCCAGCTTTTTTTCTTGGGCCCTGGATCTTTTGAAACTGAGGGGCTAGTTGGTAGACCAAAGTTGGTTGCAGTCGGCCGAACCGAGTCCAGGCGCCAGAGGATGGCTTTGCGCACAACTGAAGCCCCACTCCTTCGCTCCTGGGATGGACAAGCCCACCATATCCTATCCCAAGAGTGCCATCACCAAAAGTTCTGCAAATCCGCACCCAAAGCTGTTCACTGGCACTTTGGCCCGCTTTTTCCCAGGTTTCAGGGTGCACTTGCCCCTCCGTTGCCTGGACAATGGCAATACGGATGGTTGAAACAACACGTTTGCCACAAAGCCTGGCATGCATGTGCTTTGCACGAGGGGTTGGCACACCGGCACGAACCGTGCGATGATTCGCGGGCGCTTTCTTTTGAGATCAGTATGTAAGTAGTTCGGATTGGGACGTGTGATGGTTGCCAGGGTGCTCGCCAGGGTTTAGGCGCCGGCGTTTGGCCTTCCACTTGGCGAAGCCTTCCATACAATTTTCAGCCAGGCTCAATGGGGCTACCGTTTGAAGCCGGGCTGCCAGGGGACGGGGGAGGGCGGGTGCATGGAGCGGCAGAGGTCTGGCTCCATCAGCGCCCAAGAGTTCATGGTTTTCATGCGGCGCCTGGAGGTGCCATCGCCCGGCACCATTGCCAGACCAGACCGAAACTCGTTGTGTTTTGTGTCCTTTGGGGAAGTACCTCCATATAAGCATGAGAGGGTCCAAGTCTGGCCAGGTCGGCTCGGAGTTGGGTTCCTTCGACTTCCGCGGGCTCATGTAGGGGAACGAGCCTGAGAGAGATCAGCAAACCAAAGCGGGCTGTGGCTGGGGTTTCCCACCAGGGCCAGCGTTCTATACCCCAAAGTGCCAGCTCCTTGAGCATGGGCTTCTCCCAGAGTTTGATTTGTATTTTTCCAATTTTGCGTTAGGTTGGATGGTACCAGGTACTGCTGTTCCCTCCCTGTTCTGGGGGATGCCATTGGCAGGTGCGGCGCGGAGTGGCGCAGTGGAAGCCACAGATGCTGTCAGGTCGGGTAAACACGGCTTCGCCTTTTTCTTAGCATTTTTGTTTGTTTTCGAACGCCCCTGCAAAATTGACTGCCGCACAAATGAGGTCCGGGAAACCTTACAGGGTCGGAAATACAGCGCATTTGGAGTCATGGACTCCTTGAGGAGATGAGTCAAGCAGCTTTGGAGGGGTCGACCTATTTTCTGAGTTGGATATCAGGCTGGAGCCCCTAGTGCACTCTTGTTTTTGTGTGGAGTGCCTCGATTTTATCCTTGGACACCATTTTGTGTTGAACATAGAGCTGGGTCCCTCAGAAACAGACCTCTCAATGCATGTGCTTCCACTGCCCGAGCCACTGCCCCCAACGGAATGTGGGACATAGTCATGTTTTTTTCTTCCTTGTATGGTTGCTATAAATTGGTTGTATTTTGGGGTAGTGGAAACCATCTTGGAATGATTGAGTGTGGAAGGGAGGGTGTAAGCATCTAATTACTCCCCAAGTTGCAAGACGCCGTTCCAACCGGAGGCTTGGTTGGTTTTCTTGACGCGGTTGGCCCCTGAGTTAAGAGCTTTTGTATTGTCACCCTCTGGCGTTTCATTTCTTTTGGACCTCTTTTGTATTCAACCTCCTTGCGACTTGGAAACCGGAGCTTTGCATATGCTGTGTTGACCGACCTTGTGAATTGGGTGTTCAGCTTGCCAGTTTAGTTGGATTGGCTTGAAGTGTTGCGTGGCCGTACCTTCCCAACAGGAGAAGAGGTTCAATTCGCCAAACAGCCATTCCAACAAACCATGCACGATTCCCTGAGCAGTTAAGGCTGCACCTTAGCACCCATGTCCTCTGGAATGTGCTGAAGCCCGCCCGAAAAACCACATCATTTTCTCAGCCTCAAATAGTTTGCCAGTTCTCCCGGTGAACATGAACCGCCCTTTGACTTGATACGATCAGCCCGGAGTTGTCACCAGCGGGATGCCTGCTTTTGGCCGTTTTGCACGCGGCTCACATCTGGAGCAGCTCGCAGGCCCTGGTAGGAGCTCCCCAGAAGAAAGGCCAAAATCGAACGCAGTTCTAGTCGAATGTGTGAGGGAGTGTAATGTCTCTCATGTCTCTTCTGTTTTGTGTGAGGTGTCCCCTATTGCAATACATTAACCCATATATATATATATATAATCAAGTGTATTTAGGCATGCGCTGATTTTCATCATTTTCAAGGCAGCATACCATTTGTAAATGGAGGCATGCATACGCATGGGTTGGCCCCCTCACACCTCGGTGTCCTGTCTGTGGGGGGGGTCAATCACAACAGCAGCAACTTTTGCGCAGGTTGTGTCATTTGCAGGTTTGCAGCAGCTTAGCTTGAAGAGAGTCCAACGAAAAACCCATCTTGAGGGCTTCCCGGCTTCCCCTATTTGGACGCATACCCCCCCAACAAAAAAACACATAGTTTTTGTCTTCAGTTGGCTGCGGGTTTCCCTCGGCTTTCAACTGAGTGCCCCTCAGCTTGGCAGGAGCCAGGGTCGCCGTGCTGGCGAGGGCGAAGGCGCACCCGTTGGGAAAGTTCAGCGGCGACCTTTTTGGTCCCTCAAAGGATGCACTTGGGCCAGTTGATTCAGAGGGTTGGCAACTCAGATTCAGGCCACGTCTTCAGCCATGTCGGACTGCGTTGATTGTGCCAAAGTTGCTTGTTCTTACCGCAGCCGTGAAATCACCATGGGCCGTTCCTAACCTTTGAGTCACTAGTGTACTGCGTGTAGCGACCTTTTGCAACGCATGGTTTGCGGCACTTTCTCAAATTGTGCCTCTCAACATGCAAAGGCTTGCTATCCAGGGCTCGGTTGGGTCTGACTTGAAGCCAGCCCGGCCGCATGTTGCCATCCTTTGGGCCTTGGCGTGCTGCTTGTTGTGCTGCAATCTTAAGGGGGGTCAAAAGCACTCTGCCTGCTAGATGAACAACGTATTGTTTGCCTAAATGAGGTCTGGGTGGGCCTGTTTTCAGACACTCTATCCAGCACCTGGAAAGTACTTCTCTTGAAGTTGGTACCCTGGAGCGATCCTTACATCTAATTCCGACCGGGTAGCCTGTAAGAAGGATTTCCACAGCTGAGAGTCAACCAGTACCCAGTACCCTTGGCTCTAGGAGAGGCGAAGCCAATCACCCAGAGAGTTTGAAGTAAGTTTGATTAGGCCATGCCATTTATGGACTTCTTTTTTTGGTCAATGGCAGGAAATGTTGGTTATCCAGAGTGCCTCAAGAGAAGGCTTTCCAAACAAGATGGGGCGAGAACAGGCGGCTTTACATGCTGCTCCATCGCCGTGTTTGTGTTGGTTGCCCCGCTACAGTAGCAGCTATGGGGTCTTTGCCAATTCGGGAGGGTTCCGGGGAGGTTCCTCAGAAGTTCCGCTTTTGTTTTTGCCGATGCTGTGCGGATGCTTCTTAGTTTGTTTTGGGGGGTGGGATAGGGGGTGGGGGGGGGACGGTCGCACTTCGATTGCTTTAGTGCCAAAAGCTGGCAGCTGCAGGCACCCAGCTCCCAACTGTCACCTGCACAGTTGGCGAGTGTGCAGGCAGGTTGCCGCATGGTTTCGGTCAGGCTTTCGAAAGGGTGCTAAAGCGCTAAGTCCTTGTACCGTCCAGTATCTGAGTTGGTGCTATGAATCCTTAAAGGCATGTGCTAGCCAAATTTGAGGTTGTTTCCGTTGCCATTGCTGGTGTCGTCGTGGTTTTGGTCTCGTTGGTCATGTGATTCATATCTCGGTGGTGTGGTTGTTTTGGCGTAGCGTTCCTAAGCCTTTTTGATTGCGCATGTTATTCGTGACGTTGTAGCCGGTGCCACTAGTGTTGCCATGCGCCCAAACTGGCTTAAGCATTGCTGTTGATGTTCTTCGCTTGCACCGGAGCAGCTAGCAGTGGCACGTTATAATTTGCACAGTTGGACTAATCAGGTCATGCGGTGGACATGTGTTTGGACTGTGGCGGCGCCAGCTGCGGTCTGTAAAACGCACAGTACTTTCCACTGGCGGCGTAGACGTGGCCATCCATGGAGCTGAGAGCTGATGGGGCAAATTAGCGCCTTGTGGAGAGTATGGCTGAGTATGGGACGTGTGTGGCTTCCAGGAGGTGTTCCCCAGACGTGTGCACCTGCAAACCCCCGCCCACCGACTTCACCAGGAGCGGCTTCGAAGGCTGCCCATACAGGAGACGCGGCACCAAGAGCAGTGTGGTTTCTGTTGCTTGTTTGCGATCGAAACCAAAGGAAACTCAGCAGCTTCGAGAGGATAGATTTGAGGCAAACCCATTTCAGTGTTTGTCAGAGTAGGATTCCACCTCTGTAGATGGCCGAAAGGGAACAAAGGAAGAGCTACCATGAAAGGGAGCTGCCAGTGCTACTTGGATTTTGCTGTTCCAAGCATGGCCATCCTGTTCTTGAGCAAGTTATCTTAGAAGCAGGGCATGTGTCTACAGGTTGTTGACCAATTAAGTTTTTGACAAGCCCCGTCCTCCTGGATGATGCAAAGCCGTTTCTGTTCAACCTTGGCCCTCTTAAGCACTGAAACTGGAAAGTTTAACAGGCATGTTTTTTTCCTTTCCAGTAGCGTTCACATTGGAACTTGTCGACCCTTTACAGGTGAATAATTGGCAGGGCGGGGAGGGGGGGGATGATCTATTTTAGGAAAGCCTCGCAAACACACAAGCAAGGTTTGCTTGTGTGGGGCTTAGTTCTGTTTATGAATGCTGTAGGGTCATGCCCTGGGCTTGCTCTTGGACTTTAACCTGAAAATTTCCGTTTTTTGTTGGGCATACTGCAGTTGGTAGATAGCGTGCATGATCGCTCGCTTGGCGTGCAAGCCTGCCTAGTGCCTCTGAAACGGGGCCCCTCCATATCTTTTGTCCTCGGGTTGAAGGGTAGACATTCACGGGATGAGCTTAGCTTTGAAGTCCGCGCAGACGCTTGTACCGCCACCATGCAAATCAGGTCAAGCTCCCAATGCCGGAGGGCCATGTTCAACAGAGGAACTTCCCAAAGGGATTTACAAGGACCCCTACGCCAACAGTTGCCATTTCCGTCAGAGAAATCTTAATGGGGCTGATGTTGACGGGGGTAGCACTTGTTTGACCGACAGGATCTGAAGAAAGCCTACGATGACCGGGGCTGGCTGAGGCCTTGGCAGGCTAATGCCGGATCTTCCGGCCCTTTTTGCGCTCTGCCTGAGAAACACTTCCCCCGGCCGGTCTTACTTGTGTCCACTTTGGCATCCGGATGAAAGGAACGAACAATGCACACGGATGCAAATCGATGAGAACTCACCTAGAGCTGAGCTTGGTGGGATCTTAAGAGACATCATCATCATCATCATCATCATCATCATCATCATCATCATCATCATCATCATCATCATCATCATGAACGGAACCAGCTGGCATGCAGGGAACAGGAAGGCCACACATGGTCGAGCCTTGCTGAGGACGTGGCAGGGCACGATTTCTGAGTGGGCACGGGCCCGAGATGGTTTGCCGTTTGCCTCTCGCAAGGCTTCATGAATCGAACGCCGAAGGAACGACAAAGGGGAAGCCCTTCCGACAGAAGGGCTGAGATTTTTGGCTCACCGCACGTCCCAAATTCCTGTTTGTGGATTTGGGAGGGAAGAAGTCGGGTACGGACTGGAGTTTGGCCAGCAACCTTTGGTTGCTAATTTGAAGATCCCTTTGGGTGTGGAAATGCAAGAATATTTAAGGAGCGAGCAAAGCATTTCATGGTTGGAGGTAGCATTTGCACTTTGGGCATTGCCAAGCATGTGACAACAAGCCATGTCAAATTGGGCCAACAGGCAAGTGGATGTTCGTTGGATGAGGTGATGCCTTCTGGGAAACGTTGAGCACCCTTTTCTTGGAAGGGCCCAGACAACTATAGTTCACTTGTTTTGGCCATTCACTCAGTGCTAGAGATTCGGCAGTAAAGAACCCTGTGCCCTTTTGCAGTGTCTATTTTGACAGCTGGGTTATAAACGCATCGGGTGATGCTCCAGCGGTCTAGCGGCCCCCGTTTTCCGTCAACTTTCAAGTCAACTTTCGCCTGAGGAATGGCACCAGGTGGTGCGGGAGGTGCTCATGGTCTCAGAGGCCGTCCGGGTTGCGGGTGCCAAGGGTGCCATTTTTTTGTTTGGTGGATTAGCGTGGGCCGATGACGAAGGGTCCTGGAAAGAATTCAGCGGTTTTTCCGAGTCCTCCTCGAGCCATATTATGCCTTGCTTCGGGATGAAGAGGACACTTTGCGAGGTAGGTGATTTGCCAAGAATTATGAGAACAAACTCCGATGGGCCTGGACACCTATCGCACGCTACTCGGAGCCCTGTCATGTGCCTGCGTTGCTGAACAGTTGTTTGGGGGTATGCGTGGCCAATTCTGATTCAATTTTGATGCTTTGGCCTTCAATGCGCTAGAGTCTTCAGCCATTGCAAGCAGCAAGCCAGCAGGGCCACTGCAGTACAGAGCGCAGCTTCATCTTTGGCTACCAGAAAAGCAGTGAGATAGTAATTGGCGCGGACAACGCCTTTTGAGGACCTCAACCCCTTACAGTAGTGGAAGGTTGCTAGGTATTGATATGCGTTTGCTCTCCTACACCCGTTTCAACTTGCAATGCTCAAGCAAGCCGGCCGCCTGCTGGGTCTCGGAGATGCAGCTCTGCCCGCCCGCGTCTATTGTCCAACTTTGCACCGTAGATTTCGCTGATGGACATGGGACGAACAAATCGCGTTTTTGGAAATGTCATCTCCTTTACAGTGTTCTGAGGTTCTATCTTCATTCGCCGCGTGTAAGACATGTGGTCAGGAACGAAGCTGTGATGAAGCTTGGCACGGTGCGTGAAGGGCATCAAGTCTTGGTCTGCATTTGGTCTAGGTGCCCCAGTCGTTCCCCTACTAAAATAGACTGCAGAAAAGTTGGTACCCTTATTCTAACCTCTTCACTGGAGGACCTAATTGTTGTATGGGTCAGAAGCTGGTGTTCTGTTTGCTCGATCTGTCAAGGTTTGCCTTCTTTGCTTCGGGGCCACAGATGCTTTCCAGACCGGAGAGCCCACAGGAGGAGCTGGACGACGACTGCGTCTTCACGGCAAAGAGCCTCAGACCCCCAAATGAGCCATTGTCCCACGCACCTGTTCTGTTCATTTGTGAACCTGACCGCCCCCAAAAAGCAAGAGAACCACACGACAAAAATGGGTTGGGGAGCGGGTGCGTGGCGTGCCTGAGGCTGGCAGAGAGCGGCTTTGTTAGGCATATGAGACGTGTCCAAGGCCTTGTTGCCACTGCTCGAAGCGTCCCCGCTTAACTGAGAGAGACATCAGAGATGGCATCGAAAGCAGTAAAAATGGGAACTATTGTGAAAGCTATGCCAAAAGGATGCCCTTCATTTATTGATTTGGTTTCCAGGAGAAGAATCTTTGTCGCCTGCCGGTTGCGAAGCACAAGGCCTGGGCACGGTTGGACAAGGAGAACCTGGGCGAGCTTCCCGCACGGAAGCTCGAGAGTCCTTGCGCCCTTTCGGCCTCGGCTACGGGATGTTATAGGCAAAATGTCCGGCAGCACTTCCGGGGTGACGCGACCCCTGCGAAAGAGTCGCGAGATTCTTAAGCCGCAAGATTCCCAAGATTCCTTGCATGCATTGTGCCACGAGCCATTTGTATGGCCGTAGCTCAAGGTTCTACACCCTTTTGACGAAATGGTTCGTTGCGTGCGTTGCGGTGCGATCATTGAGGTGGCTGACATGCAGTGAGCTAAATTGCAACATGTCAAGCACACAAGCTATCCAACTTTTGAACCAGTCTGACTTGTTGGTTGCCGGTTTCTGCAATGTGCGGTTGCAGCACACTCTTTTGTCGCAAGCGCCTGGCAGTCGCTGCAGGGCTGAAAATGCTTCATGTCCTTATCCTACCTGGGGCACTTGACGCTTGCAATCGAGCATCCCTAAAGTCACGGGATCAGTGGGCAACTCGGTGATCACTGACCACTTGTGATAAAGGCTTACATGCAATCACCATTCTTTTGTGGGCAGGTCTCCATTGTTTCTGCGAGATTGACTTCCTGCAGTAACGACGCAAGACAAGCGCACGAACTTCAGAGAACCGACAGCAAGCCACATGCGGCATGTGGAGTTGTCTTGGAGTTAAATGGCGTGGCCCTAATGGTTCGTTCCTCATTTGCCCCCCATAAATACAAGACTAATACCCTCAACAAAATGCACACTGCTTGCTTCCCAACTGGAATGGTCACATGATGCCTTCATTGCCCGTGGCAACGGAGCAGGTCAGGTGCTGGGGCGGTGGAAAACCACTCCTTGGTCCTCTTGCTGTGGTTTCCCTGAATATGGCTATGGGTCAAAATTCCGCAGGTTTTAGTCCATGTGTGTTCCATTTTAGGCACTTATTTTTGACCCCCACCCATATGAAAAATCGGAGTTGGGCTCAGTTTGGACCACGAGTCCGCATGACTTCGGATCCGAGGTCGAGGTCCTGATGCAGAGTGAGGATGCGTGAGGTATGGGCTCACCTTGCCGCCTGTGGTTGGTTCCCGTGGGGCCGGCTTGGGACATGTTTGCCCCTTGCGGGATATGTTGGCGTTTGCACCCGGCTGACGGAACCCTGGAAAAGATGCATCAGCTGAAGTGCATCAGAAAAACTCACAGGAAGGCGGAAACGTGAGTGACCAAGAAACAATCACCAGTTCCGCTGGCCTTTTCGCCAGCTTTGCAAGGCCTGACCTTGAGCAACAAATTCCGATTTCACCCTCGCAAGCTTGATACAGCATAAAAAAAAGTGTTTGTCCTAGGCAATCCAGGTTCAAGCGAGAATATCAAAGAAATCCACTTCTCACCATAGACCAGTTGGTATCATGGCGGGTGTTTCTGTCAAGTCTTGCTCGGTCCTCTTCTTGCTGCTTGCCCCCTGCGTGGGCTCTCGCTACTCTCGGAGGCGTTTCTTGGTTGGCGCTAGCGAATCATTGCCTCAGAAATGGTTTCATTATTGGTACGCGTCGCCTGTTCCATGGTAGACGTTGGGGTGGGTGAAGTGGCACTTTCATTCACTTCCATTCGTCACTCAAGCCACCAAGTGTGTAAGGTGGCCTTTGGGTTAACATCACGTGTGGTATGCAGGCGGGAATTTGGGACAAAACTATGACTTCAATATTCGGGCAGGCCCAACTGCAAACTCGTGCGGCCGCCGGGAAAGATTTGCTTACATATTTTGGGGGGGTTGGTAATATTGACTCTTCAGGCTGCGTTTTTGAAAGTTTCTGAATCGCTTCGCTGATGTTTGCCCCCGATCCACACACCTCCCCATCTCTTCATCATAGGATCCCTTTCTACTGAGATATCTTGCTTAGTCCCTCTTCCCGTATGGGGCCCTAATTTGCAATGTGGAGGTGTATCAATCAAGATTAACAGTACTTGCCCAGACGCGGCAGCAGCAAAGCGAGGCTCGCCCCCTTTGAGACATGACCATAAGGAATCTTGGGCTCAGTTCAGGCAAGTCATCCCCAAGGGATTGGCCGCGTTCGGCACTTGTGCACTTGTGCCGTTCAAAGATCTCTCCGAGCCGAAATCCATTGACTAAAAGCCCGCAAAGCGCGACGCTGAGGTTTGTTGCTTAGATGAGTTGGAAAGCTGGCAAAGCGGTATGCGTTGCGCACCACCATCGGGGTGATACTCTATTGCTGGGTGTGGGGGTGGCAACTCAGAGACTCAAGGCCATGAGAGGGCACGGGCTCCTCGCCGTTGAACGACAACGCAGTATTCTTTGCGGGTACCCTTTTCACATTGCTTGGAAGTGAAACCACAAGGAAAACCCACCCTCTTCCGGTAGCCCTACTTTGACACATACTCAATTACGGGGTCCATTTTGAGAGGAACCCATGCGAATCCTTAGGCACAACTGCAAGAGCAGCGTGGAATCCAAGGAGCTATCCTGGTTCTCAAGGCGCAAGTGCGCGATGTCAGGGACCAGGGAGAGTGGTTTATAGCTTTGCCGTATGTGCGGAGTTGTTTCATCCTACTAGTGGCACTTTGTTGCAGCCACTGCAGCGGGCTTTTGCGTTGCTTGCCATTGCCACCCTTTCACCAACAAACACGGAAGTGCAGAGGCCCCTGTTGAAATTGAATACCTTGAAAAAGGAGTGTTGGGCATTTGCACGTAGGGCAACGCTTTGTAGTTTTGGGGGTGCAAGCCTAAGACATTGCTTGGAAGATGCCAAGTTGGATGCGCGGCTACAACCCACGCTGGCCGGGCGGAGGATTTAGGCTCAATGCAGCGTACCCAGAAGCTGACAGGACACACAACAGCCACTGCAAACTCCCTGAGTTCCTCCGGTGCATTCCAAAAGGATCCACTCTTTCTTCCTTTTGTGAGGCTCAGGGGTGAGATATGTTCAACACAGCTGTTCCCAGGAGCTGTGCGCACCTCAACGCAGAGTGTGTGTGTGTGTGTGTGTGGTGTTTGGCTTGAACCCCACTGATAAAGTGAGTGCAAAGATTCGGGAATTGTTGGAATGATTATCTTTTTAAGTTGTTATTTTTTTAGCAGCAACTTGCCTTTTCTTGGTAGAGCCCCATTTCACCATCTTTGACACCGGACTTGAGCTGGCTTTTCCTTGGGAACGCATGGCACTGGAGCAAAGGCGGACCTGGGGCACACGGGAGTGAGTTCTGCACAGAACCCAAACGCCCAACCTGCAGCCTTCATTTGCCCAGGATTTTGATGGCTGATTGTTGTGGGGCTATTCCACATGGTTGGCCGCTGTTTTGTTGTTTAATCCTTATTTGGAACCGCGAAGTGCAAACCTGCGAGCCACCAAGCCCAAGCCCAACCCCAAATCTGGATATTTCTGAATGTTTCTGGTTCCGAAAGATTTGGATACGTGTAGTGCACAGCTTGTGACTTCGGGCTGTTTGGCTTGTCATCTTGAGACGGCATGGTTGCAGCAGTTGGTGCGGCTGCGGGTTCAAATTGATTGGCAGCGGTGCCGTTCATCCAAGCAGGCTGGTTGCTTGGGATGGTGTTGGCAAGTGACCCTATTGGATTGGTGGTTTGCAAGCAATGCAGGGCTATGATAGTTGACCAGTTGTAACTGCAACGTTACGATCGTACACGACGCAAGCTCCCCTCACGTCATCCTAATAGAAGAGGTGCCGCTGATGTTATGACGGGTGCAGGGGGATCTCATTGCCTGGATTTGCAGTTGCGTAGGTAATGTTTTTAGCGATTTGCTTAGTGGACGCCCGCCGAATGAACCATTCAATTCCGCCGGGCTTTGTTGCTTGAATTGTTGAGATAGGATCAAAAGATGAGATATACGTGTTTCCCTTTTTCACTGCTGGCAGATTTTGGCTGCGGACATCAGCATTTGGATCAATTCGGATATGAAATGCCACTGTTTGAAACAGCCTGTGAGGTCGTTTAGAGATGATGTAAGGGGCACTTCAGGTGTTTCTCAACTTGTTTTCCCTGTAAACCTGGTTTTGCTTTTGTGGCATCGAAGAAAGGGTCTGCCATTCTGACCAACTTTGGTCACCGCTCGCTGAATCCGCAACGCTGCCTTCCCCTCGAGGTGATGCCGCTGCCCAGCCCCAGGCGACAAGTAGGGACTCCCAAGGCTTCTGAGGACCTTACGGGGCCCCAGTTCTGTCTCATGCTGCCTTGTTGTTGTTGGCTGTCTTGGCCATGGCTCAAGAGTCGCAGACAGATAGAGGTGAAAGCGATCTTTACTTTCTATCCGCGCCGCCCTTCACGTGGTCATTTCAAAGGCATCGCGCCTCACCTCTCAAGTGAAATCGTTCCCATTTCCCGCTATTCGCCTCACATCAACTGGCCATGGGCTTTTTGAGGAACCAACTTGGCGGCAAGTGCAAGCAGTCAGGTTTAGACGAATAAGACGATTGCTTCATGGAGGGAGAATTCAATTCAATGCAACGCCTTGACCCTACCAGTCCGACACATTTAGGGCAAGCTGCGACTTGCTTAGCGCAGGGCAGTAAAGAACCAGACGCACTTGAGGCAGCCATTGACCACTGTGGCCCCTTTGTGGTTTTCAACTTGCCTCCATTTTCCACTTAGCAGGGTTGCTGACATGATGCATGCTTGTCACACATGGAAATCCGGTGGGGTCCCCTTTTGAAGCAGGTGACTTGTGCATGTATTTGTTGGGGAACCCTGTCCCGGGCATCCCCACTCGGGTGCCATGTCGGGTCCAGAGCCTCCGCCGGAGCGAGAAGATGGGGAAGAGCAAGGCGATGCGAAGCTGCCGGAGTTGCACAGCATTCACCAGGGCACTGCTGCTCAGATGAAGATATTTTACGCCCTCGTTTGGAGAACAGCCCCTTTCGCACAAAATGGAGTTGATGGTTGCCTCGCTCCACTGCGGGAGCAGCTTTATTATTCAGACGAGTGTTGGTGCTGGCTTGTTCAAGGTCAATCCTGATTCTGTCCCACCCCACCCCGGTCTCGAACAAACCAGTTGTAGAATCGGGCATGGCCTCACCCTCCAGCAACACGCATGGAAGTGGACAGACACTTTTTAGGAACATTAGATTGGTTTGAGCGTTGAGGCTGTGCACTTTTATGTTTGTTGGGACATGCCAGTTCTAGCCAGTGGTTTGTTTGAGGGAGAGCTGAGGGCGCCCGCCCAAACTTCGGACAAAGTCTTTGGGCCCCATGGGGCCAATTCCACAGGAAGCATTGTACATGTTAGGGAATGATCTGTTGCTGCACTACCGCGAACCCCTGAGAACTAAGCCTAATGTAATTAAACAGGGGTACCTTTTGGGTTGGATGGGGTTTTATTCAGGGGTTCATATTGGCACTTGAACCTGGCAGTTTGACGAGCTCACGATGATGCTGGGATTTTACTTGCGGATCCCTGATTTCAGGCTTGGACTTGTTGGAACATGTGCGGAAGATTGACACCAGGTCCACCCCTTGTGCAACAATCCTGGAAGTGCAAAGCGGGGCCTTTTAAGAGCAACCCCCACCCCACTTCTACGATTGCAAGGGTTGGATGAGATTGAACGACTCGTCAGGAATTGGCCTAAAGCCGGGCTACGGTCATCAGGCTGCATCCTCCTTAGTTGACCCATGTGGCTGTTGGTCTCTGACTGAGAAACTGACGCAATCTCCAGATTCATGCGGAGGATCCTTCCGGGGTCATGCCCCGCATCAAGTGTGCCAATCTCCTGACCCATCCGCAGGGTTCGGACACATTCATCGCTTAATTCACGTTAAGACAACGCTGAAATATGCCTCCTATATATCAGGAATTAGGTTCTTAAGTGACGCCGTCAATCTGTTGCGCAATCCCAGCTGAGATCCTTGCATGACCTGGATTTCACAACTACCATCTGCTGAACCCTGTCTGATTCTGGGTTGAGTGTGGCTTGTAATGTGTTGGATGCTTGGCACCTATTGCTCGCCAACCTGACATGGCTGAATTATGCGGCAGGACCTCAATCAGTACGCCAGTGCCTGATAATCAAAGCTACCAGCTGAAGGCACCCGTTCAATTCAAGCATGGCTATAGTCTATTCTCCTCTTGCTCCGTGCTTTCTTGCTCCGTGCTTTCTTGCTCAGGTGGCGTCCATTCGCCCCTTTGGCGCCTTCATTCGCATTGGCAAAGGTGCCACGGCCAGAAGACCATGCGTTCAACTGTGTTTTCTTTGTATGTTGTGAGCGCACCAGCCATATTTGAGACGAGAACCGTCAAGTTGACATTTTGGCAGCAAGGAGTTGAATCGGCGATGCATTAAACGGAGCTTGTACCGGTTCAGATGTTCAACAAGAATGCACGCACCTGCCTATATGATGTATAAACATCTATATATCTATATGCATACGATACATACACATCAGTACACCTTCACAGCGCCGATCTTGGGCCCAGGCCCTTGCTGCCCATTTGCCAATGCACGCATGCAAGTCTGAGGTGATGTGTACAAGGAGCTGGGGAAGGGGTGCGATGTACGCTCCTGCGGTCCGGTTGTCGACCCAGCTGGCGTGGTCGCCTAATCCTTGGCTCTAATTCTTATAAACCCCCCTACGTTTTAGCTCAACGTAAGTAAGTGACTTTTAAACCAGAGTGCAAATCACGGACATCTAATTTGCCAAGCAGATGTCCAGATGAGATTGATCTTTCAAGTTTTCCCGGCAATCTCAGCCACCAACCGAGAGCGGCCTCAAGACCGTCAGTAGGATCACAACAGCGCCGCTGATGGCTAGCTGATATGCAGAATCTCCTTGGCTGAACACTGACTGCTTGTTTGGATGCAACTTGACTTCATTTCAGATCATCATCAACCTTGGGCCCAATGCCTGGCAATCAGCGCGCAGGACGGCCTGGTACACATCTCCAACATCGCCTCGGGTCGGGTGAGGGACGTCTCCGACTTCTTGGATTTGGGGGAGAAAGTCTGGGCCAAGGCAGGGGCAACTTGCAAGCCTTGCCACTGAAGCTCTGGCTTGCTTTGAACCGAGAGGAGCTGCCTGACTCCCCATGTCAGGTCAGCTAAATGAAAACCACATCTAGTTCGGGCCATGTACACTGAAACCGTCTCAAAACAGCATGGGCTGTGAATGGTTAGCCGGGTCGCGCCAATTGCGTACAATAGCATGAGTTGAAAACTGGACTGTGGGTTGGCAAGTCTTGGCCACCCCCGGCTTTGTGCCAGTTGGGCCATGGGGGACGGCTCTCCCTGGCCTTTGTCCCAATGGCGTCCAGGTGGCCAACCTGAAGGAGGAGGAAGGCAAGTACGGCTTGGACCTTAGCGACTTGGCAGCGTGATGTTGCTTCATTCGATGCCAAATTGCCGGACTCGGTAGTCGCGCACCAAAAAAAACATAAACTTGCCACAGGCCCGCATTCGCCACCGAGAAAAGGCAAGTGGCGATTGGCGTAAATCTGGCAAAGATATTAGGTGACCGCAGGGCCCACACTAGCGTCACTTACATCATCCCCACACGACAAACGCATGGAACCTGTGCCTGACAAGACTTTTTCCTCAAAGTTGCCTTACAGAATACCCCCGTAACGCTTGGTTTCCTGCGTATTGCAAGCAGGCCGCCCCTGAACACTCTACCAGCTTACAAGCTGCTCCCATCATCACTTGTAAATGGACGTGTTTACTTGTTGGGTTTGATTCCTTGCGGGAAAGTCGGATGAGTGGAAAATATGTACTTCTACATGCTCGTCCCGATGGACGCTGGAAGCGAAATTGAGGGAACTTGTGCACACCTAGTGCCCCGTTACCTTTTCCTTGGTCGCTTTTTGCATGGACCTTCCACTTCAGCCTTTCCTTTTTTTTGTGCGGAAACTGACTGTTCCACCAAGCAACAGGCAAGAGTGCTTTCCCAAGCAACACGCAAGAAGTTTCACGTTTTGGGGGGAGGTCCGTTTGATCCACCGATTTGTTCTCCACCAAGCTGCGAGTGTGGGGCGCCGAGGATATGTGAACCAGGCGACTGGGGAGGATCTGGACCCAAAGAACCGCGAGGGGCGACTCCCGACCAACGGGGGCAAGCAGAAGAAGAAGCGAACGGAGGCAGGACGCAAGGTCCAGTCCATATGCTTCATGATTGGCAACGTTTCATTGCATGTACCGGCGCTGCAAAAAAATCAAGAAACCATATTCGCCCATCGACTCAATGTGCAACCTAGCTGGACCCTCATAGTTCCTTGAAGAAAGGAAAATGGTTCTCGAAGTCAATTTCAGTGCGAATGGGTGGGTGGAAGAGTGCTGGCTCCATGAACGCCCAGATTGCCATCAACCCCCCCGAAAGTCATGTTGAGACCCCCTCAACATGTTCAAGGGACCCCCAAATTCGGCTGAGGACTTGGTCCAAGACGCCAAATCCGTGATGGATGAGGTGAAGCGAATGAAGAAGGAGAACAAGCTGAAGAAAAAGTTCTTGAAACTGGAGGAGAAAAGGAAGAGTCTGGACCTAGTTGGCCTTTGTTCGTTTTGAGTGGCATTTTGGCATTCTCCCACCTCTCGAAAGTTATGTGGCCCAGATTGACTGTTTGCTTGCTTGATTGCTTGCTTGCTCTGGTTGGTTGGTGGGCGGTTTGCACACCCAAGTCTCAGGAAGAAGCTTCAGAAGAAGATGAAGAAGAAGGCGGAAGCTCAAGAAGCTGGGCGTCAAACAGCCTTTGCTCAATCTCCAAAAAGGGATGGGTATAATTGTAAACGCTTCGCGTTGCCCGCCTCGGCCCAGCCTAGTTTGAGGGAAGGGTCAGGAACACCGAAATCCAGTGTTGGGAAGGTCCGAATACCTGAAGCTGGCTCCAGACAAGTCAGACAAGCCGGCCTTGCCTGGTTGGGCTGGGCCACAGGCTAGTCTCAGACACATCAGATAAGCCTGCGCTGGGCCTGAAGCTAGTCTCGGGCAGCTTGGCTGGACCTTGCTTGCGTGGGTTGTTGGTTGAGCTGAAGCTAGTTTACGGCGGGCTGGGCAGCCGCACTGAGGGGGCTGGGCTATGGCTGGGCTGGGCCTGAGGCCAGTTTCAGACACGTCAGACAGGCCTGGCCAGCAGGCGGACTGGGCTGGGCTAGACGCTAGTTGAGCCCAGTCTCAAACCGGGTGGGCTTGGGTGGGGTTGGCTTAGGCGGGTTGCTGGTTGGGCTGGGCCTGAAGCTAGTCTCAGCCACGAGGCTGCGAAGCCATGGGTGGTGCTGGGCAGCTGGATTATGGTGTTGGAACTTCGGCTGGCTGGGCTGAGCTGTGCTTGGGCGGGTCGCTGGATGGGCTGAGGCTGGGTAGCGAGTTGCTGGCTAGGCTGGGCCTGAGGCCAGTCGCAGACACGTAAGACACGCCAGCAGGCGGGCTGAGGGACTGGGCCTGAGGCTAGTCTCAGGCTGGCATACCTTGAGACCAGTCTCAGACTGCGCCGAAGGGGCCTGGTCAGCCTGGGCTGCTGAGTAGCTGGCATAGCTTGAGACCAGTCTCAGACACGTGAGACCGGTCGTTGGCCTGAGGCCAGTCTCAGAGACCTTGGCACACTGGGCTGAGCCTGCTGGGAGTTGGGGGCCGGTAGTGGCTGATGCGCTGGGCCTCGGCTAGGCAGGCTTTGGGCTGGGCCTGAAGCTGGTCTCAGCCACGAGGCTGCGAAGCCATGGGTGGGTTGGACCAGGCTGCTGGTTGTGCCTGGAACTTGGGCTGGGCGGGCTGGGCTGAGCTGTGCTTGGGCGGGTTGCTGGATGGGCAAGGCCTGTTTCATACACACTTGGGCCTGAGGCTGGGTGGCGAGTTGGCTGGGCTGGGCCTGAGGCCAGTCTCAGGCTGGCGTACTTTGAGACGGGGCTGGGCCTGCTGGATGACTTGGGGCCAGACGCGAGCAGGAGGTCAAGGCCTGGCCAGCCTGGGCTGCCGGACTGAGGGGCTGGGGCACGTCAGACGGGCTTGGTGGCTGGCATAGCTTGAGACCAGTTTCAGACACGTGAGACTGGGTTGTTGGCGTTAGACAAACCTGACCTTGGGGCCGGCCTAGGGCCTGGGCTGGGCGCTGGGCTGGGCTTGCTGGATGACTTGGGGTAGGCCTGTTTCAGACAAGCTTGGGCCTGAGGCTGGGTGGGGCTGACAGGCCTGGCCAGCAGGCGGGTTGCTGGTTGGGCTGGGCCTGAGCCTAGTCTCAGACACGTCAGGCAGGCCTGGCCACCAGGTGATTTTCGCAATTTTCAGCAATTTTCGACAAAAATGGACCCATGGAGCTGGACGCCGACGAACCCCGAAAATTTCAAGGCCCGCCGGACAGGATTTTGGGTCCAGCCGACATGGGTGGGGGGGGGGGGCGGCCCGGCAAAATTTTGGCCTTGGGGGAGGGGAAAAGCGAAGATTCTCTTTGGAGAAGAGATCTGAGCGCCCTTGGCCCCTTTGGGGCCGAGGCGAATTTTCAGACTCACCTAATTGACACCCAGGAAGGCAAGAAGGCCAAGAGTAGCTCCTCTTCCTCCTCTTCCTCCACCAGCTCTTTGTCCGAAGGAACGCAGGCAAGACTCCGCAAGGACCCGGGCAAAGAAGATCGTCCGGGCAAAGTTATGTGAACCCACACTGTTGAGCTGCCATGCATGTTTGTTGGGTTCTGGGCGGAGTTCCCTATGTACGTCCGCTTTGGTGGTTTTGAGCGTCGCCTTTTGGTGGGTTTGAACGTCGTTTGGGCCATTTTAAGTGCTTGCAGTGTACAGGTCAGGCATTTGTTTTAAAGTTCGGGCGCTGAGAGGCTTAACTGGTGACACCTCAGCTCAGGCAACGAAGGATAGGCCGGGCAGCGCGCTCTCCATGCCAGGAGTTTGGCTTTCCCGAGCCCAAAGGCAAGGCAAAGGCAGCTGAACAGAGCGGCGGAATCACGCTGAAAGAGAGGACTGCTCTTTACGGGTGCCATACTGTGTCAACTGAGGGAAAATACATTCATACGTTATATAGTATCATGATTCATCATGTTGGGTGAACACCATGCTGTCTACAATGCGTTTGTCGTTTGGCCCATGTGGCGAGCCCGGCTGGGAAGGAGTGACGTGGACAAGATGCCAGCTGACGGAAAGGAAAGGAAGAGGGCCCGGGAACATGATCTTGAGGGCTTGGAGCATGGCCGGAGGGAGAAGCACCGGAATGCCGAGAGCCCTGCGCGCGAGCGCGGCTCCAGGCAGCACCGTGCCCGCAGAAAGCGTCACGACTCCCGGGATGATTCGCGGGATTCGCGGCGCGTGCGCCGCGACTCGCGGCGAGACTCGCGGAGAGCCAGGCGCCGCGGGCACCGCGCCGACTCGCGCGACTCGCGCCGTGGCACGCGCGGGGCACACCGCGACTCCCGCCGCCCTTCGCCGGAGGAGCGAAGGGGGCGCGAAAATGGCGAGCGTGGACGTGGTGATCCAAGCCAGCACCGCGAAATCAGCTGCGAGCGTGGGGCCGGTAGCCAGGAACGGCTGTCCTCACGAGAGAGGGCACGGCTTAATGCCAAGGGTGCAGCCAGTGAAGAGGAGGAGCCACCAAAGCCCAAAAAGACTAAAGGCAAGGCAGGCAAAGAAAGCAAGGCTGAGAAAGGCGACGCTGCAGCGAGCCGGAAAGCTGAGGTTAAGTCAAAGAAATCCAGACTGGCAGAAGCAGATGAAGGGGAGCCAGACAAAAAGGCAAAGCGAAGCAAAAAGTGAGACATACTAGTACCCTTAGATTGGTTTCACTTATGCTCGCTTGGCCAAGCCTGGCTGCTGTGATTAAGTTCAAGTCCACTTCCCTGAGGCCAAATGGCGTGCATTGTTGGGCTTGGCAGGGCATGGCAAGTGAGTGGTGCTTCCCATGCAGTGGCATAGTGTATGGAAAAATCGTGAGGCTGCAACCATGGGCATAACGAGCTAAGCATAGTCATGCAGCCATGGGTATATCCAGTCTTTGAGGGCTAGCGTGCATGTGCTTGATGCTTCTGGAAGGGGGCCCTAGATGGCAAGAAACAGCGCGAGCCGCTGTTGTCACATCTGGAATTGGCTGCTGCAAGGGGCATACACAGTGCACCTTCCACAGGTTTGCGCCGCACGAACATGGAAACACTCCAACGTTCGTGATCTTGGCTCATACCACTCCAAGGAGTGCACTCATGTGGAATGTCCATGCAGCTTTTGAGGCCACCAGACCGGAAAGGATATTGGCACTAGCCGAAGCAATGCTAGAGCCATGGCCAAGCAGCCTGCACAAAGCAATATGGCCGTGACTGGCAAATAGTCCGCTCAGTGGGGCACTTGGAAGTAGGCGACTTCACTCAGATGCTGACCCCCCACCCCCACGCGTGACTGAGCTTTCTTGCGACACCCGAGCCTCATGCTACCAGACGGGCATCATGGAAGTGCCTACGGGATCTCAAGATGGGACTCCCTACGAAGAGCCTTGGCTGGCAATAAGACATGGTCACAAGGTAATTCTGCGAACCTGGTTTGGTGGGGCTTCCACATATGATGGGCCCTCAATTGGTCTCACACAATACTCGTTTACGCAGGGTTCGTAGGGGTGATCATCAGCCTCTTAAGCAAGGAAATCTAGACAACCATCAGGGAAGCATCATCTTGGCCAAGGAGTGTTGACGGCACATCTCCCCGTGCGCCATCTTTCGAGCTAGTATCACAAACCGCACCCAACAAATACCAGAGTGTGCACCACGGAGAATGCAAGAACCGAACTGCTCGTGCCCTCCCCAATTCATGTGCGGATGTTGCAAACGGGTGGAACGGGCAGAGCTTTTCAGTGTGAATTGAGAGCCGGCCATGAGGCCATCATCACAGGTTATGAGGATGCAGGCTGGCGGGTGCTGTGTGTTTGTGATTGAATCGACATGTTTCCTTAGCCGATTTTGCAACGTTCTTTGTAGAGTCATGGCGCAGATTCGGCGTCCTTTTTGGGTCAGTTTGCAGATTCGGCGTCCTTTTTGGGTCAGTTTGGTATGGATGGTGCTGGTTTCAGTTGGCCTCTACTCCTTCATCAGCGCCATCGTGTTTTTGCTAACAATCCTACGACAGGTTTCTTTCATCCCCACCCCCTTCAAAATGGAATTGGGGGAGGGGGGTGAATCTTGGAATTCCATTTAGGCTTCCATTTTCCCCTATTGGGAAGACTGAAGAAATGGAATTGTGGGACCCCCCAGCCCCCTTTTTCCTTGAGGTGGGGATGTTCTTTCCGTTTCTTCCGCCGGTATCAGGCGGTCACGTGGAGTACCGCCTGAAGCTGTGCCACTGCAGCGGCCTCAGCTGGTGCCTTTGGCGCAGATTCTCCGACTTTCTGCAGGCCCACGAGGACCGTCCACCCGCCGCCGGGTCGGGCCGGGTGGGACGGTTGGCCCCATGTGGCTGGTCAGAAATAGGGAAACTCCAAAATGGCACCTTGGCACATGGATCCAAAGACTAAAACCTGCGTAACTCTGGCTCTTTAAGTTTGAGCCACACCCATGTCGAGGTGACTGTCACCATGAAATTTGTGGGGCTTTCCCCTTACTTCGGGCTTGGGATTTTTTGGCGGGTTCGGAGGCAAAATCCGTACCCCACTATACCTGATTTGACTGTTTCTGGGGGGTATCAAAGTCAGCAACTGGGGTGGTTTCCGTTTCCAGCTACAACTTCTCCGGTGACTTGGACACTGGAAATTAAGGTAGCAGCAAGAGTGACAGGCATCCACATGAGAATGCCACCAACCTATGAGAATGCAACCCTTTCATTGGAGATACCATTTCCCGAGAATCCACAAGGGCTTGGATATGCGTTGCAGAAGCTGTTGAACACTTGGGGAGTTTTGAAGAGGTTCTCAACATCTTGACATCTGGAGCTTTGTGCCAATCAACACCATTCAAAGGGACACATTCAATTGTGTCGCTTCACTGGGTTCAGGCCTTGGACAAAGCGCTGGGTGCAATGGCTGCCATCAATTGGCTACTCAGGTTCACATGTCGTGACTGTTTGGGTGCTCGAGCCTTCTCGGGCCCCGAGTTCTTTTTTCTTCTCCTAGGTTTGGCGCAGCTGTTTTGCTGCGTGGTGCTGGGGTTTTGGCTCGGCCGGTCTCCCAGTCCGTCGGTCCCCCCGGTCGGTCGGTCGGTCGCCCCGGTTGGTCGGTCAGACGGTTGGTCGGTCGGTGGATCGGTCGGTCCGTCAGTCAGTCCCTAAACCAGCCCTTAAGCCAACCCTAAACCAGCCCTACACCAGCCCTAAACCAACCCTAAACCACCCTTAACCAACCCTAAACCAACGTAAACCAAACCTAAATCAACCCTAAACCAGTCCTAAATCAGCCCTTCACTACCCTAAACCAAACCTACACCACCCTAAACCAACCCTAAACCAACCCTAAACCAACCTAAATCAACCCTAAACCAGCCTGAAATCAACCCTAAACCAGTCCTAAACCGACCAAAATCAAGCCTAAACAGCCCTAAACCACCCTCAGCCAACCCTAAACCAACTCTAAAAACCAGGCCTAAACCACCTTCAGCCAACCCCAAGCCAACCCTGAACTAACCCTAAGCCAACCCTAAACCAGCCCTAAACCAGCCCTAAATTAACCCTAAACCAGCCCTAAGTTATCCCTAAGCCATCCCTAAACCAACCTAAACCAACCCTAAACCAACCCTAAACCGACCCCAAATCAGCCCTAAACCAGGCCTAAACCACCCCAACCAACCCTACACCAACCCTAAACCACCCTGAAATCAACCCCTAAACCAGACCAAAATCAAGCCTAAACAGAGCTAAACCACCCTCAGCCAACCGTGAACCAACCCCAAACCAACCCTAAACCGACCCCAAGTCAGCCCTAAACCAGGCCTAAACCACCTAAGCCAACCCTGAACTAACCCTGAACTAACCCTAAACCACCCTAAACCAACCCTAAACCGACCCCAAATCAGCCGTAAACCAGGCCCTAACCCTGAACTAACCCTAAACCATCCCTAAAACAACCCTAAACCAACCCTACACCAACCTTACACCAACCCTAAACCAGCCCTAAACCAGCCCTAACACACCCTAACCAACCCTGCACCAACCCTAAACCAACCCTAAATCAACCCCAAACCAATACACCACCTAACCAGCCCTACACCAGCCCTAAACCAACCCAAACCACCTTAAACCAACCCTAAGCCAACCTAAACCAACCCTAAACCAGCCCTAAACCAGGCCTAAACCAACCCTAAACCAACCCTAAACCAACCTAAACCAACCAAGCCCTAAACCAACCCCAAACCACCCTACACCAACCCAGCGTTTTTGAACAAGTGAACCCTCTGCGGAGTTTGCTGCGATTTGGAACCCCGCTTCTTCGAAAAGGTCCACCCTTTGCAGCTTTTCTGGGTCCGGACCACCACGCCGAACCTAGGAAAAAATATCCCTTCCGCCAGCCTTCTCGTCCTCAGCTGGGTTGTTTGCGCCTAGGCTGGGGACGTGAATCCCAGTTCAGTGGCACCCTTTTGTGGAGAGAAAACGCATCAGTCCCACGGTGCACATCACGTCTTGCAAGCTTTTGCACCAAGTTGTTTTTTGTTTTTTCTGTCAATGTAAGTGAAACCAAGTGCAAAAAGGGGAAAATACACCTTCCTGTTTGTTTAAGTCGAAACTCAAGCACAGTGAGCCTTATCACAGACTGAAGTCTTTGACCCATAGGCATCCCTGCATCCCACAAATCGAGGGATTTTTCTTGGGCAATAGTTCTCTAGCTTGTCAAGGGTTATCATTCAACCACCAGTCGTTGAGTTTCGTTGAGGTTGGCACCCGGTGAAGCTACAGGAGCATCTGCTGGACATACTCCAAATCCCTTGCATTCCCTGTGGCTTGTTCATGTACTAGGTGTCCCCGTCGTTGGTTCAGTAGAAAGTTGGAAAGACAGGAGAACATTCAGAAATCGACCCCTGGTGAATAGACCCTTCCAAGTACTAACTCAAGTATCTCCTGTTTAACACTACTGAGTAGCTATCCTTTGGGAAGTTGGATGCGTGTTGCATTTTGCTGAACTCTCGTCAAACAACGAACCGAACGTATTTGCATGCTTACAGGCCTCACCCCAAGCATGCCGTTTTCTCAGTTCCCTCAACTCCCGATGCCTTTTGCATGTTCAGCAATTTTGATTTGGATTTATCGTGTTCCCTTTCAAGAAGCCTTTCAGGTTTGCATGTTGGTTTGACCACTCCAAACTCTAGCAATCAAGCTTGGGATAGAAGAAGCTCGCCCACCATGACGAGCCCTGAGCGACTTCTTCATTCAGGATGGTGAGCTTGAACAGTAGTGCGCGCAGATTTATGGATTCATGAGTTTAAGTCGTTGTAAATTGGGGGAAGCTTTCGGTGGACACCATGGGAGATAGGAGCTTCTGGGCCTTTGCAGCTCCGCGGAGCTTCAGCGTCTGCCCCCGGGCCCTGAGACTCTTTGGCTCGTGAAGGGGCCCGCGGACCCGCCCAGAGACTTCTAGGGGTACCTTCCCCATTCTTTTTAGAGATTTCAGGAAACCGTCAAACACCCAGGGGAAGCAGCCGGTTTTTGAAAAGAACGATGGTTGAACAGAATGAGGGACGTCCAGAGACGCAACCCACAGAAGAGCCAAAGTCTCCCTCTTGAGCCAAAGTCTGGGCAAGGAAGACACTGGCCTGGGGGTCAGGGTGGTGAACCATGAGAGAAATCATTAAACCTTTAAGCCCCCGTGTTTGGGGGCTTGGGGGGCGTTAAACACATTCCGTAAGAGCGCCGAGCATCAAGAGCAGGCTTAGACAAAGTTGCAAAACAACTGACCCCGCCAAGCTGTAAATGGAAACCAGTAGGAACTTGTTCAAAGCTGCAAACCAGCAGTGGCTCAAACATGCTTACACAAGAGTTTGGACCAACCCTGGCCGAGAGTCAGACAAGTTGAGAGTCACGAGACGAAGTTCTGCAACTGCTAGGCAGCAACACGCCATCAGGGCTTGCCAACCTAGAATGGTCAGCCATGAGGCAGTGAATGTGTACCAAGCTTACAAACCTTGAGTGCGGAGAGACGTTGGTTTAGCTTGAATACTGTCTTTGCGGGAAACCGGGTCAACTTCTGGTGTAGCGTAGTTGTTGAGCATCGCAAACGAAGTTTGGCAGCTGGCATCCGAAGGCCACGCCTACTTTGGGCTCCCCTTTGGGAAGGGGGGGGGGTCAAGAAAAAGAGGGGGTCCCAAAAATAATGGGGGGGGGGTAAAGAAAATTATGGTTCCTGTCACTTTACTTTGGCCCAGTGGATGGATCTCAGGAAATCTTGGTCATGGCTGCCAGCCTTCACGCAGTCCTTGTCCACAGAATTCTGCGAGCAGAGGGAGCTAGAGCTGAATACTTACCTCCGGCGGCTGGGCACAGTTCAGCAAGAGAAGGGCTTGGTGGTCGGCTGCTTTGAAAATGATCAGGGCATGCCTTCCCATCGCAAAGGGAAAGAAAGGTATTCTCATGTATTCTCCATATATCGTTGTGGCTGCTGCTGAGTCTGAATGAGTGCATTAGCTCTGAGACTAGGGTGTTGGGCAATATCAAAATCAGGCCCTGAGTTCGCTCAAAGGATACGCACAAAATACGGTTTCTGCTTGTAAGGTATGTGCCGTGTATGTCTTCCGACTATCTTGAACATGTCTAGCCTTCCAGGGTGAAGAGAAACTTTGCAAGCGTTTGCGTGAATATCTCCACAATCTCCTATCCCAGCTTGTTCTAACTTGCAAACAAGGGGCTGGATGAAAAACGAGGGGTCGACATGAGTTCCTTGTAGTCAAGGCCTCTCCTCGAGCTCAGCACCCCGCCCGTTGGCAGTAACCCCATAAGGCTTCAGGATTTCGCTTGGCTGCCAGACAGGGAAGTCGGATGGATGGCTTTAATTCGCAGTTTGCAACACCAACGATCCGCAGTGAATACCTCTCTAGGGCTGCGTGGGCCAGCGTGTTGCATCATGGCTTGGGCCGCACCTTCTTTGGGAGCCAAATCGGCCGAGAATCTCTAAATTTGCCACAAGCGCCGCGCAAAAGGCAAGCACTGTTCCCCAGACCCAGAAAGGCTGCGAGTAGCAGCCAGGGATTTCGCAGCCAGTTGCCAGGGGCCTGTTGGCGCGCCCTGGGCCGCTGACCAAAGCCCCTGTGCAGCGCTTGTTGGGCCTCCGGCCCCCCGAGACCTGCGCCGGGCTACGGGTCTCCGCGCGATCAAGCGCCGGGTTGGAGCTGGAAGTGAAGCCTCCGGAGCTGGCGCCTTAGACGCGAGCGGGGAAAGACTCGCCATCGGTTTCTCAAAAGGAAACAGCAAATAGATAGACGCTTGATGTGTTCAGACCCCCTGTTTGGCACTGTTTGGCATGTGACATCACAGGTGCTGGGTTGAACAAAGACGGAGGCTGATGCTCGAGGAAGGAAGGAAGGGGCCTTTGTGAGCCATTGTAATTTTCTTCCTCGTGTCATTTTTGTCTGGTTTTTTGGACAGGGCGTGAGACGCGGGCCACACCCAAAAAAACAGCAGGGGCATGCTGACTTGGGGGAGAAGAAGTTGTGAGAACGATGTAGCTCAGGTCCAGATTGGTTTGCAAGGGAGTGACTGTTGGGTTCCTGACTTCCGTGAAGAGTGGGAAATGCAAGCAAAGCATGTGGCAAAAAGCAGTCAGTGTTCCCCAACTGATGGCAGAGTATTTGGGTGAAGTATAGTGACCTCACAAGAGGGGACTTTGCAAGCTCACACACGATGAAGGCTTCCTTCTGACGGACCATAACTTCAAATTGAATTACCATATCTGCCCAAGAAGCACGCCTGGGGCGGGGTGTCTAACAATTCCTTCAGCTTGCGCAGCCACCCAATCACGACCCCCCAAAATGGCTGATTGCCTTTTGGCCTCCCCTTGACCAACCAAACAGAGGTTCCCTCAGAAGCTGTGTGAAGCGTGCCGATGTCCCAAGGAGATCTTTCCAGCAGAGGGCCGGGTGTCCGAAGCAGGAGGTGCCGCATGCTCACTGTCACGCTAAAAACCCAGTGGATCCCACTGGGTATCACTAGGCAAACAGGCCTTTTTCATTTGCGTCTACAGGATGGTTGCTTTGGTCACTTGCTACGGTGGTAATTGGAGTCACTTTAGGTGCTTTTTTCTGATGGCCACCGCCATTTACATGGAACAAAATATGTTTGCCAGGGATGAACCTGGGCGCACAATTCAGTTGAAGTGTTGAAAGTGGGCGTGCCAAGCGAGCAGAGGAAGGGTTGGTTGGAAGCATTTGGTTGGCCCTTTCTGCTCATTTCATTTTTCACCTTTGGGTTTGACTTTGCTTTCGCTTCGGTTTTTGGGAGTCAGATAGTACAAGTGTGAACTGTGATTCCCGAAAACGGTTTCAACCATGACCGCAACCATCGATGTTAGCCAAAATGGGGGGCGCCCAAAAAGTAGCCCCCTTGGACAAACCCAAATAGCCGCGTGAACGTTGGTGGGGGACATCTCTGTGCCCCCCGCTTTGCCCCAGTGCAGCAAGGCACATCAGAATTTAGGTGGCTTGATTCCTTGATGCAAGTCTCTCACAGATGCCAAGACTGCTTCCGTTGTTTAATTTCTGCTGGCATTGGCTGCAGTTGGGGAGCACGCAGAGTTGTAACTGTGTCGCTTTGCAGCACGTTGCGCCGCACATGGTACGTGTTTTGATGTAGTTTGTCATGCGCAGGTCCTGTTGATGGCTACTGGATCGAGATTCTGAACTTGGAAACTGGGAGCAAGCGCCATGTCTGCAGCAAATTGTCTCCGAACCACTACTGATCTCTACTTTTGGTTCTCCACCAGTTGATCTAGCAGTGGTGCCGAACCAGGTGGCATAGGGGCGTCTTTTTCAGGGCCGTTTGTGGGGTGCCGAGGTGCATCGAAAAGAAGCACCGCCTGTTCGGGTGGTCCTTCTGTTAAAGGGCACGGGCACGCGTCAAGATGGTTTTCTGCTTTGCCGTTTCTGAACCAGGTCTGGAACCAGTAGCAACAAAAAGACACAGTAGCAAACATGAGGCTCGGTCAAACCTACAGGGCAGGCTAGGTTCATTTGGCAGAGCCAAGGCAAGCTCGCAAAGTTTTCCCTTAACCATGGGGACTCACCTATTTCTCTGGAAAACGGTTTGGATGTGATCGGCAAAGCGCGCAACTCCAATCAAATCGTTTTTTCTAGGTTTGAATCCAATTTATGTTTACCAATTTCCAGATTTTCTATATATGAATGAGGGTGTCTGTTTGTTGAGGGTCCCCTTTTTGGGGCACGCCAACCCCGCCACCACAGCCAGAGGCACCGGCTCCAGCGCGAGGTGGGCGCCTCCGGGCGGCTCATCCAGCGGGCCGCTGTGGGGCGCCTGGGCGCCGGCAGGCGCTTGGAACTGTGGTTGGCTGGAGTTAACTATGGGGTACTGGAATTCGCAACAAGTATGTGGTCGTGATTGCAGGGTAGTCATATTTTGTTTAGCCCCTTGTACTCCAGTGGCGTTAGGGTATCATGTGCGCCTTTTGACGGAATGGGTATTCCACCTTCTTTTTTTTTGGGAGATCCGACGTTTCAGTTTGGACTTTGTTTAGGCAATGCTCTCGGCGGACCCCCCCGAGATGGCCCCCGCAAGGCACTGCTTCGCTGTGGCAGCCTACAACCCCGCGGGCTGCTCCAGCCCGGTGTCGGTCACGGTGGACCCAGCGCCTGAGAAATCGGAAGGGAGGCGGTGGCGAAGCCTTTTACTCTGCAAACTGGAGCTCCGATGAAAGGACCCCATAGGGAGAAGGGGTATACCATCCCTCCCACTAACATGGCAACTGACAGGGGGCCTTCAAAAGGAAATTTATCAGGTGCCATGTTAGTTGGAGGAAGGGCAATGCATGATTTATGGAGGAAAGCCCCACGTTTGGCCCAGGTGACAACCACTCCCGCAAGTCCAGTGAGAGAAAGCAGAGCAGATATTTTGGATGTTGCATGATATTGCTGTTGCGGCATGTTCCCAAATCTGAATCGTAATGGACATGAAGAGCCCGCAGCGACACCCCATCAATGAGGACCCCATCTTTCCAAAAGTAAACTTGTGACGTTGAAGCCCAGAAGATCAGGCGTGCGTTCGTCCGCCTCCCCACACCCATTAGCTTGGCTTAAGCATTCGCCCGGCTCAGCCCGAGGCCCTGGTCGACGACGCCCAGGGCGAAGGCCCCAAGGCTGCCAGCCGGTATCTGCCGGCCAGGCCAATCAGCTGGATGCGGGCGCCAGCGCCAGTGGCAGCGCCAGTGGCAGCGCCAGTGGCAGCGCCAGCGCCAGCGCCAGTGGCAGCACCAGTGGCATACCCTGCACCCCATGTGCAAGTGCCGCTCCTGGCCTGCAGGTGGCGGGAAGAAGGAATGTGAGAGTACGCAGTTCAATCTGAGAACGGTCTCATTGCAGGATCTTTTGTGGCAACATGGTTTACAGAAGGAACCTGCGACCAATCACCTCGGACATTCGTTTTTGATAGTTTGCCGACCAGGTCGTGCAGCGTTGTTTGCTTTTTGTTCCCGGTTGGCCCAGCGTGTGTGAGGCTTCCCTCGCGCGCGGGCTATTTGACCTCTGCCTTCGTGAGACGGGAGCTGGGCTTGCAGGAAGCGCAGCTGGCTGTGAGCCTTGGCATGGCTGCGTTTTGCAGGGTGAGGTGCGATGGTCAACTAAAATGGACCACCGGGGCTTTCCTCACAACGGATATCTTCCAGAACTCTCCCCTTGTTCCAAAAGTAGCTCAGAAGCCAACAATTCCTCCCCCCTCGCAAGGAAACCTGTGAGTGCAACATTGCCCGTACGATGGGATACTCAGTCAAGAAATATTTTAATGGCTTCGTCCCCCATTTGCTGCCCAGATGCTTTTGGGTTCCAATTGTTCGGGTCATTGAAACGAAGAGGTAGGCAAGCATCACAAGACGGGGATGATCAAACCAGTTTTCAGTTGGTCGCAGGACTCTTTGCGACTTGCGTCGTTGTCTTGCGCATCATGCTCAAGTACGTTGCGTGTTTCTATCCATGGGGACCGCCAACTCTTTGCCAATTTGGACTGCGTGCTGGCATCCATGCCTGGCTTTACACCCCGCGGCTGACATTGCGCGTATGCATGAGGCTAATGCTGCACCAGGTTTCTTCCACGATCACATTGCGGTAGTTTCGTCTCGACCAGTTGCGCCCCGCTCGAGTGGTCGAGTGGTTTAAATCCTTGTTCCTTTGGGACACTATGGGGTCCCTTCAGCAAAGTGCGGCGACCTGTGGCGGATCCATGTGGGCTCGTGTCCCTTCCAAATAAAAAGGCGCTCCCCATAGCCAATGGCGAGGAAGGGCGCTTTCCGTCGTGCATGGGTCCTTTGAGTCTCATCCCCTTGCCACGAGCAGGCAAGAAAATGAGCAAACTGCAGGCCTCGTGGAGGCTAAGAAACTTGCTCAATAAACGACTTCTGCAGGTCCCATGTTAATTGCTTTTCGGGAGGGGGGCGACCCTTTTCTGCGCCAGGTATGAACTCGCAACACATATGCCATGGTCAAAGCACCCCTTAGCTTTGTTTTTGTTTGGGAAGGTCATGGACTAGGGGCCCTCCTGCTTAAAGCCCATTGACATAAGTTTATGAGGTTCTTAAGGGGGGTACAAGGGGGGGGAAATTGAGGTGGACTAGGGGCCCCCAGGCCCAGGGTTCAAATCCTGAATCTGGCTCAACCCTCATCCCGTTTGCCCGCCCACTAGTCTCTTGGCAAAGCACTCCGTTCTTTGCTTGTCTGTTATGCAACGCAAGTTAAGCAATTTTTTGTGCGATTTCTATTCTCGAGGCTTTTCCAGGCTTCTCTGAGGCTCCCTAGGCTTCCCTTCCCCAAGCTTCCCTAAGGCTCCCCAAGGCTCCCTAAGCTCCCCCAAGCACTCCCTAAGCCTCCCAATAAATTTTCAGAGTTTCCCCAAGCTTCCCTTGCCCTCCCTTTCAAACTGCATTCTCGCTGAATTCTGAGTTGGCCAGCGCTCGCAGCTGAGGGGGTAAAGCCATCGTTTATCCCAACCCAACCTAGAATCAAAGCGGAAGCGCGGGAGCTTAAGGGAGCCATGGGATCTTTTGGGGGCCTTTTGGGGGTTTTGGGGGGCCTTTAGCAGTTTTTGGGGAGGGAGTGCTCTCTAGGAAGTGCTAGGGACGCTTGGGGGTTTCAAATTACCCCCCCCCCCTTTACCATTAATAGTGGCTGTGGCACTGTCAAAATCCACGTTGCTTGGGTTGTGCCCTTTAGCTGAGGCAGCCAGCAATGCCTCTGCGGGGCAGTCTATTGAACGTGGCCTGGCGGGCTGTGATGGAGGTGACGCTCACCGGCCCCGCAAGAAGTGCGGAATGTCTTTGTTCGGAGTAGGCGCTCAGTTGAGAGAGTTGGGGCATAGGCGAATCTCTAGAGGTTCTCGTGGAATTTCGCCCTTTGATTGCTATGAGGGACGCATGTTTCTTAGTGTAAGTCTGGGCCAGATGTGCCAGGCTTCATAGTTCCTCGGTTGGTCCGCGGTGCAACGGTTGCAAAGGCGGGTCTAAAGATAAGCCCGTGGACAAAGATGGTTTACTTGATCTAAATATCCGGGCTTTCCCATTCTGAAAGGCTAGCCCGTGCGTCCCAGCTACTCAGCAGCGTTGCTTTTCTGAGCGTTCTGTGACGCAAGTGGCTGCTTCTCTCAGTATTCCCGACAATGGATACCTAATCCGGCAGCTTTATTGATTTGATGTCGACCTTAGCCCGTAGCCCCCTTGCATCGTACCCTCTCCCCCAGAAATGAACCCTGTTGGGAGTCTCGAGCCTCACCAGCAGCGTACCCAGGAGTCTGCCAAGAGGGAAGGAACAGGTTTGAGGGAAGCACCTGCCTGAGGGTACCTGAAATTTCCGTTGGAGTCATTCCCCACACATTTTGTTGCAGATATATAAGTATAGATTTGGTTCTGATAGGGAAACGTTGGACAACTCATTCTCACAGAAGAGGACTTGACTTAACATCCAGCCAGCGAGCGGCGAGACAAGGGCAAGACAAGGTGGCTAGGAATCGTTCTTGACCTCGACGGGCCCTTGAATGCAGGCAACACCATCCAACACACTTTGACTGCAACATCAACATCAACTCATTAAAAAAAAACGCCCGTACGGACATTGCCAACATTCCTGCAGCCTCCATTGATAAATTAATTTTTGCTCGAAATATGTCTGCTCGTGACGACCTGTTCTAGAATACATGTACGTTTCAACAAAAATCGCTCGCGTTGTCAGCAATCATGCGCCCGTCGGAACCCATTCCCTGTACCATGTTCGGGATTTTCGCTCGTTTGCACTTGTTTGCACTTTTTGCGCCGATTTGCGCTCGTATTGCACTTTTTTGCGCTCGTTTCGTTGAGTATTCCCAAACTCGCCCCTGTGAAAGAATATGAAACTACCGAACTTGATTTCTGCTCGAATCCGAAAAAAACATGCTCGAAAGCAATTGTGGAGGGAAAAGCGCTACAACGTGTCAATTTGTGTCTCGAACCAGGGGGGAGGCATATTTTTTTGCTACGATGCTCCAGGTTTGTTGGCAGGTGTTGGCTTCACTGGCTTGACATGCCCTGCCAGGATTAGACATTCACCGTGGCCTTGCTTAGTTGCTTCTAGTGCCGCAGGCATGAAATACCGACCAGTATATGGGCTTGCTGATAGCTTTGCAATGCTTGAGTTTGGCTTTTCGTACAATCATCGCATCGCCCCAGGCAAAACCACAAACGAGACATCAAGAGATGGAGGAGGAGGAGGAGGAGGACGAAGACCAGCTATGCGTGGTGTGCTTGGCTTCTCCGAATCTTGGCAGTTGGGCTTGACAGACAACACATGTCTTTGCACACATGATAGGGAGCTCATTTGAGAAGTCAGCGCGCAGGTGAGGAAGACTCCCGAGTTGTGGATTTGTTTCCAGTTGGTGTCCATCAATGGCGCCGCCGTGCACCGCTGTAGGGTGGATTGAATCGTTGGCCTCGTTTGGGTTAGTTGGTACGTAATTACTAGGATCCTGTACATCATTCCCCCGCGCAGAATGGACCCCGGCCACGAAGTGCATTGCAGTTGCAGGGTGGCACTGATTGCCATCCCATCCGAGTCACCAGCTGAGGAAGACTCACGCGTTTGTCCCTTGTGGTCATCGCGCCTCGGCTTGTCACCCTCCTGACGGGGTCCTTTCAGGCCGCCTGCTAGGATCGCACAGGGCATTGCTGCAGTGGGAGTGCGAGCAGGGCTATTGCTAATGGGTCTCTAGGTTGCCATGTTCCCTGAGTGGCCGGAGGACTCCCCTTTCAAGTGTTAAAGTAGTCGTAGGGATGGCCCACTTGGTATCAAGGAAAGTATGCGATTGACATCAGCGGAGCCCTCACACTACAACCAAGCAATTCAGGAAACTCACTCTGACTTGGCAAACAAAAGGGTGTGTTCAAGATCATGAAAACACTGATTGCGCCTTTAACCCTAGCGCGACAAAGCAACTATGCTTCCGCAGGTTCACCGGAATACGTACTATAGTTTCCAACAGATCCTACCAGTTGATTTCTTCCACCAACAAAAGGGGGCCATAAGGCAATGCAGGTGTGATCTTCCGGATTGGACAGCAGCCCCCGATCGTACGCTTGCCGAGGCTGCGTGTGCGCATCCTGCGCCAAAGTGGTTTGCCCCAACTCCAAGGGGACTTGCCCTGTCTGCCGCGCCGCGCCTTGGCTGGGCCAAGGTGCCCTTTTCAAAGCATCGGGCTGGGGATTGGGAGGCGACACCGGGGGGTCAGCTTCGTTTGTATTTTCTTGGCAAGCCATGAGCCCACTCGGAAAAAGAGTTCGAGTGCTAAACGAGGGAACAGTAACCAACACAAGTGACGGGGCAAGATTCACTGTTTGGGTGCCCCAAAGTCTGCCTTGGGCTTTCCGCGGGGCTCAGATGAGATCCGCCAAGCCGCACTTGCACAGGAGGCGCAGCACGTCATCCAAATCTTCACCTGAGGCCAGGTTGTGATCGGAAGATCCTTGGGTGTATAGCGGTTTGCCTTTTCTTGGCCAGCTCTCCATGTTGCTCGGCTCAATGCGCCAGGCAGACTGCGAAAAGGTTGGGTGTCAAAACCGGTACCCTTCAAATGCTAGCTTGTCGACCATACGGCCATTGGTTTTACTGGGCACGCTGAAGTGCACCAACTTGGCATCTGAAACTTCGGGGTCACTTCCAAGCTTCGACTCCTTGCCACAACTCATACTGCCATCATGCCTCTTAATTGTCAAAGCGGAGCTTCCACTCAAGCGAAGTGTTGCGGAATCCCCGAATGCGACAGGCTTTTGGCTGCCGAAGGGCAAGCTCTGAGCCAAGATCGGGTAGCTGGGAAAGGCAAAATCGCCGGACCCACTGTGTACAGGGGACTCGCGAAATGGCAACATGACCAACGCCTTTTCCCACCCTACGTTTACCTGTTGTGTGGTTGAATGGGCAGCCACTTATTCGAAGTGCCGTTTTTGGACCTTTAACTAGCTGACATTTGGCCATGTCCTGCCTTTCTGGCACAAAAGGGCCCTTATCACTTCAGGAGGCGGGGCCTGAGAAAAGGACCGGATTGGGTGACCAGACGCAGAGGTGTTGACTTAGGTGTGAGGCCATCATCATTTTCATCCTTCCTGCTCAATGTGTGTTTCTCAACATGGGTGACTCCAGTGAGTTTCCTTCTTTTTGTGCTTCCCTCCTTCCCTTCAAAAGCCACAGGAGTCGGCTGTGTTATTTGATTAGAAATCGCAAATGTCATTTGGCCGCAACTTGCAGATGTTAATTGTTTTGTTCTGCTTGGGTTATATTTACCAGGGAAATCTAAGGCTCCTGTTCTGGGAGCATAGAGGCATAGAGATGTCCATAAAACTTTGGTAGAAGGGCCCTGGGAGGAGGAGTGCGGCACCCCAGCCACGCCCTCGCCAGGCATGTCACTTCACAGCGCGAGGCAAGGCTGAGTACCTTACCAAAGGGAGGTTGTGAGTGGGGCTTTGGAGGGTGTCCAAGGCAAGGACGTGGATTGTTATGTGTCGATGCACCCCTTTCTGCCGTGAAACTAGGAGAAACCGCCCACAGGCTGGCCAAAGCAGAGGCGTGTCCAATGTGTGGGTTTGGTACCATTCGTGCATGGATTCAAGACGCCAACCTGGGCTCCATTACGTGGCCAATCTTTTGCCACTGAAGTCACCCACCAAATGAGTTTGGCAGGAAAGGGACCAAATCCAGATACTTTGGCTTGGTAAGGGGGTTTAACATCGAACTGGCCTCGAGCCAGCAATAGTGGCCTCGTGCCAAGCCATCGTTGCCCCTTCTCCAGCGACTAAAAAGGCAAGGAGCTGCACATTCCAACAGCCAGTTGCCAGCTTGGGAGGGCGAGCTTGATGCCTCCCTCCAGCCTCGCATGAATTTGTTTGGATGCCGCAGTGTGTTTTGCACATTCAGTTTGCTTTCATTGATTAGGTTCGTGCCGGGCTAGTATAGACAGTCTTGACCCGACCGCTCGAGAATACGCTGTTTGGGAAGCTGCCGTCATCCACACGTGCTCAGCTTTAGCCAAAAGTGTAAGCAGAGCGCTGCTTACCCACACCAGATTCGGAGGACCTGTCAGCAAAGTGGTGAAACCTGGTGAAACTGTTTGGTATGTGTGGCCTTGCTATGAGCTTGGATGAGCGAGTCCCTTTTGGCCAGAGCATCCCAACCTTCCGCTTAGGTCAAGTATCTCAGTTGCGCCCACATATTCCTCTTCTTTGTCTCTTTCAGAGTCCCCCCTGTTGGTGGTTTGTTTAAGAGCACAACCCAAAATTTGTCTCTTTCAGAGTACCGTTGGATTTGTTTAAGACCACAACTCAAGGTGAAATTCAATTCAGAGGAGCCCCCAACTGCCCAAGTGCCTGGAATTCTTTCAGACCCAAAGTCAGAGTGGCCCCTCCATGCCCCTCCCATCTGAAGATCACCTGATGGCCACGGGGCATTTCGCTTGGCTCGGAAGGGCATCGACGGCGAGAGCTTCTGGGGTCGGGATCCGAGAATGGCCGTAGTAGAATGGTCGGAGAATGGTGGGGGAATGGTGTTGAAGTGTTTTTTTTTTTTTTTTTTGTGGGGGGGGGGGGGGCAACATTGTGTTTTCTGCGTGGTGTTTTGTTTGGTTTGTTTTGTTTTGTGTTTTGTGTTTTGTGTTGTGTTGTTTGTTTTGTTTTGCTTGTGTTGTTTGTTTTGTCTGTATTGTTTTGTTTTGTGTGTTTTGTTTTGTGTTGCTTGTTTTGTGTTGTTTGTGTTGTGTGTTTTGTTGTGTGTTGCTTGTTTTGTGTTGTGTGTGTTGTTTTGTTTCGTTTGTGATTTGTTGTTGTTGTTTTTTTGTTGTTGTTTGTTTATATTGTATTGTTGTGTTTTGTTTGTTTTGTTTTTTGTCTTTGTTTGTGTGTTGTTTGTTTGGTTGTGTTTTGTTTGTTTTGTTTCGTGTGTTGTTTTGTTTGTGTTGTTTTGTTTTGTTTGTTGTGTTTTGTTTGTTTTGTTTTGATTGTTTTGTGTGTTTTGTTTTGTGTTGTTTTGTTGTGTTTGTATTGTTTTGTTTTGTTTGTTTTGTTTGTATTGTTTTGTTTTGTGTGTTTTGTTTTGTTTTGCTGGTCGTGTTTTGTTTGTGTTGTTTGGTTTGTGTTGCGTTGCGTGCGTTGTTTTGTGTAGTTTTGCTCGTTGTTTTTTGTGTTGTGTTGTTTTGTTTGTCTTGATTTGGTTTGTTTGTTTTGTTTTGCTGGTGTTTTGTTTTTCTGTGGTGTTTGTTTTGTTGTTTTGCTTGTGCTTTGTTTGTTTGTTTGTTTGTTTGTTTGTTTGTTTTGTTGTTCTTCTGTTGTTTTGCTTTGTTTGTTTTGTTTTGCTTGTTATGTTTTTTTTTTTTTTGTGTTGTTTGTTGTGTTGTTTGGTGTTTTTTCTGCTTTGTTTGTTTTTTCGTTCGCTTATTGTTTTGTGTTGTTTTGCGTGTTTTGTTTGTTTTGGTTTGTTTGTTTCAGTTTTTGTTGTGTGATTTGTTTGTTTTGTTTGTTTTGTTTGTTGTGCTTCTTATTATTCATGTTTGTTGTTTTGTTTGTTTGCCTGCTTTGTTTGTTTTGTGTTGTTTGCTGTATTTTGTTTTGTTTGCTTTGTTTTGTTTGTTTGTTTGTTTTGTTTTGTCGTTTTCATGTTGATAAATTCAATTTGGTTGTTTTGTTTGTGTTGGTTTGCTTGTTTTGTGTTGTTTGCTTTTTTGTGTGTTGTTTTGCTTGTGATGTTTTTTTTTGGTTGTTTGTTTTTCTTTTTTTTGGGGGGGCATCCTGCGTGCAACAACCATATGAGCAGCGTTTGTTTTCCAGATGATGGATTTTAGCTTCGTGGGGAACTCCCAAAAGGTCCGCGAAGGCACTTGTGCGATACATTGTGTACCGCGAAGCCCCGCGAAGCCACTTCGCGTAGCCCGGTAGCATTGACACAGGCGAAGCCACTTCGCGAAGCCACTTCGTGGTTTGAGTGTGTTGCGTGCTTTCATGGCAAGTGTGTTGTGCGCTTTCATGGCAGTAGTATTCCAAAGGTTGATGCTTAGAGTCAGCAGGCTACGACCAGATTACAGGAAGATTACGGGAAGACGACCGGAAGAGCACTGTGCGTTGCAGGCCTAGCTTTGCTAGAAACGATGGAACGCTTTCGCGAAGCCTCTGCGAAGCCCCCGCGAAGCCACCGCGAAGCCACCGCGGTCCAACGCCCCCTAGTCCTGAAGCTCAATGCTTCTCTTGCCGCCTTGTATCGCCCCCTTTGGCATGGACTCAACTTGATTCAACAACATGGGAGCGCAAACGTCAGAGATGTTTGTGGAACAAACATCCGCGAAGCCCGGCGAAGCCACTCCGCGAAGCCACAGTCTTGCCGCGAAGCCTCGCGAAGCCAACCCTTCCACAAATTCTGGCCCCGCGAAGCCCCCCGCGTAGCCTCCCCAGCAGTGTATAGGCCCTGAACCTCTAAAAAAAACAATGCTCATATGTGGTTTCTGTGTGTTTAAATGCTGCAGGCCCACCTGCAGCTAGGAAATGGACTGTGCCAAAGGTTTGAATGCGAGGCCAAGTGGCCTCGTGATTTGGGTGGTTACTGGTGACGGGCATTCGACAAGCATAGTTGGTAATGGGTTCCGGAGTGCGTTTCACAGGGTTGACTGCAAGGCTTGGCATCAATTTATGAAGTTGGTCAAGTTGGTTCCAGCAGGCCACCACCATGAGACTGTATTCGCGTTCAGGCAGAAAGCTTGGTCCATGGCAGGCTTTATCTTCCAGATGGCCAGCTTCAAGCCCCTAAAGACAGAAGTCCAACATGTTCGATGACCTGTTTTTGAGGGACCAGCCTTGCACACAGGAAGCACATTCATGCTTTTTCCCTGGCCTTTCAGTTGTCTTATGTCGATTCTCATTTATCTCTCCCCCGGTTGGTAAGACATGCAACTCCAGCTGTGCAGCCCGCATATCCTCATGTTCTGCTGCTAGCTGCCTTGGTCCCTGACACCTGGTGGACCCAGGTACAGCTACATCCCCGTCGGAGGCATCCCCTTGCCATGGGGCCCAGGCGCCAGCTGGCCCTGTCAGAGTGCGGCCCCCAGAAGCCTCAGCGCCCAGACGCAGTGGAGTGGGCGTGACCCAAGCGAGGTCTCAAGTGCATGAGTGCCGTCCACTGGAAGAACCCGTGCCTGGGCTGTTCCGTTGCGGTCCTACAGTTGTCCAGCAATATTTCAACAAGCCCATCTTTTGGTTTTTCTGTTTTCCCCGCGTTTCATGGTCTTCAGCATCGGCTTTTGGGCCAGTTTGGAATGGTCCTCCCATGTTCCTTACATTGGGTAATCCGGCCAACAGCACCATCCAGATGTATCGACCGAATGCGCGTCCTTCTGCAGGCAGCTCCCTGGGTGCGGCGTGCCGTGAGCCCCCACTGCGATGTGCTGAGACTTGTTTGTGCACTAGCGAGCGGATCTGGGGGTGATCCTATTGCTGTAACATGTGTTAGCAAAGCTCGATACTTTGTCAGTTGGCGCGGGCTTCTCAGGAGCAAGGCCCCGTGCACGCAATCACTAACACAAAGGCATCACACAAACACAACCGCTACAAACACTCGCAACCACGCGCACACACACGGGTAGACCCACTTCAGGTCAATCGGCAAGCCGTTTGTGCCGTATCCAGCTGTGCAGATCGCCAGCTTGCGTTTACTGCAAGGATCTCGCAAGTCCGAGAGACGGCCAAAAGACTTTGATTGTATTTTCCGCGATGGGCAACCAAAAGATGATGAGCCAATATGAGTAAATTGTTTTTGTTGTTTGTTCCGTTCATGTTGTTCACCAAGGAGCCATCAAGAACGAGAAATAGAAATAGAGAGAGAGAGAGAAAGAGAAAGCCAAAAAGGCAAACATACAGACGAACAAACAAACAAGCAGAGAACACACAAACACACAAACAAGCGTGCAAGCAAGCAAAAACGAACAAACAAGCAAGCAAGCAAACAGACAAACGACAACAGCCAAACACAACGAACAAACAAACAAGCAAACGAACAAACAAACAAACAGGGTAACAACCCACAGACAGACAGACAAACACACAATCGCAGCATACAATCAAAGGAAACACAAGCAAACAACGAAGCAACCAAGCACACACTCAAACCAAGTAAACATGATAACAACCCACACACAGACAGACAGACAGACAGACAGACAAACAAACAAACAAGCAAACAAACAATCAAGCAAACAAACAAACAAACCAACACACAAACGAGTAAACAGGATAACGACACACAGACGGACAGACAAAGAAAGAATGAAAACACATCACAAACAAAAAACAAACAAACAAACAAACTAACTAACTAACAGACAAGCAAACAAGCAGACAGACAAACAAACAATCAATCAATCAATCAATCAATCAATCAATCAATCAATCAAACAAACAAGCAAACAAGCACACATGCACACATGCAAATCAACAAACAGTCAAAAGCAAACAAACACATGAATACGGAAAGAAACAAACAAACACCTACAGACAGAAAGAACGAGAAAACACAAAGAACACACACAAACAACCCCCCACACACACACACACACACACACACACAAAACAGTCAAACAACCACACACACACACAATATGCAAACAAACAACCAATGAAACAGAACAGAAACAAGGAAATGAAGACAGATACCCAGCAAACATCCGCAACTTCCCAATGTTTCAGGCGCAGAGCTCCTGGCTGAGTTGCCTCCCGCGCAAGGTTGCGGCTCGCTTTGTCGAGTGACAGGGTCACCCAGCCACCCACCAAAAAAATACGTGCCATAGGTTTGGGGCGGACATGGGAGGGATACTGTAGTTTGTCCATGTCTTCTGCAATATTGCCCGCGGCTCCCACAGACCAAACCATTCAGTCGGAAAAAGTTCAACGGTGACTTGAAGCGAGCCAAACAATTCTTTGCTCGCTGCGGGTTTGGTCCAGATGGCCTTGCTATTCGAAAAGGGAGCCTCAGCACCATGAGAAAAGATCACAACTTGCCATCAATTTGTTGGTTCATGGCCAAGCAAAGGTGACAGAGAGCATCACCAAACAACCCTGCCGTGGCCACTAATCTTTGCAGTCTTGCGCCAAATTAGATCCCAGATTGAGAAGCCCCTGGTCCTGGTTGAGTATAAGAGGGCGTTTTCTTTTCGAGGGGTCTTTCACCCAAAATGTGGTAGATAACGTCCTTTTAGCATCGGCTGAAATTGGGTGGTTCTCCAAAGGGGCTAGAGCCAACCTTCTGGACTTCATGTTGGGGATGCTCCCAGACTGGAGGTTCCTAGCAAGAGGGTCTGAATGCGCGGCTGTTGGATTTGAATCACGGGCTGCTTGGCCCGCTAGGCCCGCAGATTTCAAATGCATGGATTTGCTTTGGCCTAAAACACCGCTCCTACAAGCAGCAAGGCTCAGCGAGGTATGTCGCTGTCGATGCCGTGTTTTCTCATCCCGCGCCTGCTAGATTTTTGTTGGCCGCACCGACAGGCCGCACCTTCATGGCGCCGGCCGGGGGCTGGGTGGGTGCTCAGCGCGATTCGGACAAAAGTGTGGCCCAGGCACATACTTGCACTCGCGCTGGGCAGAGGAACCAGGACGCATAGCTGATCCCTTACTGGTGTGTTTTGATTTCATCTATCATACAGATGTGCGCTGCTTTGCAAAATGACCGCAGAAGAAAACTGCAGCTGTGCCAAGACAGTACATGCGATGATTAGGCACATGGCACAGAGCGTATGAACTACTGATTATCGCGAGCCTATTTGGGTAATACGGTTGGTACCAAAAATCAATGGTCAGAGCAATCAGGAGCATTCAGAGGTAAGAGGGCATGTGCGAAGGTGAAAAAAACAAAACGGGCGCCGAACACGGTCTATTTTTTGTTTCTTTAGGGAAGACGTTATAAGTTTATACTTCTCACATCCGCATCCGCCGGGTCGCCGATGCCCTTCTATGACCAAGTGAGCCGCAATCAAAACCCGGGTAGATGAAGGTTAGTAGTTAGTAAGGGACTCTTAAGGGACACTCCCAGCTGCGCAGAGAAAACTTGTGCAGAGAAATGTGCGCAGAGAACTTGCTCAGAGAGTGGGAGAAACTTGCTCAGAGAAGGTTGCTCAGAAAACTTGCGCAGAGAAGCTTGCTGGGCGAACTTTGCTTTCGCCCCCCCCCCCGTTCTTCTAGTGTATGTTTGGTTGGGGGTTCCCCGACCTTGTTACGATCCCACATGCGTGTGTATATATGCATATATATATATATATAATACCCCAGGCGATCCCAGGCAACCCCCCTGTTGCTTTTTCTAAAAGGGTGGTTTCTTTGGTTGCCTACACAAAGAAATGTAATCACTGAGTATAAAATGAGGGGTCCGTCAAATCATTGCTCGCAAGGGCCTCTTGTGACTCAATTTACTTGAATTGTCCACACAAGCAACGCCCCGCCTCAGTCTCATGTCATGCTTGAATTTCGACAGCGAGGATGGAGTTGAACTGCAGGTGGGTTCGGAATGTTTAACACTTCTTTCGGTGTCGCCTGTAATAACGCAATATGGTGAGTTGGTGGTGAACACTGGCGAGAAGTTGGTGACGCTTGAGAAGTAAGCAAGTGAGAGTTTTGTGAAAATGTGGGGCTGCTGTGAAAGGAGCGCAGAGTAACAGTTTGAAAGCGGTGAGAAGATTGAGAGTCAGAAGATGGTGGGCTGGATAAAAGTTTGCAAGTTGGTGAAAAAATGTGAACAGATGCTGGGTTTGTGAAACGTGTGCAAGTTGAGGAATCTGCGAACGTCTGCCAAATTTGCGAACAGACAACAGAAAAGTTGGCGAGTTGGTGAACCTTTTGGTAAGTGGTGAAAAGATGGCGAAAGAATGACTTTGTAGAACAAAATTGGTGACAAGAAGGTGAACAGACGGTGGGTTGCAAAAAATGCTCGTTGGTGAAAAGATGGTGAGCTGGTGGACATCTGGCAAGTTGGTAAGACGCTTGTGAAAAGATGGCGAGTTTGTGAAATTTGGCAAGTTTGCGAAGAGATGGTGAAACGATTGTGGGTTGGTGAACAATTTGCAAGTTGGCAAAAGAAGGTGAAATGCCGGAAAGTGGGCAAGTTGGTGGACAGATTGTGAGCTGGTGAATATTTGGCAAGTTGGTGCAAAGATGGTGAACAGATCGCAAACTGCTGGCATTTTGACAAGCTTGCAAAATGTTGGCGAAAGCTAAAATTTGGCTAGTTGGTGAAAAGATGTGAAAAGATGGTAAACAGGTCGCAAGTTGGTGAAAATATGGTAAGAAGATGGTGAACTGCCGAATGTTGGCAAGTCGGCAAGCAATTGGCGAATTTGTTTCTTTGGCAAGTTGGTAAAAAGTTGGTGAGTTGGTTAAAAGATGGTGAACAGATGCTGAACTGCCGAAAATTTGGCAAGTCGGTGAAAAGTTAGCGAACTTGCTCTTCTGTTTACAAGTTGGCAAACACATTGTGAGTTGGTGAAAAGATGGTGAACAGATGGTGAGCTTCCGAAAAATTGGCAAGTTGGTCCAATTTGGTGAATGTAAGTCGGTGAACAGATTGGGAAAAGATGGTAAAAAGATGATGAGGTGTCGGCCTCAAAAAAACAGCTCCTCAAACCCAAAATCGTTCTTATAACACTATGTGTGCATAAAGTGTGGAATATGCAAAACCTGAGGGCACACATGCATAACTTCTGCATAACTTCTGCATAACTTACGCATGCAAAAACATAGGCTGCATAAACTTCTGCATATATGCAAAAGTTATACTGATTTTAGTCGGGGAAGTTCTGCATATATGCAGAACTTGTTTCTGTCGGTGACATAGGTTGCATAAATCAAATCCTATGCAGAAGTTATGCATAGGTTATGCGTAAAACGGTTTTTTATACGCAACAATCATTGAACAATACATACGCCGCATAGAATGGAACCAAGTTCTTGGAAATAGAGGAGGATCGTATGTCAGATATAAGTCTGTTTATCAGGTGGTTAACCTATGTCTAGCTTAGATTTGTTTGGCTATGTTGCGGCGGACTTGTAGTAGACTTAGGAGTAGCTACTCGGGAAAGTAAAATATAATAAGTGTTTACATATCCTCTACTAAAAGATATGGAAGATATGGAAGATATTAAAAGATAGTATATTGTTTGTCTTATCTTTGTTTATCTTTTATTGTTTTTGATTCTATTTTTTAAAAACATATTTTTGTATTTAAATATGTTTTTTTACATTTTTCAGCAGTTTTCATTGGGGTTTGCCAGTTTAGATAGCGAGCCATATGTGCTTTTCAAGCAAAAGGACATTGCTACTATTACGAGGCGCATCAGCTGTATTGTGATGAAGGCCCCCAAAAAAAATCAGGCCGACCAAGCAGGCCAACTACGGTCAAGCTTCACAAAAAATTGGCAGCCACATACAGCAAAAAGATAATCATTTCACGAAAAGCGGCAGGCCGACCAAGCAGGCCAGTGAAAAGCCCTGCTGCGCAGAGAAAACAAGGCAGGCACACACAGCAACCAAACTAGAAACCTAATGGGAAAATCCCACTTCAAGAAAAGCAGCAGGCCGACCAAGCAGGCCAATGACAAGCCCTGAAAAAACCAACTGCACAAAAAACACTGGCAGCCACACACAAGAAGCAAACTAGAAGCCCAATGGAAAATTGCTTTTCAAGAAAAGCAGCAGGCCGACCAAGCAGGCCAGTGACAGGCCCTGGAAAAAACACCTTCACCAAAAAACAGGCAGCTAGAGACAACAAGCAAGCTAGAAACCCAATGGAACAATCCTACTTCAAGAAAAGCAGCAGGCCGACCAAGCAGGCCAGCGACAGGACCTGAAAAAAACACCTTCATCAAAAATGGCAGCTAGAGACAACAAGCAAATGGGAAGCTCTACTGAAGAAACCCCACTCCATGAAAAGCAGCAGGCCGACCAAGCAGGCCAGTGCCAGGCCCTGAAACAAATCCACCTTCCCCACAAAACATGGCAGCTATAGACAAGAAGCAAATGGGAAGCTCTACTGAAGACATCCCACTCCCTGAAAAGCAGCAGGCCGACCAAGCAGGCCAGTGACAGGCCCTGAAAAAACCCACCTTCACCAAAAAAAATGAGCTAGAGACAACAATAGATACTAAGTTCAGACTAAGTGTCCGGTATCTAGACTATGTACTTATTTTCTCTTATATCTGCATTATCTTGCCACGAGCCTTCCTAGTATTATGTGAATGTCGTGGTAGTCAAAGGAATTGAACAGTGAACGCATCAGGTGGATGACACTACTACATATGATACACGATGCTTGGGTTTATGTTGTGCACTTGGCCTGCGTGAGAAAATGAAGGTCCGGCTGATGTCTGTATCGGCGGCTGCCATGACCACAAGCTGAATTTGCACTATTCTGGCAAACCAGAGGTTAGTTTGTATGAAACTAGGTTAGGTTGCCCTGTTTTGCCGGGGGAAGGGCTTGTCACACCTGGGTACACCCGTGCAGAATCCTATCCGTCACCCAAATCGGCTCGCGATAATTAGTAGTATGAACAAAGGATGGCAATGATGCAATGAGTTGCGCAGAGGCTGCTCGTTGGCTCAGCCTTCTTAAATCCTGTTTGCATTTGCGAGGCAGGTCCGTCTTTATTCCCGTAGCCAGAAGCCATTACAGCAAAATGCCAACCACGCATTGCTCACTGCCTCGTTTTCTTCTAGCCTTGAGCTGTTTCGGGCATGAGAGGCCAGCTGTCCAAGAACTGTTCAGAAGTTACCTTTTGTTCGTTCATAGTAGTATGGCCTGTGATACTATGCTCAGTGTCCTTCAATTCAATGTTTGGTTCCCCACGGTCCTTTCAACAGGGGCAGCCTGTGATTTGAAGGGTTGCGGAGGCTGTCGGCTGCACGTCTATAGGTCCGTGCTCGCCGCCATGAGCGATTCGAAGGCCATCGGAGGGAACGGCCCGGTTTCTGCGCCACAGCCATGTATTCCCTGCAAATCCCTGTCAAGAGGTTGCAACAACTCTGTAGTTGTCACTGCGAATCTCTTTTTTCAATGGGAGTTCCCGGGAGAAACGCGGAAAGCTTAAAGCTGGCTGTTTTTAAGAACGAACTCAGAGTTATTACCAATTGGAATGTGTGTGTGTGTGTGAAATGGTGCAACATTTTACATGTTTATGAATATGTATGTTATTTGTAAATATCAACTCACATGTAAACATACATATATTATATATATATATATATATACATATGTATTTGCGTGTGTGATTGGGGCGGCATGTGCTTCAGTGAATGTTTCCGAATGAAGGCCCACTCCGATTTGGGTCCAGGGTCGGGTTCTCCGGAGTCTTCCCGGCGAAGGAACGAACTTCCAGTTGACTAGTAGGGTAGGGGGTCTCATTTTTTGGGAGGTCGTTCTTTTTTGGGGAACACCTCCACAATTATCCGTCAGGCTTCGATTCTGCTGCCAACATTGCCCATTCGCTTTACAAGCGGCAGGTGTGTGCCTGCATTCCACCGTGCCTTCCACAGTCAGAATCAAACAGCAAGGAACCCCAAATAACCCCAAGGAGAAACCAACACGGCGTCAGCCACTCAAACTCAAGCCCTCGGCTCTCTCGAAACCATTTTTCAAGTTTTCGACCTGGTTTCGGCTGATTTCTGGGCAAGCGGGTGTGGGCCCTGGGGGGGGCCTTCAAGAAAGAAACGATGCTAAATCAAGAGTGCAACAGAAGAAAGGGCCTGCACCAATGGGAGTCGTAAGTTCCAAAACTGCTGCTGTAGGGGCGAGCCAGGAGATGCCCCGGCCAACAAGAAAGTTCCGAAAGGCCCGAGGTTCTACTGGAGCCACTGGAGAAAAGGTGGATGTTTCAAAGGCCTGCTGTCAGAATTGAACATCGCTGATTTGAAGGTCAGAGATAGTGACGACAGAAAAGCGAACTTGCTCGGAAGGAGCCACTTCTGCTATTGTTGTATTCAGTGTATTGTATAAGCCTTCACGAAAGTCCTGGTGATGCCAATGTGCAACGTTGCAAGCTTTGCAGCACACCAGACATTGCGGCAAACAAACGACGTGCCGAGACAAGTGGTCCACTTGTTGTGGACGTTAGGCCCCGTGCCTGACCTGCTTCTCAAGAACTCTGACCAACCGGGTTTATACTCAAGCTCACATGGAAGCCAACCAATGCGGCGATCCCTTTCCACAGGGAATCCGCGGAGCCCGGCGAAGGAGACGCGTCAGATTGCGACGGCCGAGAGCCCAGCCTGGGTTAAAGACATGCGAGAGATCCCGTTGCCCCACTGGCATCCGTTTTCCGTTTTTGTTTGGTGGCTTCCACTGTAAAAACTGTCAACCCGGAAAAAAAAGGGTCCCTGCTTTCGGTAGCTGAACAAGGGTCATATATAGTTGTCCAACCACAAGTTCGTTTTTGAAGAAGGCTTTGCTCCCACTAACAGGGGATATCAATTTTGGATCAATGCGTTTGCGGGGGCCCAAAAAAATTGTAGAGCCCCTCTTGAAGAAGTTTGGTTGCTTGTCAATTTCAGGTTTCCTAGTGGTTCGATATGGGTCGATGGGAGATGGGCATCGCGAGCATGGCCCGTTCATCAACTCAAGCCCTGCGTGTGTGAGACGCGTGGGTATGTTTGGAAGCATCGATGAAACAACCAGTTCTGACCGGATGAATCAGGGCTCCTTGAAAGATACTATTTGGCCGTTCGACACATTACCTTTTTCACCGCCACATGCTTGTTGGCTAGCGTTCAGGCAGATGATGCAACGAGCCCTGTTTGTGATTCACGGATTCGTCGGAGCCACATGTTGATGAATATCCGGAGTTCAGAACGCGAGGACTGCAGCCTTTGGTGGCTGTCCAGCGCTGAGCATCCTGGTGCAAAGTCTTCGCCAAAGTTTTCGGCAGCCTTCTGCTTGGATTCATAAGTCTGCAAACAGTGGTTCGGATATCGCATCGGCAGAAATGAATTGTGTATCAAAGTTAGTAGTCTATGTACTGAGTTGCCCCCTTGAAGTCGATAAGCGTGAACCGCTTTGGAAATGCATCACTTGCCAGTCAGCCATCCTATTCGCTTCACCACCTTTGCGCGGCAAATATTTGATATCAACTCCTGCTTCGACATCACATTCCATCAGAGCTGTCCCGTAACCATTTGGCGAAAGCCGATCGTTTTCTTTTTTAATCTCCGTCTAGTAGGTCAACCTAAGGCAGGTGAGTTTCAAGCGGCAGCACTGCTGCATGGCCAACAGCAGCGTGACATTTGCTCAGGATGTGGATGCATGCCAGGGATTTCTGCGTCAGTGGCCCCAGCAATGCTCCATAGTGCCCCAATTCGGGAGCACGTCGCAATGCGTAGCTTGCCTGAAGCCCCACGAAAGGAGCTGCCTCCGTTTGCCCAACGTGTTGGAAGGAGGGTTAAAAAACAACACCAGATCATTGAACCGTTCAGGTGCGCTTGTTTCTTGTTTGGTGGCGGAGGTCCACGTTCCGCATGACAGCGCAGTTGCTTCAGCAAGGTTCCACTGCGCCAGCAGGTGGAGATTGGAAAAGGAGAGTTCTTGAAGTTCAGAACCTATCGTGTAACATCAAAGCTTGCACACGGAGCTTTATCACCCGAAGTATAATTGCCATGCAATGATTGGCCTTACAGTATCGTTTGACCTCTCAGTTTGCTGTTACAGCGAGGGAGGGAGATGCACGAGGACTTGCACACTTTTCGTGGTTTTGCTTAGCTGCGTAGATCTTTGCACATAGCATGAGGTACAGTTCTCACTGATTTCAAAGGTCTGGCATTTCTTTGTTCAATGAGGCAGCCAAGTTTTAGGATTGAGGTATAGTTCGCAATGATTTGAAAGGTCTGGCCCATTTGTTCAATCTCGCCGTTGATCATTTGATTTGCTTGATTTCATCGGGGGAGCCCTCGAGTTGTTGCTGGTTGAATCTGTGCAGATCGCAGACGGCCTCGGCCCAGGCCACGCCTCGTTTCGGGGCTGCCCCCTGCGCCGGCCCTTCGCCATCCCGGCGGGGCCGGAGCAGGGAGATGGCTTTTTCTCCCCGAGGTCAATAGAGGTGGGGCCCCCCAAAGGTCCGGGAGACTCGGAGAGAACATGCCCCGGGATTGCATGGTAATGTTATAACCCCTGGTTGAATAGTGGGGTGTCCCCTTTTAGTGGAGGGAACACCCCCCTAATACTGGAACAGATTATGAATCCTGAATCAACATTATCACAGAAAGGGTGAGTTTTCACATGTCCAAAAAGATTCTACAAGCATGGGCGTTTTCGCACGAGCATGTCCGCTCGCTCGTGCCAAAGTAGAAGTGTACGTGCTCCTGAAAGCCAGCGAGGGAAAGATAAATGTGAAGGTAATCTTGGTACTCCGGAGTTTTGCTTTTCTTGTTTTCCACCCCATGTGGGAAGGCATCCAATGTTTGTTTGTTGCTAATGTGCACTTGTGGAGAGAAACCTCAGCCTGGAATAACCACCTCCTTAAGAGGAGGTATCTGTCCTTGCTGGCCAAATCCTTGGGTGACGCAGTGAATCAACGCTACGTCTTTCTGGTGCTGGACGTTGCGTTTTGAATTTGTTTTTCTTCGCTGCTGGTGATGGGACCTTGCATTTGTTTGGCCAAGCATCCAGTGCGTCCTGTGTTCGTTGCTCAGCAGGCATTCATGGTGACTGCAGGGCAGAAGTCTCATGGAATACAACTTACTGAGAATGCAGTCTGATATATAGTCTGGTCTGCATGTCTGTGCCATACAATACGCAGTCGCTCCAAATGGCTTTGCCTCGATGCCCGCAAGCAAGCTGTCTAGTAGTGTGGGGTACGGTCCTCCTCATCAATTCCAGGCATGTTTTGCATTTGTCGATGCGTCAGGCTGAGAGGGAGCAGCGCTGCTTGGCAAAGATGGAGGAACGGAAGGCACAGTTTTTGCGACACCTCGCTGCGAACGGCGCTGCTTTGCGGGTGCAAAGAGAACCATGTTTTTTTGGAAAGCTTTGTGGTGCAATGTTGGCAGCCTTTATTTGGGTTTTGGGCCACGCGTGGGCATCTGCGTGACGCATTGACATAGGCTTGCAAGCACACGATTTTGGTTTGTTTGGCATGTTAGCATCGACAGTCTTTTGATGCAACTTGTAAGCAGTGAGGACAGGGACATATTCTTGAACATCTGCACCGCTCCACTCCACACGGTGCGGAAGCACGCAGAAGGTTTTGTGGCAGGGATCTCTTGGAAAGATTAGCTTTGGCGTTTAATATGAACTGCTCAGTTTTTGCATGTTCCTTTCCGCGCCCACACTCGCAGAAGCAAAGCTTGTGAAACAGAAGCTGCGGAAGGACGCGGAAGCAGACGATGGAAAACATGTACCACGCTTGGCCCGTAGCAAGGATGCGAAAGGGTGCGCGGTAGCTTGAGTAGTTTCCAAGCAAGAGCTTAAAGATGTTTAACGTTGGACCACCTTTTAGCGTGTCCCGCCCCCACCGAGGAACAGTGTCAACAGGCGTTTGGACCCTTAGGGGAACGGGGCAACCCCAAAGAACAGCTTGACAAACAATCATCAGGAGCTCCCGTGGGCCTTCCCTTTTTGTGAGCTTGTTTGGGCTCGTGTGTGATATTTCCGAAAAAAGAAGAAGAAGTGATTTTCTGAAACTTGCAAAAACAAAAAAAAACATTAGCCGCCGAGTTGGGATAGGCTTAGATAGACCACCCTTAGCAGAAGGCAAATTGCATTTGTCCGCTTTGTTGCCTGAATTTTCTCTCGGGAAACCACTTTCTATTGTTGAAATTTGTTGAAGATCCCTAAGAGAGTGGCGGGATCCTGAATCAGGATAACGAGTTTCTACAAAAGAGGCCCCACTTACAACAGATGTCCATCATTGAAGGGAATACAAACATAGAACCCAAGGCTCATGTGTCTTCCAGAGCCATTCCCTTACCGAGCTTGTGGCTCGCCGAGGTGACTTGTTGCAAAATCGTTGGTGCGTGGAATGAGGAGAGACATTGGGAGGGTTCTCCGAGCCCTTGCAGGAGGAAGCCTTGGCTTTTTTCGCGCCGGAAAGCGAACACGTCGATGGATCTTGGGGTTTGTTTCCCGCAGTTCAGGCTGTCCCCCGGAGGCGTGGAAGGGGCGGGCATTGGTCAAGCTGCAAATGACCGACCCAAAAGGGTAGGTGAGGTCCGTTCAAAACCCCTCTCTCAGTACTGTGTGTGTTTTTTTGGAATAGTCCCGGACCTCATGTGGTCAGTGGCCCCAGGTGCCTCTGAAGGGGTTCCCCAGAAAAAGATTTTATTTGGCTCGTTTTGGCACACACTTTAGCTTCATTGTGTAGCGTGTTTAGGGCAGGCCAGGATATTAAAAGGGACAAGCAGCCCTCCGCTATGCACCAGGGTTTTTGCCTCAAGATGAAGAGCCTTAGCCCCAAGAGGGTATGCCCGAACCTTATGGCAGCATGCTGCAGTGCTGCATATCATACGAGCATTGCAGAGGCTGCAATCCATAGGTTGCCGCAAAGCGCTCGGTGCATTCCGACCCGTAGGCTGGACCACTCGCTGGTGTAGTGGGCCCAGCCTACAGTGTTGCTAAGAACAGACTGGAACGATATAGCAAGACGGCGGTGCTTACATTCCCCTTGCGGAAGGATGACACATTGCACTTTCCATTCAAAAGGACATTCCCTGCAAGAGCATGTTTTCGTAAGGGGGGCTGTTGGCAAATCACTGGTACTTGTACGGTTTTGCTGGTTTTGCTCGCACATGTTGCTGCTCATCATTGCGGCTGTCATGGCCGTCCTGGCTGTGTTGCTCATAACATTGCAATGTCATGGTCACCAGCGCGTTTCTCATGAACAGCGGGGAAGGCAGTGACTTCATTGAGAGGTTGTTTGGGAGGCTGTGTTCCCGGTATCAGGGCTGCAATTGGTACAATGCACGTGCAAACAAAGGCTCGGTGACTTCCCCCAGTCACTTTTTTGTTTGACCCAAATGTGGCTGACGTTTGTAAGTGCAGTTCCCGTTGTAGACAAGCTCAGTGCCTCAAGCTGGAGGTTGTTGGCTCACCAGACATCAGCTTTGGAGGCAGGTCTGCTGCGTTCAGAAGTGCTTTTTGGGCTTGTCCGATATCCTTGGGGCAAGCGAAATCAATGTCAATGTTGGCAGACTTTTTGCGTAGGGTTGGCCCTGCCGACCAGAGAGTCCCTTTCAGAGAATGCTCTTCGAGGACTTTCCGGTCTGAGTGGAATGCCTGCCCAGTGCCTTTTTGGTGTGAGGAGGAAGGGTTTGTGTTTGTGCCATCAACTCTTAGGGGACAGAAATTGTTGCAAAAAGATCAAGCGGGCTCTAAGTGCTCACAGGCCGCCCAACTACTTCAAAGCACTATAAAGCAAGCAGGCCACGTCCGATGTTCAAGTTTACGGCTGTTGCACTGAACCATGCCAGAGCAAGCCCGCTCTTTTCAAACACATCGGGAACGGTCCTGCAAGTGCCTACGGGTCTCTAATCTAAGCGCCGGACAAACAGAAGCAGCAAAGTCCAAATTGAGCTCTCGAACTGTTTTCTCCTAACAGTCAAGGGATACTATACGAAGCAAGCAAAACCGTGTCTTGGAAAAGTCACCCTGGCTTACTTTGGAGGACACGTCTCGCTGCCTGGCCGTGCGCTCCGCAGATGTGCCGGGCGCAAAGTGTTTCCAGGCACGAGTGCAGTAAGTATCTCACCAACCTTGTAGTTGATCAATAGCTCTTTGGAAGCATTGACCTTTGAAATCTGACCATGCAACCTTTTGGGTTTGCAAGTGGCACTGGAGAAGTGTTCCTTAGAAATTGACACGCGTTGTGCCGGGGCAAGCACATGTTGTATGCACGCACACACACACACACACCTACAGCAGCCTTGTGCTCCATCCGGTGAACTCAGTAAAGGAATCCAGCCCTACTGCAGGCACGATGGACGCCTGAAAGGCATCGCTGTCTGGGACTTGCTATGGGCGCTTCCCTCCAGTCAGATGTGGCGTCTAGAAGTTTACTTCTGCAATTCCAGATGTCCCTTTGCTCTTTTCCCTCTGCACATTGCCTCCGTCCAAACCACCAGAGACATATGGCATAGCGGCTTTTCCCTTCCGATTTCCCCTCCCTTTCCCACGTTTCCTTTCGCTTCCTTCAGTCTCATGCCCTTTTTTGAATGTGAGCTCTGAGGTGTGCAGTCCTATCCGCAGCCGGGACCCCCAGCCGCCAATCACTAGCACATGGAGTTCTTGTAAGGACTCTTTGGACCAACCCCTTCGCTTGACAGTTCTTGGATGTTCTTGGGATGGTTATTGGTTTTCACACTCCTCTTCTTGGCCCTGTTTGTGCTTTGCGAGCTGAGAACAATGCTTCTTGTTGACACTACTGAATTGGGGGCGGGTTCGGGATGAATTTGATGTTTGAAGGCCGGCTGGGCACGGGCACTGACATGACTATCCCCCGAGCAAGGCTTGATGTTCCTGCATGCAGTGCCCGTTTATGCGCTCCCCTTTTTAATCTCCTTCACGGAAGGCCAGGTGCCGGTGTTGGCTTGTGTGCGTGTTTTTTTCTCTGCCTTTGAGGTGGTGCGTCTTCAGATTGCCGCAGGCTTAGAGAGAAAAGCCACCAGCGCTGGCGGTTGAATGGGTGAGTCCAGCGAAGCCGACCTGAGCGGGCTGAAGCTGTCAACCTGCACGCAAGACTCAGGCTGCAGGATCACTGGATCACCCAACCTTGGACAGCCTGTGCTTTGCAAAGCTTGTGTGGTCAAGAGACTGGTTTAGCGTTGATTTTCTGATGGACCACTGCTGATGTTTCTAGAACTCAAATTCTTTGCCGCAGGAGCCGTCGCGATAGAGCAAGAACACTTGGATTGACCATGGCACGTGTGCATTGTCCTTCTGCGATTTCAATATCCAGCCTTGGGATGTATGGGGGGACTGCTTGACCTCGACGTTGGAAGAGCATCCTCCCACTGCGTTTGCAAAGCGACATAATCGCCATGGAGCTGCGAGGCTCTTGTTGGAGACAACGTTTACCTTTGGACGGGCAAAGGAAGCGAATCCCAAGGAAGCCAAATCTTCAATAGGGCACTGTGTTTTCCGCGCGGGGTCCAAATGATACTTCAATTTTCCCAAAGAAGAATCACCAGAAGGGGGCAGCGTTGTCTTGGCTCTTCTCAAGGCTCGCTGCCGGATTTGCCGGCCATGGACGCCAGCATCTCAGGTTCACTGGATTCCCGTTGCAGAGTTGGTGCTTGAAGTTGGCGACCTCCCAAGGCTGGGGCATGTGGGTCCAGCGATCGTGATGGCCTGAGAATGCAGATGGTTCAAATGGAGCAAGTGTGGTTTTTGGAGAGGACCAGGGAAACCGCCCCGGTTTTGCAGGCTACCCTCTTTGGAGACAAACCCTAACCAACCCAAATGTTAGGTAGTAGCCTGTTGCCTGTTTGTTTCTCCATTTGCTCCATCATTTTCTTATTGTCAAAGTCAAGGAAGCCCCAAGGTACAGCCTTGAATCAGATTGTTCCCTCAAGTCGGCCCCCCTCTCCAACGCCAATGATTTGGTTGAGAATTTTCTTAGTCATAGGGGCCAAGCCATCTGGCTTCTGAGATTCTGGGACCGGCGAGCCCGGAGTGGCGCCGATTCCCCGTTCAAACCAAAGGAGTTCGAGCTCCCATTCACAGCACGACACAGGCCCATTCAACGGACAGCGGAATCCTTGTTCGTACTTGCTTTGGCTTCCGAAACTCTACCTAGATGGGCTTATTTAATATGGCCGGCTGCAGTTGTGCCTCCAGGAAACGGACCATAAAATTTTACCTGGATCATAGCCATGGGCTTGTTCAGTATGGCTGGAATCCTGGAATGGCGCCCCCAATGTCCTTTCGTGCCTTGAAACGGAGTGGCATGGGTTTACATGATCTGCTCCGTGCCGGGCAGACAGCTGCTTGATCGCTTTTCACCCAAGGCCGCAGCCTGCAGGGATCCAAGGCGGGACGGGGCCCCGACGCCAACGGGGCGGAACATGGGTGCCTCCCACAAGAGGATGGGAATGATCTTTGTTCAATCGGCCGCAGGGCTGAACTCCCTCCATATCTAGAGGAGTTTTCTCTTCAAAGAAGCCAGGAGGACTTTCCAATCTTTCCATGGTTCATTCCGGACACCCTAGTTTGGTCAGTGCCATGTTATACATCAGGGGCTTGCGCTTCTGAAGGGCGTGCACCCCTGAGGTGAAGCCAGGAGATCAGTGGCGACCTGAGGGGCAAGGGGCGAGTGTTGGGCAGGCTCAGTTTGGATGCGGGTTAGGGTTCAATGTTCACCTACCATGTTCTTGGACAAGTGAATGGGTCAAACAAGCTGAAGAAAATGTCAACATGTAATAGGCAGCCTTACTAGAAGGCCCTGCCTGATTGGGCGGCTCTGCTTATGCACTTGTTGAATGTCCTTTGCAATGCCACTTTCCGAGAGGAAGATAGCCGATCTAGGATAATCTAGATTTTGCCTGTCCACGTCGACATTCTGGTGGCCCTTCAGTCGGAAGGTGCCTCAATACTCCCAGTGGTGTGTTCCTTTAGCTTGATAGGGCCAATTTACCTTGTACTGTCGACCCCCAGACAAGTGCATGTTCCAATGCAACCGTATAGGATAATTTCGCTCTCGCCACTTTGGCTTCAACCTGTTCAAGCTATTTTGACGTTTCTTGTCCCCTAAGTGAAGAACGAAGGGCAGCAGTAGTGGTTTACCGCCATATACTGGCATATAGTATGTGGAGGCAACCAGGTGTTGCTTGAAAGAAGCCCGATGTGAGATCTGGCTCAATTCAAGCGCGCAACAGGGCACTCAGAGAGACCTCGTCAGCCATGCCCGAGGAGGCGAGGCTCAGATGAAGGATAGCCTCCATCCAGAGGATCTCTTTCGACATAGTTGTGTAGCTTTTGGCAAGAACCCGAGATGTGGTTTGGAACAAGATGGTCTCGCGTCCACTTCCAGGGCTCAAAACAGTCATAACGTTCATCGCTTTTGACAGTCGTCGAAACCTCGCGTCAGTTGGACAAACGCGGTTGAGGCAGACGTGAGGCAGTGTTAAGGGGAACTTGCCCTGCAATGCTCCACGGCATGCTTCAGCCCATCACGTGGATGGGAGGGAGTTGTCTGTCCGTGCCAACGGTCTAGTCCGCCCAAGGCAGTAGTCCCCAAAAAATTTGAGCAATGACGACGTGGGCCTCCGTTACGTTTCTTCTGTGGGGTGGGATAGGTGTTGCGTTGGCTAACTCTTGAACATTCTGCCCTCAAGTTCGGACGTTGCAAGTGCATGGAGTACAACCTTCAATTCTTCAAGCACCAGACAGAAGGATGACCATAGGCCACGGACTGGCCGGCTGTTTCTGCCGGCGCTCGCTTTTGGTTTTGCCGCTGGCATCTGGCCCCCTTCCATCCAAGGAAGCCGCAGCAGACAAAGGAGACTGAGGAGAAGCCCAAGGAATCCGGCGGGCTGCTGGATGAAGAGGACCTGCGGACGGGCCTTGCGCCTTTCACATTCAACCCCTAGTGAAAAAAAATGTCTGGATCCCGCGTGCTTAGTTGGTGAAGTGCGGCACGTGCATCATGTTTCAATTGGGCATTTTTTGTATTGCAAATTGTGGCAAAGAGCACCACGTGCTCGAGGGTAGGTAGGTTCCCCCGAGCTATGGGACCCTAAATTCCCTGCGTGAGCAAGCAGCTCCACGGACAAGTGATATAGCCCGCGGCCGTGGACTGTATATACTGAAACCAGTTGACGTGGCTGCTTTGGGATCCGATTTCGGGCACTCGCTGCTGCTCAGGAATCGACAGTTCCACATGGAAACTTGAAGCCGCAACAGGATGTGCCACTATTGTAAGAAATTTAGGTATACGTTGGAAGCCAAGATGAATGTCAACTTTGCAAGCCATGCGTTGGCTGGATGCTGCTTTAGTCACAACAATTGGTTTCGTCCAGCATGGTGTCAGTTAGTTCTGCCGTCAGGACGAGTTCGAAGAATTCGAGGAGCCAGATTGGGCCGCTGCCTTGGCACGTGCAGAGGTTGGATGTGTGCATAGATTCAATTTCCTCACCTCTTCCTTACCATTTGTTGTCTTCGTGTGAGGTGCTCCGGTACTTGTGCAGTTCTGTGCGTGTGGGGTTCTGCTCGCTTCCTGAGTTCATGAACTTGAAACTTTTTGGGACGACCATTTTAGTGGTAGATATACAGTTTGGACTTTTTTGGAACCATCCACTCAGCCAGTGAGTCTGAGGAAACGCCAGCGCCTGGCACTTCGGAGGCGAAGCAGTGGGAAGAAGACTGGGACGATGCTGGCTGGGATGACGAAGATCAGGACGCGCAGCAACTTTTCACCTGGTTCTCCGGGGTAAATTTCCCTGAATCCACAACTTGCGTTTGGGAAGTTCCCATGTCTACCAGGGCCACCGGGCAACTAGGCTTCTTTGTAGCAACATCCTGTGGTTCTGTGTCTTGTTAGGCAATTTTCCTTCAAGAAAGTCGAGCAAGTTGGGTCTGTGTGCTTGTATTCCCCCAGTGTTGCTCTTATAGTTTGATCAAGAACGGAAGAGCTGAAGGGCAAGGACGACTATGGCAATGTCGCAACTGGTTTAATACTGGTACCCTTAATTGTGGCAATTCCTCGGCTTAAACGCGACCCCCGACCGACTGTTTCGGTACGTGATTTGTGTCAAGTTCAAAACACTTGAGCAAAAATACGCAATCTGGGTAGCTGATTTCTCCTCTCAGCTTCATGGCTCAGTCCCAGAGTCTGAGAATTCCTGGTTTGATCCTAGGAATCCTTTGCTTGAATCAATCCAAAAACAATCAAACAGGTTGCCCATCATCTTTAAGGGGCACTGTTTGAGGTGGGTTGGCAATCCCCAGGTAAAATCTTAGCCTTCTCCTTTTAAAGTGTGCTCCAAACTTAACAGCTTAACAAGGGATCAGGCCAAGACCCGAGTCTGAGAAGCGCTGGCAATACCAAACCAATACTTAAGTCATCCAAGAACCCTGCCACACCTTCAATTCAGCACCCCCGAGCACTGGTTTGACTGTTGAGGGGGGGGCACCATTAAACAAGGTCCAATATTTGTACTGCCGCAAGGTTTCCGACGTTGGAAATTCCGGTTCATTCCATCAGCGCGGAGACACGCACGGGATGAGCAGGTGGCCTCAGGCTTGTAGGGAAACAAAGGGGAAGTATGCATTTCCTGGCTGGAGGTGAGATGTTGGCATTGCATTTGTGTGGGATTGTGTGGGTCTGCCGGTTGGGTTCGCTACATGGCTGTTCAGGGAGGGCTTTTCAGGAACGGGTCGTTTTAGCGCCCCCCCGCGCCATAGAATACAGCGTTTCGGCACACTGTGTTCTATGAGGGTCTTGTTTGTGACTTGCCTTTCTCTCCCAGTTGTGGCCTCTATCTTCTTTCCCAGGCCAAAACTGGTGGAAAACCAAAAACTTCTGCGGGCCGAAGCCACGGAGGTGTGCAGATACTGCCGCAGGCTCCCGAAAAATGTGATCAGGACGACTCTTTTCAGAAGCGCCTCAAGGAAGAGCTGGATAAGATGGACAAGAAGTGAGCGGAGAGCTGAAAGGTGAGAGAGTTTCCGGTGGAGCGATGAAGCAGTTCATGCACACACAATACAAATATCTCTCTATATGTATGTATGTGCATATATATGTGTATACATGTACATATATGTATACATATACATACGTATTTGTGCGTGTATACATTGAGTGATGAAGCAGTGCATACCTATACATAGTATATCTATTGCATATATATATATAATATAGACACATTTGTAGTGTGGTTGGATGTTTTATGTAATGCGTCATCCTTCGGCCGGAAATCCAAGTTGCCACTAGACAGATGGCATTTTGGCAAAGACATCGAGTATGATCTTCGGCACCTCAGATGCAAGGCGCGCAGAGTAGTGCACCTCACAGATGTGAGACAGGATTGCAGGAAAAACAGCAGATGCCGACCCCGGATTGAGTACCTCGCAAATTCATTTGCAGCACAACTCCCCCCAGAAGTGCGGATCCCCTCATAGGGTACCAAGAAAGACCCCTTTGTGGCTACTGTCATATTCCGCGGAAAATTCGGGTGGAGAAGTTTCCGTGATGCTTGTCTCTGCATAGGGGAACCCTAAGATGGTTGGCGCGACTCCTGCGCGAAACCTCGCGCCTGAGCTCTGAGGCTGAAGCGCCCACCTCGCCCAGAGGCAGGGCTGGGACTTGAGGGCATTTGGCCCTGCTGTGGCACCTCATCAAGTCCATGTTGGCACAACATGGCTCTAGAATGGATCATTGTAGGTTTCCCTTTGGGTTTTCCTTTGAAAACACTGCAAACAGGGTAGTTTGCTTAAAATAAATACTCACACATGTGACTTGATAGATTTCTGGTTGTCACATTTTTTTGGCGGGTTGGACACATACCTGCATCCATGAGCTCCATTGCTATTGCTTGCATTTCTACATTGGTTGATTTCAACCCCTGATTGCAGTCAGTGGGAACCACCAACATATTTGTCTTTTTGACCTGCAAAAAGAGGTGGTGTGATGTAAGACTGACAAAAATGCAACTTGTGATTGCTGAAACAAAAACGAGATTTGTGCGTTACGTGTTTGGTGTACATGAGCTGATAGTCGCTGCTTGCCCGCACTTCAACATGCTGTTTTCATCGCAAACAACATGCACATGATTTGGTCCTGCCTCCATTTGAGGGTATGGACTGCTGAGGGAATCGCATTCATGAAAACCATGTTACTTGGGCCCTCGGCTTGCCCTTCCTTCCACTTAGAAGCACTGGCCTCAGCCCTCAAGGGCTTATACATCTCTTGGCTTCAGCACCTGATGTTCGGATCATGTTCGCCGTTCCATGCCCAGTCAGCGCCCTGCATCAGCTCCTTGGTGTGACGGCCTCGGACCGCCTGCCACAGGCCATCAGCGCGAGTTCTGGGGTTGCAAACTAGGAAAGCCACCGGAAACCGGCCGTTCTTAGTTGCCCCTACTGAAAAATTATTGAGCGTGCCTTTTTTTCTGCCCAGGAACGAACAACTTACCGATCTGCTGGGAAGAAGCACATGCCGGCGGGCCAAAGGTCATTGTGACTCCAAAAAGGTTCCAGAGTCTTGGGATTCGGACGGACCAACTTCCTGAGGCCACAGGCCAGGACGGAGTCAGGCGCGCGACAGCTTTAGCAAATCAAACGCTGGCAGGTTCCATGCCCTGGAAATCTGGCACCAGGAGATCTCACTAACTAGATGTCGCTTTCCTTGCTATGGATGCCAAAGGGACCTGGTTTTGCTTAGCCACTTGCCTTGGCGCAACTCGAAGAGCCCCCTCCACCTCACCAACGAAGCATGTTTTTAAAGGATTTGCTCTGTTAGGTCCAATGCGTAGCTGCCACTCGCCGCGAGCATGTTGCCCAGCACTTTTCGGCCATGTGCCAAGGCAAGAGATCTAGAGGGACAGTTTTCAAAAGAGACTGCGACAAGCAACTACCATCATTGGGGGTAGCTTGGACGTTTGGCAGTGTTGCAGGTCCAGCTGAGAACCTCCCCAGGCATGACGTTCATTTGCAAATGTGGCAGCCTGTTTGGCGCTCTAAGGGTATTTCTTCAGGCTTCCTGTTCCGAGTTTGCTGAGCTTGCTCGCCAGCAGCATTTCACCGGGCATGCTGCATGGAAGCAGGGAGCATTGAATCAATACCCAGCAGCCGAAGTGCGTGGCACGCATCCATAGCAGATGAGTCCAGCTTTGAGCGTAGGGTCCAAACATAGGCATGCGCAGGAATTGGATCAGCCATCCAGACAGCTTGCCAATCTGAGCCATTGCTTTGTGCCGGCATCCCGGCTTTCCGGTCTTGCCATGTTTCCCCGTATCTCTGCATTTTGGCGAAAAGATGTCCGGCCGGTACCTTAGCTCGACATTGGGTCCCAGGACGATCAGCCTTGCCGGGACTGACCCCTCTCATTTTGTGCCGACCTTTGAGGATAAAGGCCCCTTGGGCAGATGCTTGAGTGGACTCCTTGTTCAAAGCTTCGGCGACGAGAAGTCAAGTGAGGCAGTGGTAACCTTCAAAAACCCGCGAGGAGTTGTTCATGGTGTTCAATGTGCCTGTCTGCAGGGCGCATGGGCCCGATCGCATTTGTTGAGAATTGTTGGGCTCAGCCACTTTCTTTGACTGGATTTCTATAAGCAAATTGTTGATTTAATTTCTGCAGCCGCTGACGGTTGAATCTTCTCTGAGACCTCCGGCCCGCTGCCGTTTTGGATCAGGACGGGCATAGGGGCCTTTGCCCAGTCCTCCCCTTTGCCTTTGGATGACCGAAATGGCATCCGATGCACGGCCGATGCTTTGCTTTTCGCAGCTCTGGACTTTTGAGCAGGAGGATGGGCTGCCAGCCGTTTCAGCCCAAAGGCCGCGTCAAGGGAATAGATGCTAAGCAAGTATGAATGGAACATAAGAGATGGTACCTTATGTGTACGATTCTGGAACACTTGACTTTGAGTGGTGCAGATCAACATGTTTGTTTTTTAGATGTCAAGTATCTCTGGCAACTGGCCAGGATAGAACGTGTTGGAGGCTTTGGATGTTCGCCTCAAACCCTTAGCTGCAGAAAATGCATTCAGCTTTGGCTGGTCAACTTCAACAGAAGTAGCAAGCTGGCTGCAGATGTTTGACAAGTTGTTTTGTTCAAACTTGAACTTCCATTTGGGACAGTGTTTGGCTTGGACCGCCAGCCCTCAGAACTACTTGGCAAACCTTTGCATCACCGTTGTCACAGTCCAGCAGCATC
>CAUJNA010003772.1:742614-765114 GCA_963377175.1 Effrenium voratum | reverse complement strand
GGATGGCAACCCAAAGGTCGAGCTTTTTCCTTCCCGGTGGGGTAGTCATTTGTCCCTCCCTTTGATCGGCTGCCCCGTTTGCAAACATGAACGGCAAAAGGCTTCCACCCGTTGCCGCCCGCAAACAACTCACACTTTTTTCACCCGAGCCACAATCAAAGGAGAATCGGAGTGTACTAGGGGGCAGCCCAACTAGAAATAGCAGCAGTGATGCGTCAGATGGTTTTTGATAGACTCCCTTTTTATCCTGGGCCTTCCTTTTGAGTCATTGTTGTGTTCGTTCGAATTTCCGGGTCGGTTAGTTGGTCAAGTCAGGCAAGCTGCGGAAGACGATGTCCGGATGTCGCCCACCAAGTCCGAGCCGAAGTCTGAGCCAAAGTCAGGGAAGAGTTCCCCAGCGAAAGCTGCGCGCTCCCAGAAGAAGAGGAAGACTCTTCATACCTGGCCGCACGGCAGAAGTTGCATTTCCTTGCTTTTTGTATCTTTTTAGCTGGGCGTCGCGAGTTGAAGTGCTTTGCTTGTCCCGGGGGTGAGTGGCATCTGGGAACTTTCAGGTGTGGAGTATCGAGGTATGGAGGTTGAGTAGTCCCTGAGGGGGGCTGCCTGACAAACATATTGAAGGCGTATGCGCCTTCATACCTCCGAAACCCAAACCAGCAAGTGGTAACAGACGTGGTCAGCGCGTCCTTCAAGAAAGGAGTTGGGGGATGCGCCGCAGGAGCCTGTAGAGGAAATCAGCCAGATGCCCGCCCAAAACCCAGGGTCCGCGAAAAGAAATGGTTGACAAAGGGGCAAGCGGTTGAACGCAAAACTTATCGCAGCTACAGAGTGCGATTTGGATGGTTGAAGAGTTCAGCTTGAAAAACCTGCTATAAGAGGCAAAATGAATGGAATTGGGTTGTTGGGAATGGCACGAGATCATAAGACATAGTGTGCAATTGCTTACTGAGTCGCCGAGTTCCTTGGCTCGCTACTTTTGTTTCGACTTGTTTGGCCACTCCGCGCAGGACATGTTAGCCCCGAACCCATTGGCCAAAATTGTGCTCGCGCTGAGGTTGAGCGCCATGCTGGACGTGTCTGAGGGTGGCCTCGATGCGGGCGGAGTAGAGCCGGGCTCGCCCTCCTCTTACGCGCGCTCACGGTCCAGGAATCTCCTGCCGCCCTCGCCCAATGCAGGCGGGGGTAAGGCAAGGGGCACATGCAAGCAAGCAGGTAGTTCTTTTGTGTGTATTTGTTGGGGGCATCATAACTAAATTTGTCTATATATGTATATATACGCACACCTGCACATGTGATACGTGCTATATCTCTAAGTATATATGCTACCCCCCTTCCAAATCCTACCAAAAAATTGCATTGTTCTGCGTTTTTGGATGCAAGATGCATGATAAATATTCCTGCAGAATCTTGAATCGTCAGAACGCGACTTGAAAGCCACTTTTCGGTCAAACTGTCCCATACTTTTTTCCTTAATCTTGAATCTTGAGTCTCATCCACTTGTAGTAAGCAATTGGCAGCTCCAGCTCAAGAAGCGCACTGTTCAGTATAAGCGTAGTACGAAGAGCGCACTTTGGCAGCTACACCAGGTTGTTCCCGTGGTTTTGCTCCCATCAGTTTGCATGGAAAGTCAGCAATCCTTCAGTTTCGGAAGTTCCCATCAACTTTTAAAGTGCTGTTTGAGTTTGACATCCAAATCTCTGTGTTAATTGCGCAACCCCATCCGCTTTGCCTTCTGGTTCTCTCTTTGCAAAGCAACTCCTATCGAACTAATCTGTTGTCTATCTAGTTTGATTGTAGTTTGACTATTTTAAAATACTGTCAATAGCAGTTGGAAAGATGTTGGAAAACAAACATGCAAAGAATACCCAAATTAAGATGCTTGTTCAATTTTCAAAGCAACTTCTGCATTGCGTTCCCAAAGGCTGGAGAGACCAACTACTGACACTGAAATCAACTTCAATTTCAAAAGGTCAATTGTCGATATCTCTTCTCATGAAACGTTTAGCCATTACGAACTGAGCCGAGCCAATCACTGGACGGTGTTTCAACGAACAGCCAAAAAGTGCAGTACAGTAAAATGCTGTATATAGTCCAGCATTTTTTGGATCATCATTCCTCCCATCAAAGAAGCCAAACTGCGCAGCGTAAGTCATTTGTCTCCTCAGAAAAGAGGGTCAAGCCAAGCCGGGCACCTCCTAGATCGAACAAGAACTCACAAAGTGTCGGGAAACACTTGCAAGTCTTTGGATTGGACCCAAGATCCAAAGTTGCACGGAGAAGTGTCTTGGCCATCTTGATGTCAGGCCACCTCGCAAAATGAAAGTGTTTGGAAAAAGCCGCACATGTTGAGCAACGTTTCCGACGCTCTCAGCTTGGTTTGCACATGTTGAGCAACATGTTATGAAGATGCGCAACATGTTATGAAGTTGCCCATTACCACAGAGCCACTACGTAGACCAACAATGGCAACAACCAACAAAAGCAGAACAATCATACCCCCACCATGGCCGGAAACTGTCCTTTGGTATCTTGCAATGCCGGCCAATTGCTGCGCACCATTTGGGACATGTTATGCAACCTTTAGACAACAAAAGACTAAACAACAAAGCCACGAAAATAACCCTCCCCGCCATGACTGGAATCTGTTGTGGTTTTGGTTTTTGCTTGTTTGGTTCGCAACCTCTTCAAAGAACTAAAGTTGATGCAAGACATGCTACGTCTTGATTGTTTTTAGTTGGGAGTAGGGCCAATGCCAGAAATGCTATGATTTTGGGATGTTGTTTTGGTGAGAGGGGGCAACATGCAGCTAAACGCTGAAAAAATAAGTTGTTTTGCCTTTGTTTGGGGCGGGGGGAGGGGTATTACATACTCTGTGTGTGTGTGTGTATGTATGTTATGTATATGTAGTATGTAGTATGTGCTACGCGCTATATCTCTATTGTCTCATTGAGTTCTTTGCGGGGAATTGTTTGATACTGGTGTGTTGGCTTGTGTCCCCGCTGGTTGAGCTGGGCAGTGCTTGTTGGTGGTTGGAGCTGCTGTGTCTCTTGTTTTCTTCCCAGGGTTGCCCCGAACCTCCAAACAATGGCAGCACAAGGGATCCTGTTGTTTATTTTCGACCAAGGTTACCCTGCTCGAATCTTTGCAGCTGTTTCTGACCATTTCTGCCCCTAGGCTTGGAGGTAGCATGAGGTAGCCCTGCTTGCATTGGGTCACTCTCTGTGGCTTGCAGATGTGAACTCCAAATCCTTGGGAACTCCATATCCTTAGGCAAGCATAAATGGGAAAAGCACCGACGGACCTCCAAACCACCAGTGCAAACCACAAATTAGGCTTACTTCTCAAGTTTCTGGACTTTATACTTTTGGGCCACTTCAGTCAGGAAGTGAGGAGAAACATGATTGGAGCACCAATGAAATTAAGGCGACTGTAGGTACATCGATCATCGAATTGGAGCCCATCCACCCTTCAGGCGCAAATTTGTGGTTAGGATGAGCTCTCGACCGCGAGTCGGTTTTCTCCTAGGCATCAGCCCCTCTTCCAAATCCGCGCGGAGCCGCGGCTGGCGGACCCCGGTGAGCTCGGCGCCCTCCAGCCCCGCCAGAAGCGTGGGCAGCCCCACAGGCGGAGCTTACGCGCGCGCGCGCGAACGCGCGCGAGCGCGAACGCGCGCGGGTCTTTGGGTGGGCCAGGACCTGTTCAAGTGTTTGAGGTGGAATTTTGTTGGGTGCAGTGGGGCTCAAAATTGGGTGCAGTTGGGTGGATTGTTGTTGGGTGCAGTAGGGAATGTGTTGATCAAATTGGCCAAGCGCTCAACTTTTGGGGAATACTGAGCTAAAGGTGGAGAAACGGTTGAGCCTCGATTTTCGCGGGGTTCGCTCAGGAACCAGAGGGCTTGGTACTCAGAACATTCCAAAATTATTTTGCGTGGTGATGTTCAAAGTAGACATATATATATATATATATACATACATACACATACACGAAACCTTCCAAACACGGTCAACCTTCCAAGCGGGTATGTCTCAAAACGGGGAGCCCCCCAAACACACCCTAAACCCTAAACCCTAAACCCTGGTTGGCTTCCTGAACTTGCCATTTTTGCAACTGCTGAATGCGAACCTTGCTGAAGGCACATGCAAATCCCAAGTTACAACTGTTTTGGGAACCTTGGGAAGGCTACCTTTCCGGCCAATCCATGTGATCTGCCCCAAGCGCGTCGGCCAGGGCTTTCAAGGGCTCAGCTCCTCGGTCCCGCTTCCCCAACTTGCAAACTCAGCGCAAACTCAGCGCAAACTCAGGATAACTCAGGAAGCGCAGTTCCCGTGTTGGAGACCAACTCGCACTTTGTTCAGTGCCACCCTCCATCAAACATGGAAAATCAACGCACCGGATGCCTGTTAATTACCAGAGTCAGGCAAGCCCAGCCTGTGGCAAGCCCAGCTGATGGCTTGCGCTATGGAGACGAGCTTCCAGTTCTAGGCCCCTTAAAGTGGACCCATCCGAAGCGAGATCCGCGTAAGGGGGCAAAGGGTTGGATCGGGACAAGGCCGGGATCTTTCGACAAAAAGGGGCAAAAGTTGGGCTGGCATACCGCGGGTTGGACATGAATGGTCTTGATCTTTACTCCCATTTGCTTCAGAGTATTATCCCCTGTGAGCTTTAAAGGGAATCTATCACTGCTGGACATATGTTTCTTCCAGGGGTCTTAACCAAATGGAAACAAAACCGCTTGGATTTGGAAGCCAGCCAGGGGCCTCCGCTCCCAGCATTTTGTCGCATCTGCGGGAGCACTTCGCCAACAACATCGATGCAGACGGGTCCGGTCACCTGTCCCGGGAAGACCTCTTCGAGCACATCAAGGATTTGTTTGTGTGTTTGCGTTTTTTTTTTTTGTTGTTGTTGTTTGTTTGCTTGTTTTCTTTTGTTTGTTTGTTTTTTTTGTTTGGTTGGTTGGTTGGTTGGTTGGCCTGTGGCTCTCCCAGTGGGCCCGCAGCTCGACCTTGGGGTTTTCTTGTGGCTCCTGTTGGGCTCCTTTTTGTTCCTTTTCGGTTTCCCGCTGTCGATCTACTTTGGTTTACTTGTTGATGTCAGGTCGGTTCCCGTCAGTCGCAGTCAGGGTCGCCCCTCCCTCGGCTGGTGCGCTTATCAAGCCTGGAAGGAAGAGAAGGATTTGTTTTTGTGCCACTTGCCATTTGCTTTCTTTAAAATGGATTTCTTGACACAACCCCGCCGCATGGGGCTCCATTCCTTCCAATGGCCGCTGGGCCAGTAGGATGGAGTAAGTCCTCGCCTCAACATCCATGGCAGGAAGCTGGGCGGGCACCCAGATTTGAAGCATTTCAAAGTTCGATTTCTGAACTCCGTCCAAAGGGATGGCATGTTTTGTTGGAATTCTTCATGAGGTCTGACTCACACCAATTCCCCTCAATAGGACTACCCCCAGGAAAAAAACAAAAAAACAGAATGACATTTGCGTTCCTTTGCTTTCAACGGAAGCAACCGCCGGCATTGGGCCATGTTGCCCCCTACCAATGGGAACAGCCACCGGCTTGGATGGAAATCTATTCCTTGGACTTGTTTGGTTGGCTTTCCAATTTTGGTCCGTTCTGTGTTGCCCTTTGCCATGTTGGTCCTTGTTGGTTTTGCAGTTTTCCCCTCCATATTGAGTCAAGGTTCCACAAGCCGTTTCTGCAGGCCCTTTCGGCAAGTGAGCCAATCTAGAGTGTGAATGGCTCGCGCTGGGAAGAGCAGCAAGACATGCTTCACAACACCTTGGCGCGGCGGGGGTTGTGTTGGTTTTGTTGGAAGCTCTCCTTTTGATTTTAGCGGGCCAAACAGAAATCGATCAGTTCTGTTTGGAGCATTTCCTTGGAGAGCCCAAGCGTTCAGGAGCTTCTGGAGAAGGAGTCTGGGCCCCTGAGCAGAGCCGATATAGAGCTCCTCAGCGAGGCAGGACCCACTTGGACAGGTGACCTTTGGCAAGTCTATGGGTGGCCAGACGAAGACTTGGAAGCCGAGTGAGGAATGTGGTCGGCATGTGTGTTGGCGCGTGTGTGTGTGTGTGTTGTGTGTGATGGGTGGTTTGAGATAGATGCAAGGACCGAGCCAAACCTTCTTCAAGATTCAAGTGTCATACTAGACAAACATGTTAGGCGTTGTCCGTGGCGCTTACCGCTACCAAGATATGTGAAGAACCCTTGGATGGCGAAAGCCTTCTCGTGAAATCAACTGTGCTTGTCCAGTGTTTGAATGACTTTCGCGTACTCAGAACTTCATCCCTGCCAGGCAACCCCCAGAACCCGCGACCGTCCGGACCGCTTTGCGATGCTTTCTTGTCTCTTAATCTGCCATATTTGTTTGATACTCAACGACGCAGCCAACTGACAAACAAACCAACAAACAATCAAACAAACAAACAAACAAACAACCAAGCCAAGCCAAGCCAAGCCAAACCAAACCAAACCAAACCAAACAAACAATCAAACAAAACATACAAACAAGCAAACAAACAGACAGACAGATAGACAGGCAAACAAACAAAGACACAGACAGGCGCACACACACAGACAGACGTAGATACAGACACAGACACAGAGACAGCCGAACAGGCAGACAGACAGACAAACAGAAAGACATACAGACAGGCAGACAGCGAGACAGGGAGAGAGGCAGACACAGAGACAGCCGGACGGACGGACAGACAGACAGACAGACAGACAGGCAGGCAGGCAAGCAGGCAGGCAGACAGACACACTGACAGACAGAGAGGGGGAGAGAGAGAGTGAGCGAGAGAAAGAGTGAGACAGAGGTAGAGGCATAGACAAGCAAACACACTGACGAACATACAAACAGACCAAGCAAACAAGCAGACAAGCCGAAACAAAGCAAAACCAACAAAGGTGCCGCAACAAGGAGCCACAGAGTTATTAATGATAATTGCCCGTTTGTGCGATATCAACGGGATCCATTTGAAGCGGACGCCTCGTTCCCGCCCTGCGCGACCATGTCCGGGCTCCCTATGCTTTTCTTTAAGCATCACCCTAAAGGAATAAATCTTACTTCGACTTGGACCAAACAGTTGTCTAGCAGTTGATTCCCCATTCTTTTCAGCCATCGTTCTTTTCAAAAACCAGACATTTCCCCAGGGTTTTTGGTCGTTTCCAGAAAGAAGGGATTCCTGGAAAGAATGGACATAGATGCTCCCCCCAGAAGCTCGTTTTTTTTTGCCACCGGAGCCGCTGAAAAAAACATGATCCAGGTGGAGAACTGCCGGTTCAGCGAGATGGAGCTTCACCTGGGGGGAGAGGGCCTGGGGATGGCGGAGTGGTTGCACTTTATGCTCCTCCGCGCGGCCCGGCGCTATTTTATTTTTATTCTTATGCGGCTTTCGGTGGCCGGTAGCGGCGGCTGAAAGAGCCAGGTTGCACCAAAAATCAAGTGGGTGTGGGTCAAAAATAGGGTAACCCCCAAATGGAATGGCAAATGGAAGCATGGACTAAAGCCTGCGGTCCCCTGGTGGTTTAATCTTGACCGATTCCCAAGTTAGTGACCCCTCCATTTGCTTAAGCCCCACGGAAAAAATAAGCAGATTTCCAGTGATAGATTCCCTTTAAAACCAACATGCGAACATTCACCATATTCCCAAGGAAGGAACAATTAATTTGTGCGAGTTGAAACTATGCGTCAGGACGTGTTCTTTGTGGAGGGGCAGGGTGAGATCCACGATTTTGATTTTGAGCATGACCTGTTGGTTGCTAATTTGGGACTGGGTTGCTTTGGTGGGGTGATATGTTTGTATGGGACGTGGCTGGGGCCCTGATTTGTGTTTGCTTTTCCGGCTTGTTTGGCGGGTGGGTCCGCCTGATGTTTGAGTTGCTTCCCCAGGGAGCTAGGTACATATTTCAGTTGTTCCGAGCCCCTTGGTGGGTCCATCCAGTTGAAGGAGCTAAGCCCGTTACTCCCCTGGGCAAGAGGAGACTCCTCTAAACATGTTATTTTGCTAATCTACTTGGGAGTGGCTACTTCCACGGTATTCCTTCAGTGTGCTTGCCCAGTTTGGTTTGGCTCCAAAAGCCAAGGTGTTGAAGCCAAGTTGTGTCGTGCGCAGAAAAGACCTAGAGAAGACTTTGGCTTCGGCTTTTGTGGATTCATCCCTCTATGACCCTCCCCCCCCCAAAAAAGAAAAGAAAAACCGAAGCCATTCATCCCTCTATGACAAGCCTTCTATGAGAAAAACGAAGCCAACCGCCCGGACAACGGGGCATCCAAAGCCGCGGATCCAAGCCTAGCGGCCCAGCCTACCGAGGCCTCGGCGCCAAGCCATGTGGCGTCCAAGCACTTGAACCGGCACCTGCGCAAGGCTTTGGAGGAGAGGAATCACTCGCCATGACCCCATGGGTCTTCGTTTTCAAAGGTCCCTCAGGATACATTTGAGCCAAGAACTTCACTTTTACCAGCTGATCTACAAGGATCCCCTTGTCAATCAGGTACTTTTGTTGGATGAGGAGCCCTCTCTTCCGCATCTGTTTGATATTGGGCCTTGGCCCAAACAGGTTCACCTGAAAGTTTCAGTTCCTGGCAGGTGAGATTTGTCAAGTGAGCTGAAACCAAACACGGATTAAGGATGCCTAGGCTCCTTGGGGCCTTGGGGACTGGGCCAGGGATTGTCCCTTTGAGTTGGAGGAGGTTACAAGGAGGACAAAGGGCATGTGATCTGCAAATGGTCTTCTTGCCTTTTGTGCCCTTCCCTGTTTCTGCTCCTACCCAGGGCTAGCATGTCTAGAGTCTACAGACTTGTCATGTGGGCGCGTAATTCTGTGTCTGCATCCTGCCATGAAGCTCAGCGAGTCAGCAAGCAGGTTGACTGTACCCATGAGCACACCTGCGTGGGAAAGCCCTTGCCCCCCTCCCGCTACCCCACCCATTCTTCGAGCATTGGCATAACCATTCCCATGCAGCGCAGCACTTGTTGTTCAAAGTTGCCAGGCTGTCGCAACAAGGCTCATACAGGGCATGCGAGAGGGAAGAAAGACATCCGCAGGACGACCTGGAACTCCTTGGGAGGATTCATGCGGCCTTTGAATACGCAGACACGGAAGGTGCTTGGCTGATTGATGACCTCGTGTTTCACTGGTTGTTGGTCGCCGGTGCGGGCGCGGGTGGCGAATTGATCATGTTGCCTTGGGCAGGCTGTTGAATTGTGGAATGCTGTTTCACTGGCCGGGGAGCTTTGACCCCCCCCCCAAATACGCGGGGCATTTGCTCGCGTTCCTCTGCAGGGTCAACTGCCCGAGCCAAACATGGTTCAGCACCAAAGCGATACAAGTCGGGTATGTGTCGAAACCAGGGTCTCTCCCAACTGGCTTGCAAATAATTGTCAATGCCATGAGGCCCAAACAGATGGGAGCCAGCCTCCCTTCGGATTGATGCTTCTCATTCACTCAAAGCGTCCGTCGCAGTTTGCCGGCGCCCAAATGAGGCGATGGCTTGCTGCGGCAAGAGAAGTGGCCGGAGGCCTTTGAAGTGGTGGGCCTCAGTCAGCCGCCGGAGGAAGTCCTGGAGGACCGGGTGCGCACCCGTTCGATGGGGGTGCCAAAACCCGTCTTTTTTATTTGTTTTTTTCCAATGGGTTCACAAGGGGTCAACCCTTGTTCCAGGTTGCTCGGCATCTGAACAAATCAGATCTTGTGGGTATTGTTTGAAAGGACACGGTTCCAAGATCAACCGCGTTTTGCCAGGAAGGACGGTCAAAGCCGGTTTCACAACCAGACTTGGAACCCCATGAAGATGGCAATGCAGCTTTGACGATGTTGAAAAATAATGCCTCACCATGAGCCGATGCCGAAACGGGCGCTACCCTGGAGGACAGGGAGGAGGATGGCTCCCCCTGGGCAGGGGACTCAGGGTCGTCCGTTCGGTTTCCGAGTGGGACTCTGGGAAGCTTTGGGCCCTCGAAATGAGTTCTTTTTGCCGTACCTTCTGATGAAAACGATGGCTGGTGTCTCATTGTGTTGCGGTGCGGAATCTTTTTTTGTTGCTTGTTTGCTTGCTTTCCTTGCTAAGCTTGCTTGAACCAAAGCTTTTTCTCCGCGTTTGGCTAGGCATGTGTTGGGCCAGCCTTGAGCAGGGCGAATCCCAAGGTTTCCTGAATTTGCGCCCAAATTGTGAGTGTGACGCAAGCGGCTGTTTGTGGGGTCCCATGGTCTATTGCCAGTTCTGACTGTACAGCTGCATGTTTTTTTGTGAGAAGTTTTTGGCTGCCCCCTTTGAAGGGGCTTCAAGTTTATTGTTCGAATCGTGTGGAAGGTGAGTACAGCTCGTTCCACGCGTTTCCCCCTCCATTGGCAAATTGAGTTGCCCTGAAACTTTAGGTGTAACCTTCCTCATCTTCAAGGTAGGGGTCCATCCCGCCAAATATTTCGCGACACCCAAACTATGTCAAATTGGGGCTCCAATGTGCTGATGTGTTTTTCCTTACCATTGAACAACAAGACAACCCCACACTCCACGCCTGATAAACATCGATTCAGGCGCTGAGTTACTACGAGTTCGTGGCCCACGCGTTGGGCCTCAAAGCCTCGGTGGTGGAGCTGGCGCTCTACGACTTGTCCCAGGGGGTGGCGCAGTGGATCCCGGCCTCGCTCCTGGGCGCCTTGGCAAAAACCTGCCTTAGGCCTCGGGGCTTCGGGCGGTTTGGGGCCGAAAACGGGGCTCCAACCAAGTGTTCTGCTTTTCAAAACTGGGAAACAGGAGCGGTTGGGAGAACCCTTGCTTTTTGGGGCTGTAGTATGGGGCTCCGAGCGGGTGTTTTTAGTTGTCAAAAAATAGGGAGCGGTTGGGGGGGAAGGGAAGCCTTGTTTTCTGGGGATGTGCATCAATTGCTTCTTTGTTTTGGACCGATGGGGCAGAACAACTCACGCAAAATCCAGGAAGCTGTTCGCTTTCCGTGGCACGTCAGCGGCGTTTTGCTAGGGCGGGCGTGGCTTGAAGAATTTAGTTTGATGGGCATGGTATCTTCAACGCGGCACATAAACATGTAAAGGCGAAACGGCAGAAGGGAGATGGGCTCGTGGAGATACAGTCACAAGCAAGCCGAACTGGTGTACAGTGTAAGGCATCCTGGCCCAACCGACTATGGAGGCCGATGCGATTCAGTTGGGCAATGCTCGAATGGCGCTTGTATGGGGTTCGTTCAGTGACGTTCGATGGGTTGGGGCTAGTTGATGGCCTGAAGTACAGCCCTGCTTGAGTGGTGGGAATCAACGCTTGCCTTTTGCCATATTGTGGATGAGTAGGCCAATCTTGGCACAATGTTCTACCATGAATCCTTTTTAAAGAATTGCTGAGATGCAGCCTGGTGGCCGCGTATGCAATTGTTGCTACCAGACGCGGCAGCCCTCAAGGCCATGGACCACGTGTTGGATTTGTCCCATGTTTGTTGGAGCTCTCCCCTTCGGAGCTTGCATGATACTCCGGTGCAAGGTACAGGCAAGTTTGTACACGCCGCTACATGCCCACTACGCGAGGGTGTTTCCCAAAGCGAGGAGGGATTTCAGGCAACTCGTTGTTGGCCCCCCTTACTGAATTACTTGGCGAGCGCCAAACCCTTTACCCCACCCTGCAGCTTCCGCCTTTGCACGAAGATTCGCTGTCTGAGGCGGTCACAAGCTTGGCGGCGTGTGGCATTCCGGCCTTCGAGTCTTTGGCAAGGAGTTCTGGCTCCTTGACTGCCTTAGACTCTATCGGGTGCCACAGACAGGATGACGAACCGTTTCAACAGACTACCTGTGCAACTACCCAACACAACGACACTTGCCAAACAAAAAGGGGAAATTGCTTGTGTGGGTGCATCATTGGCAACATTGTTTGTATTGCCGGCCTGCGACTCTGTCACAAATTGTTGTTGTCTTTCTCCCTGCAGGCAAGCGCAAGGATAATATGACCTTTGTGTCGTTTCTAGTGTTTGGCCAGTCTCATTTGCCGGTTCCCAGGCTGCGGCAGCCCCAAGCGTGGTGCTGAAAATCGATCAAGAGGGAACAACAACTCCCACTCCTGACAGTTGAAGCTGTACAGCTTGTCTAACCGTCTAACCTTTCTAAACCCTGCGCGCTCTTGCTCAATGCACTAGCTGAGAGAAGCAGGTTGCAATCAACTTTGGGCAGGTGCGTCTGCAAATTCATTCAGGTTTGCCAAGCTGACAGGTTTGGAGGAGTCATTCTCGAGTCCAACTACTCAGACGTCCCCTTTGGCAGCCCCGCGAAGGTCATACGCCTGGGCACCACGCTGAGGACAGAGCTTTCGGGCATGCGACGCTGCAAATCGTTTTGCTAAACTAGGTCCCCCAGCAGTGCCTTTTTACCCTTTTTTGGGGGAGGGGTCCCTTACTAAAATAGACTACAGAAAGAAGGGTACCCTTATTCTAACCTCTCCACTAGAGGACCTAGTAAAGATAGGCTAAGCATCACAACCGAGATCGGCATATGAGCAGCCATTAGGGAGCCCTACGCCCCTACAAGGAGACCTTTTAAGTGTCCTTTGTATGAGGAAATTGTCAAAAGAAGGGACCCCTGTTTGGCCAATGCTTGAACTTCAAAAGGACGCCAACCGCTTGGAAGTGGCCTGTTACGTAGCTTCGGCACGGACGAACCCTGCGGGTCTTCAGATAGCCAGACATGATCGCGGCAGAGACTTCTCCATGCTTGACTGACGGCCTGATGTGCTTTCGCCGGCGCTTGTTGAAGGACATGTATTTTCCTTCTCAAAACCACGGTCTTCTTCAAACAGTTAGCTCACAGCTTATTTTTCAGCCACCGTTGCAAATGTGGTCTTCCAGTCCGTTCCGGAATCTTGTCAGAGACCACTTTGGCCTGAACAGGGGTGTGGACACCCGGCATGACACATTGTTCTTAAGCAACCCCATGTTCAGGACTTATGAGGACTTGGTAGAGTTCTTGAAGGAGGATGTATATGTAGACTACAACCCTCGCATGTACGATGTGCTGCGGCGGAATTGCAACCACTTCTCCAACGAGTTGGCGCAGTTTCTACTGCACGGCAAGCAATTGTGCCTTGGCTTGTACGGAGCTTGGAGCCGGATCATGGCTTGACCTTGAGAAAGTGCGAGGGAGGGCGGGTGGTTTGGTGTTTGCTTGTGTGCATGATTTATTGAAGCAGGAAGTTGTTTGTGGTGTAGGTTTGGTTTGTTTGTGTATGTGAGAGTGGCCAGCCTTTTGTGGTGCCGGTCCTCGGTGCTCAGGCCGGAGGATGTGATCATGCAACCTGAGTGGGTGAAGGATGCGGCCTTGGTCCGCACCATGCGCCCGGTGCTGAACCGCTGGCTTGGGGGCTTCGGTGATGCGCTCAGCAACGCGGAAGCCGGGGAGGAGCGCTGAGAGGGCCGGGAGGGCTGGGACCAAACAGCCCTGGACGCAACTGTCTAAAGGGGTCAAGCGCTTATCGAGATGTGCCACTCGAACCACTGGTCAAACTTGGAGTTGTGGTCTGATCCCCCCCTACCCATCCCTATCCGAAAGGACTCAGGATTTGTTCGGGGCTCACGCTGCCTTGCCGGCTATTTCTGGTGGTGTGGAAGTCGGAGCCCATACCTCTGAGACCTGTGCCAGCCAGGAGAGCACGCCACAGGCCGTGAGCCGTATCGATGACCTCACGGAAGAGTGGCGGTCGCGCTTGCAAGCGGGAGACCTCGTGATGCATCGGACTCGATTTATTGACAGACCCAGGGCAGCTTGCCACAAGGAGTTGTGTCTGCACGTACGTGTTTACATGTGCTTGTGTTCGTTTTTTTTTTTTTTTTTTCTTGTTTGTTTTTCTCCGTGTGTGTGTGTGTGTGCGTGCGCGATTTCGCGCGGGCAGGTGTGTGCAGGTGCTGACAGTGTCGTGCGTTCTTCATTGCGAGCTTTTCTTGGCATTGTTGCTGATTGGGATGCCGTGTTTCCCTAGCGTGTGTACTCCCCACAAGCCCAGCATCCCTGGCACTCAACAAGTGCCAAGGTCATCTTTTGGAGGAGTCCCTTTGTGGTTACATGTCAATTTAACGAGAACCTAAGATTCAGAACCCTGCAGTGTCCCATTTCAAGCGTGGGGAAAGACCCGCCCATCAATCCCCAGGTTTAGCAATCCAGGGTCGGTAGGAGGGTTCGAATCTGTCCACGGATGTATTTGCACATGTTTGCTGCCTGGTTTGGCATTGTCATGGCAAACGTAAGGGAATGGTTGTGGGGCCTTGGGAGTTACCCTGCAGGTTTCTATTATCGGACGGGCCCCTCGTGGTTTCTCTTTGCGTTGAGCCTCCAGCCAGACAAGGGGGTGTGTTTTGTCTGAAACGACCCTACCAACCATGCCCTTCAAGGAACCGTTCACAGCTGGCCGGGGGGGGTTCATTCACATGCTTCCCGCCTAAGAACAACCTACTGCAACTCCGATTCATGGTCCTAGCACTTGTTGGGAGAAGCATGTGTGGGGTTGAACCGGGTTTTGTTTGTAGCAAATTTGCTCGAGATGTTTCCGCGACTTCAAGCCAACGTAAGCGCTACGTACATGTGGGCTTGGTTCCCCCCCCCCCCCCCCGTACGGGCACAGCTTCCGCCAAGTGAGCTGCCCCCCTGGCAGAATGGCATGTTCATGCATGTTCATGCATGTTCCAAACGAACAAAATGATGAGAGAATATGACAAAGGCTCTCCATGTTTCAACCCACTCATGGTGTGTATATGTGTATGGTTTATGCAATCAGTGGCCCAATTTTCCCTCAGGGCTACATGGCAAGGATTGCGCTTTCATCCTAGGCGGTGCGGATCATGGCCATCTACACCAACGAGAATGGGGCGCGAGTGGCAGAGATGAAGTTCTTCAAGCCCGTGCCTGGGTCAAAGGCAAAATATGTGTGTGTATTTTGAGGGGTACCCTTTTCAACTCAAAAGGGGAACCAAAAGGAAAGGAACCACTTGTGTTGTTTCTTTTTTGTTTCTTCTTTTTTTTGGGGGGGAGAGTCTGGCTATGTTGGGGCACAACAATGTGTGTTGTTTCCTTTTCCTTCAGGCAAGGGTCTATGAGTTTTGAGCGTACCAACCATTTTGGAAGTCGCTTTACCGGGAAAGCAGAGGACTCTTACACATGTTCGGGCCATCCTATTTTCTATGTTGCCATAAAGCCATGAACAATGGTTTTTGGGCTTAAGACAACAAAAGTTACCAGGGGTTGCGGAGGAATGCGTGTCTTAGTGATTGGGATGTCGTTTGGTATGCTTTTACACTGCAAGGTTCACTTTAAAATGCATGTGGGGCACGATCACAAATATGTTGTGTTTGGGGAGCGAAAGCTGACAGGGTTGGAATCTTTCAGGGCAACAAGATGGGACACGGACAGGGAGCACAATTTGCCAATCCTTGGACAAGGTCCCTTCCAGGATACATGTGGACAGGTTGAAACACACCTTTACCACTACCAGGAGGTTTCTTTTGGTTTACCTTAAGCCAAGGTGAAAACGGCACCGGGCCCCAACCCCAACTGTTCTTGGAAGTCGACATTTCGCCTTGATGTTTGAGGATCCCCTTAAGCATGTGCCTTTGGATGTAGCAACCCCAGTGCAAATGCACGTGGAATCCTTCCAAAAGAAGGTTCTCGAAATCATGTTTTTGTTCAGGGTTTCAGGTTCATTTGCAGAGGAGTAATCCTTGAAAGTGGAGCTTTATTTCACGCCTAGGTCCCCAAAAGGTTCAACTTACAACTTGAATTTTTGAGCAAGCCCCTTCAAATGAACACGGACTCCCACACAGGAAAGGGCACCCCCAAATCGAGAATTGGACATTCTAGGGGTCGATTCCCCATTCTTTTCAACCATCGTTCTTTTCAAAAAACAGCCGTTTTCCCCGGGAGTCTGGAGGTTTTCTAGGAAGAAGGATCCCTAGAAAGAATGGAAATGGATGGTACTCCTAGAATAATGCCGCCTCTTCTGAAGGGAACCGCAGCTCAGAACAAGGCAATGCAACAAGGGCAAGCCAGCTGTGAGCTGCCTTGCAGGTAAGGGCACCCCCAAATCGAGGACATCGTATGTTTCCGGGTCCCCTTCCAAAGTGTCAGGGACAACGGCTGCCTCAGGTTGCCACGGAGTCCTTCTCCATCGGCACGGGGGCGGAGCTCCCGCCTTTTTCCTGGGAGGCGTTGGGGAGTCGCAAAAAGGGACGCAAACGGAGGCTTCGTCTTTCAAGGTGTCCGACAAAAGCTGTGGGTCAAAACCCATTGAATCCCATTTTGGGGTAGGTGCACCACCCATTTTAGAGCCTATTTTAGTGGGGATTGGGATGTTCACTGGGGGTACGGGCTTTTGACCCATGGCCACAAAAACACGGCCAGGCTGGACCTAGCACGCTTTGACGCCCTTTTGTTGTTCTCTGATTTTCCATTTCAACCGAAAAAAGCGGGAATTGTTTGAGAAAGCCGCAAAATCCCCTTCACCACCACAATTCGACCCTTCCCTTACGTTTTCCCTCAAATCTGGGGACCATGCAAGGGGTGGTAGAGTTCTTGAGTCGGACAACAAGATAGAGAAGGATGCAAGGTTACTATGATACCACGGAAAAAAAGAAGACAAACAACACATTCCATTCTAAGTGGAGAAGGGCCTTCAAGCGGTATCCCAAAAGTGGACAATTCCCCACAACCCTGGTCGGGCGTGAACTCAATCGGGCGCAATGCAGAAGATGCAGACAGAGATCTAAAGAAAGCCATATTTTGGTGGAACCCCCCAACATCCTTTTGAAAAGGCAAGGCATATCTTGCAACGGCCTTTTTCCTCAGGAGGTGGACAGGGGTATAGTAAGCTTGGCATTTCACCTGATATTCTATTGGTAAACCAGCCGCTGATCTTGAGATGAGCTGCCACTGGCAAGAGAAACTAGTTGCCGTTGAAGTGAGCTGCCTGGCTTCTACCTCGTGCTGTGCGAACATAACTTGCGTTGGTTTTCTTCCTACTCCTTGTTTCCAGATGCGGGGATGTAGGCGAGCTACCTGAGCTCAAGAATTGGCATTTAGGATGCTTGCTGGCTCTACGCAGTGAGTTCAACAGCGAGTGGTCTTCAATGAAGTCCATATAGCTTGTTAAAAGTATTGCAAGTTCCTTGTGGGGTGTAGATATAAGGTTCTTTATTTGCTCTTTTATAGGAATAGCCTATTCGGAATAGCAGTACTACTCAGCGATTCATCCACCAGCTGTGAAGGTAGTTCGCCAGCAGAATGTGCCGCTGCGGCAGTTCTACCCCTTGCTCGAGGACATATTGGCAAAAGCAAGTGGCGAAGGGGTGAGCGCTCCCCACTATGGCAACATCGTTTGGCAAATCGAAAAAGGTCAAATTGTGTTTTGTTTGCACGAGGGGCACGGAGTGCAGGAAAACGCTTGCAGGGTATTGCGCTTGCAGGCTCGGAATTAATGGCGCCAGGTAGACCAATGGCGATGCCCATGGCACAGATGCTGTTGCCTGCTGCAGTGAGATTGACACTGCTTTCTGCCCAGCCCACCAGCGATTGCTATCCTCCTGCCCCCAAGAGTGGGTTTCATGGAAGGAGCTGCCATCCAACAAAGATTTTTCAGAGTTGCAAGGTATGTGTTTGATAGTTCTTGTCAGCAATTTAGCATTGAAGTGGTGTCACGAAGCATGCTTCGCTTGATTTTGTGTGAAAGTTCTGAATGGCCTGAGTGCTAGAGAGAACCAAAACCTGTTCGCTTCGCATCCCCAATTGGCTTCTTTCCAGGGGCGCGACGCCCCAGCTTTTTCACCCTCGTTGCCCTTTTGTTGGACGCGTGGAAAGCTCGGCTTTGGACGGGGCCGGTGTTTTCGAACACTATCCGAGAAAAGTGGTGTTTTGAGCTGCCCTTCCAGTGACAGTTGGGCCCATGGCCTCAGAAAACTCCCTAGGCCCCTGGACTCAGCACACTTTTCGGACCAGGTTGGTGGCACAAGTTATGGAAAACCATCAAAATCTCAAAATATGATGCCCTCCCACCAACTAACATGGAAGTGCAAAAAGGCTGTTTCCAAGAGGAAAGTAGTCTGTGCACTTCCATGTTGGCTGGTGGGAGGTTACTTTTTTTGGGTCCAACTTGGGCAGTGAGGCTCGGACACCTCCCGCTAGGAGGAGCACGGCAGTGCGCACATCTTGCGCGCTGGGCTGGCCATTCGGGACGAGGGGGCCCGCCAGGTTTTGCAGAGACCTCGCAGCATCCCGGTGCCGGCGCAGTGTACCAAAGGCCGGGCCCCACGTGAGCTCCGGGGGGAATTTGTGCTACTTAGTTGCCTTCTCCACTTGTCCATTGCTTGAATTTCTGCTTCTTTCTGACCTGGCATGCTTATTGGACACCCTTGGTTAGTTGCAACTTTTGAAGTGCAAGGGGCTGGAATGCTGAAGCATGCAACTGGACTCCGAGGGGCAAGGTTGCACACTGAACCGAGCAACCTGAACCCCAAGGTCCAAACACGGGTTTACACCTTCAAGCAGCCATGGGCTGGGCTATTTTTACTACGTTCCCCGCAACCCGCACAAGAAAGAAAGGATGAGATCCCTGTAATTTTGGGTGATGGCTCTGTTCCCAGTGGAAATCCATGGCTCGTGCTTGCCTATTGCCTTGCCTTGTTTGTGTTTGGTTGGCTTCTGGCTGCCTGTCGTTTTCTTTGGCTGGCAGGCTCTTTTTGAGTTGCTTGATGGGTCAGCAAAAAGTCGATTTTGGAAACACACGCCCATTTACCCGGGCAGATAGTTCAAGGCATGTGCCCATCATGACCATCTCAGTCTTCCGGGCGATGATTGTACTCCCGTGCCTAGGTCACGTGCTGAAGCCGGCAGAGGCCAGGTGGTGGTTCACCGCCTGCTGCAGCGTTTGCGCCGGGGCCGCGGGATCCGGGGCCTCCGCCTGCACCCAATGCGACTTCAACCTCTGCCAGAGCTGCCGTGAAGCTGCGGGCACCTCGGCCAGCGCAACTTTCTCTCGGAGCCTTGAGACGAACCAGGGGGCAAAGCCCACCGTTCCCTTGGCTGGGCCACTGGGAATCTTTCAGGGCTTGATCAGCGGAAGATTTGGAGCCCATGTTGAGCAGTTGGCGGGCCAGCTGGGTTCTCAGACCAGCTTTCTTCACTTTATTCTTCTTTCCCGGCCGTGATTTGTCATTCGTTTGCAAGAAACAGCCAACAAGTGTAACTGGCGGCCAAGGCGAATCCAAGACGAGTTTTGAGTACCGTGGGTCTGTTTTGCTTGAGGTACGGTCATCGACATGGGTGCAAAGTATGTGCCGCCAACCCCCGTCGAGTTGATTATAGGGCTATTCCCAGCTATATCTTCTATATTGCCTGTGTAAATGCTTTGTCTAAGACAATCTAAGACAACAACGTGATGCAAATTGCGCCTCCTCGATTGCTTGGTTTGCACCTGTTTATTCTGCATTGTTCAGAACGGTGCCATCGTGATTTGTCCAACGCGTAAGCACATCACATTTGCGCATGCTGCTTTCTCAGCTTCGTCGCGCTCATCGCATGAGTTGTTCTGTCGGTTGGGCCTGAGGGCAGGGTGCAAGGCTAGCCGTCGGGCGTTACATAGGCTGGTCCTGTCTCGAATAGCTTGCTTTTTGGGCATCCACGCTGGATCATTTCTTTGGTGCATTGTGCTTGGATGTTAGGACTTTAACTGGTTGCCAACTAATGGGTTTTCCATTAAACCACAAAAAGTTACACTTTTAGCAGGGGAGCAGAAAGCAATAAGGATTTGAAGCGGGCCTTGGATGTCTAGGTGCCCTCGAAGTTACCAGCGTTGAGGTCGGCTTCCGGGCAGCGGGGCCTTCTCCGATGTGCTTTCGGCCGAGCTGGCAAAAGCGCTACTGGACAACCAGGACCCATGCCTTACCCGCAGAGTAATGCATGGAAGCGGTGGGGTTACGACAGGTGCCCAACACGGGGCTTTTCCCTACACATGTGTTCCTATTGTTCCTTTGCTACGAGGGGAACAATGTCTGGAAGGGCGGCGGTGCTTATATATTCCAATATTCCTCTTTAAAAGGGCTGGGAACCGGAATTGATTGCTAGGATGCATGTGTTGTTGCCCTCGGATTTTGTCTCAAGTGACTGTGGGCTCGCGAGTAGGTAGGGTGCGAGCAGGTGAAGTTGCAGGGTTGCATGCTTTTAGGACTGTCAGAAGCCATGAATCGTGCGTAGCTGTGTAAGTGAAGGCCAGACAGGTTTTCAACCTAATTGTTTGGGCAGAGTGTGCGCTGGAATTGGGGTTTCCGAAGCTCCTCTCGCCATCTCCAAGCCTCTAGATGCTGGCCTCTTTCCCCTTTTTGGAGAGACTTTCCCTTTAAAATCGAGCACTGCCCCAAATCTGGTTCTTTCGGCCAGGGGTTCCGCTGTCTCGGAAGCCGTTGTCAGCAAACTGCCGTGTAGAATATGGCCACCTGCAGGCATACCAAGGCCATCACATCTCCAAAGTCATACAAAACAGTCAGGCATATGACCCAAACAGCAACGGCAGAAAGAGAGAGAGAGAGATGACCCAAGGCAGCTTTCGGTTCCATTTGGTTTGGTTTCAGGAGTGGCTGACCTACAAGGCGCAGGTCTTCTTCGTTAAGGCGGACCACAACTCCGCGGGGGTCTTGGATAAGCCCAAGGCCCGGCGTGTGGACAACCGCCTGGCGGCGGAGCTGGGGGTGAAGCCCTTGACGGATGCGGAGCTGGTGAAAGAGATCAAGGATCCCTTTTGCTTTTGACTTTTTTGGCTTTTGGTTGCTTTTGTTTTGTTCCTTTGGTGTTTGTTTGGTTTCTTTGTTTTGTTTGTTTGTTTGGTTTGGTTCCTTTTTGGTTGTTTGGTTCCTTTGTTTGGTTTTTTGTTTGTTTGTTTGTTTGTTTGGTATGGTACCTTTTTTGTTTGTTTGATTCCTTTGTTTGCTTTTTCGTTTGGTTTGTTTGTTTGGTTTGGTTCCTTTTTGTCTGTTTGGTTCCTTTGTTTGGGGCCGTGGGCAGGACCTCGGGGGCGAGCTGGGCAGCGGGGCCTTCCGGCGCTTCTTCGAGGCGTCGCTGAGGCGGTCCCTGCAGCGCCTGGAGCAGGGCAAGCAGTGGAGGCGGAAAAGTCGGGAGCCACGCTATCCAGCCATCCAACTGGTTTCAGGAGTCACCATCCAACTGGTTTCAGGCCCAGAACAGTTGAGTCCTGAGCCAGTAAGAGGAATTCACATTCTTTCCCAAACAAAAGCCACGAAGGAAGTTGCCCCCCTTTTTCCCCAGATGCCCAGAAAAACCTGACACCCAGTAAGCCACACTTGTTTGAACAACGTCCCGTGATTTGCTTTCCAGGGCGGAATCGGTGCTCCTTTTTTGCCAAAGGGCCATTTTCCGTTTGACTAATCTTCCCAAGTCTCAAAACGGGGCCTGTCAAATGTGGGAGAGAAGGAAGTACTTGTCAACATGCGGCCAGGTTTGCGTTGGGCTTCCCTTGAAAACAAGCCCAATGGGCCAAGGGCCCAACGGCGTTTCTGCGGTAACAAACAATTAATAAGCCTTTTTGGTCAAGACTCCACCCCAAGACCAAGCAACAGGAGCAGGGCCCCGCGCGATGCTTTGTGTGGCTGACTTTTGCAGGCCCAAGCGGCGAGCAAGCCGCCAGAGCCGTTGAGAAGCACTGATGGCTAGGTGTGACCCACCCGAGGTCGCCTGTTGCATTGTGGAGGCCAGCTGGCGTCTTCCCCTGTCAGGCGATAACCTTGACTCATACCGGAGTTGGCTTTGTGGAGGAAATGTCCAAGGCTTCAATGTTGCAAATAGATTGCGACCTCGCACGATCTCACAAAGGCTTTGCATTGCCGACCAGGCTTTATTGAAGCTTCCTGATTTGGGATGCCTCATTTCAGGTGAGTGAGTGCCTGTCGGAAGATTGCCCGAGCCGGCTGACCTCCAATCGACCCCAGCGCCAGGTTAGGTGCCTCAAGTGGCCCAAGGGCCAACGAATTCGGCCTTGGGCTGCGCCATCCTTTCGAGCAAGGTTTGGGTTTCCCTTGTTTGTGCTTTTGCTTTGGGTGGCCAAAATCCCACCACACGTTGTGAAAATGTTTCCCTTTCTTGTGATTCTACTTTTTGTTGCTTTGGGTGGCCAAGATTCCACCACACGTTAAAATCATCCCGCTCCATTCCGAGACAAGCTCAAGCTTTCCATTCGCTTGCAACGGCGGCGAAAGTGCTCACAGGCCTGCTCGCTTCTGCACGTGTGGGCTGATGGCCTCCATAGGAGGGAAGCATGCCCGTACCGCGAAAGTTGGAGACTTGGACAATGAGAGCTAGTTCACTAACAGCCTTCTCTCAAACAAATGCATGTTAGCCAGTTTCAACTATGTTTAATCCGCTTCCCATTGCGGATTTGGCGGCCCCGCTTTTTGAGACAAGCGATTGTTTGCACGTTTCCTGAGGACCTTTCAGTTAGCTCCTTCTGGGATAGACAGAACCTGCGGTT
>CAUJNA010003772.1:652614-730114 GCA_963377175.1 Effrenium voratum | reverse complement strand
GTGCGAGCATGTATCAGCGCAGCTGATATGGAAGTTGCACTTGGAAGTATTTTGGCAAGTTACCCCCCCCCCCCCCCAATCCAGCAAAACACCCGAACCCCCAAGCCCCTAACCCCCAAGCCCCTAACCCCCAACCCCCCCCAAACCCCAACTCCCCTTCTGATTCTAATAATGCCCAAGCACAGCCCCTTCAGTTTCACATGGCCCCATTCAGCCGAACTCCTCAAGGACGACATGCAGAACTCAGATAGTTTGAGGATCGATCTGGCCTTCTCATTATTTACCATGGGTGAATCGAATAATGTCTTGAAATCTTAGTACAATTTAAGGATTTACCCAGTTTGGGCCATAGATTAATTAACTATTCATGATTGTTGTTTTGGGGGAGGTAGCCTAGTACCGGGTACCAGGTTTCGATTCGACTTTCGCTTAGGATCTTGGTGCCGCGGGGCCACGTGTGGCTGGAGGGGGACAACAAGAACGCCTCCCACGACTCCAGGCATTACGGGCCTGTGCCAGTGACTAGGATGCACAGCCAGCCGCGTATGCCGCCCGACCGTTTTTTTTTGGCCGAAGCCTGTGACGACTTCCCCTCGTTCTCATCTCTTAGCTGTTACTGAGTCACCTTGAGATGCTGGCTGCTGGTCGCGTGTTGCTGTCCCATGCGTTTTAGTTGTGCTGTCTTGTGCGTTGGCCAGAACTGCAAGAAGCTGTGCCGAATGTGCGCACAAACAATGTAAACACCATTGAGGTTCAGGTACAAGACAGGAAAGGTTAGCCAGCAGCGTCGAAATTCAATGGTGGGCTTGGAGGCCCGTTCTTTTCCTGGGAGCCTTCGCATGATTGGAATTGGCTATATCTTGGTCGGCCCTGCTTGTGTCGACTTGTTTTTGCCTTGTAGGAGCTTCTTCCTGGGTTTTGTTTCCTGACGTTGTTTGCATCTCCTGTTCCAGGATGCAACCCTCAGACGCGAGCACCACATAAATGCACATTTCCCTTCTCCTGCTTGGTGCTTCTCAAAGCGGACAACCACCATGGGCATTTGTTTCATCAAACATTGCGTGCTCAGAAGGACCGAGTTAAGTTGTCAATTTGGAGCTAGTGTCTTCAGAGCAGTTCCGGCTTGTGAATGCTGGCAGCTAGTTCTAGCTAGTTTTTCCACAAGCAAACCAGCCATCAAACGGACAGCCCCTGTTTCCGCACTGTCTGGAACGGATAGCTGTGAGTTCGTGCGTTGCTTGGCGCAATGTCATGCGCGGGCCAAAGGTGGGCCTGCTGCAGGGCAAGGTGAGGCTGAAACTATGGCCCATGCTGGAGATGGGCGGCTTGGCTAGTTTGGGGGCATGCGCTGGGAGTGATTCTCACCAAATATTGAATTGACTTTGTAATGCCGAACTCTTGGTCTTCCAGTGTCTGTGAATTTTGGTCATCAAACTTGGTTTGGCGCATTGGGCGCGTGAGGATTGCAGCAGCCGGCCAATCTGATTTGGTGGGGATTCCCATGTAGGCCCAAGTGAAATAGACCGCATGATAGTGGGTCGGTGAATCGTGGAGTTTGGAGTCCCCAAGAGTTGAATTACTTTGTTCGCCTTTAAGCTCCAGCCCGCCTAGCCACAACCATCAACCTCACAGTCAAGGTGAGCACTCTTCAGCGCAAACCTCTTCAGCCACAGCCAAGTGTGCATAACGCATGTTTGGGGTGCCAAGGACCCGTGCGCGTGGTGCCTCCATAGCGGGCTCCGAGACCGGGAGTGGTTCGTGCCTCAAAGCTCCATGCGTCACCAGCAATCATGGAAGTGGACGAGGTTGGGAAGAATCTCCCCAAATACCGTTGCAAAGGGTTTCGATTGGCTGAAGTGATCAAGCACGGCAAAGCGTCAGCGACCGATCCCTCCAGTGCTTCGCGCATGCTTCAGGTGTTTCAGCGCGACCTTTGGCGCCTGGATGCGGTGAGGATGTGAGTCACCGCAGCCGTGTCCATGGCAGCCTTGCAGCTGCCTTCAATTACTTGTTGTTGATGCCTGTGTGGTTCGGGGCACTGACACCGCGCATGCTTAGTGAGATTGGCAGCCAAACGTTTCTCCTTGCAGGGCATGTGCTATGAGTACCTGTAGCAGCAAGGAAGCGCTGGAATGATGATGTTCTCAGGAAAAATCGGCGGTAACATTTGGCCGCCCCCGAAAAAAGGGGGGGCAGGGCGGACAATAAATAGGTCTTGCCGGGACCCGGCAGGTGGTGCCGCTGCCAAACCACATCACAACTTTGCCGCGGCCCAAGCGCAAACCTGAGCGTTAGCATGTGTTTGCTTGGTGGCTCCCAGCCATCCCGTTAGTTTTTACGCCTTTTAGTGTTTAGTGGTAGTTTCCATTTGGCCCACTAAAAGTTGAACTTTAGCGCGGGATCTCAGGGCAGCCCAGTTTGTTGAGTGTATGTAATGAATTTACAGCCACGTGTTTGACACATGAGGCATGGGAATCTGAGGTCAAACCCAGAAAGCAACCAAAACCGTCCTACCTCAACGTTAGCGCCGGCCTCAGCTGCCTAATTGTAAATACGTGTATGAATGTTGAATGCACATGCCGGGATTTTTTTTTTAAATAGCACGGTTCCTGGTGTGGGTTGCTGCCTTTGCGAGGTGCCAATCGTCCAAGAGCTGATGGTAGTTCAGTGGAGGAGGCGCTGACAACACAGTCGCACATACGAGACACATGACTGTGAGCCACATTGCAACGACTGCAACTCGGACAATTTGGTGCCTCATCAAAACATGCGTGTGGTGTTCTCAAGTCTTCAGTGGATATAACACACGCGTGGTGTTTTCAAGAATTGTTCAATCAGTTTGCGGTAGTTCTTATTTACATCCATGGATATGCCGTCCAGGCCATTGCTGCGGCCCTGGACTCTGGAGGCGGAACTTTGCGAGAACGTGTACATCCGAAGCGATTAGGTTTGTTGGTATACTGGGGCTGTGGGGCAGGTTCCTGATGCTTTCCCTTTGGGGCTGTTGGAGATACTCCTTGGGATATTTAGTGGCAACCATTGGATTTGGTTTTACTTGGCACGATGAACGTTTCTGGGTCAAAATGCCCACGACGATACGATCTCACTCGCTTCTGCCTTATGCAGATACCGATGCAGACATGGATCCCCTGGCTGCCCTTGTTTTTGGTTTGGCAATTGGCATTGATTGATACTGGTGGCATGCCGGGCCATCACAGAGAAAGGCCTACCTGAAGATATGTGCAGTTCCCCAATACATCAAACGTTGCAGATAATCCACTGGATCCATTGTGGCAAGCTGCGTGGGCTAAGACGATTTCGGGGTAATAAGTATTTGTGTTTCAGGTTGGTGGATTTTCGGTCAATGCAGGTTTCACTATTTGAACAAAGTGAGCGATGATGTTGCGTTTTGTGTTTATTCAACAACAAGTCCGGGTATTTGGTCCTTGCCCTAGCTTTCCAAGTTGAGTGGTTTGAGGACATCCCATGGCCGTTTTATCGATGGCACGTCACATGGTATGTTGTGTTTTGTGGGTTTTGCATTATTTTAGTTGTACGAAGCTGTTTTTCTTCGTAGACTCGATTTGAAGTGTGTGTTTTCCGTTTTTCGATCAGCAAACCACGGGCAACATGAATGGAGATCGTGGGTTTAACCAGGCAGTTGGTTTCGTAAGAACCAATTCTATGTCCAACTTGCAGACTTCGCTGGCCGAGTCCGCCGTGGTTCAAGCGGGCCGTTGCCAAACATGAGCGCCATGCAAAGAAGGCGGGTGCGGGTTTAGAGTCAATGAAAGAAACTGCATTTTTGCAGGTGTCATGTCATCCGTTCGGTTTGCAGTTGTGCAGCCGACCGAACAAGCTGGGAGAGAGTTTGTACCATTGGATTCACAGCGCTGTGTTTTAAATGATCCAAATGCGACAAGCAACCGGAATTTGCAATGCATAGATGTGCAGACACTGAACTTGAAGGTTTGATGCAATGTTTGTTTTCTATGTTGAGCCTAAACATTATCGATGGCCAAGACCACCGTGACCTTCTGATTGCACATTTGGTTTGTTGGCTGATCTTCGTCATTGATTGGAATGTGGACAGCCATGGGTATTAAGACAGTAGTTGTTCTTCATGTATGAGAATCTGCAAGTGCATGCCTGCAGTGTTTGGACACAGCCTGATCGAATTGCTTGGCATGGGGGACAGGAGACTCTAGGCCAAAGAATGCGTTTCGTTGCAAGTAGTTGGAGTTTGCCTAACCGTGTGGTGGGTACAGTGCTCGTTGGCCGTCCATTCCGAGGCGACAGAATGCCGTGCTGGCGGCTGGTCTCTGTGGAGTGGATGGGAGCTCAGGGGGCATGGGTTCAAACTGCTCTCAGTGGATTCAACCACTGCATTTGGTTCCGTTGTTTCTGCCAGGCATTGGGCAACCCGGAAGTGGGTTTCTGGTTTGAGAGAAACAAATTCAATGTCCACATAAGTTCCAACCGATCTTGAGATGCATCTCTTGGTGAGTCGGGGTATTTGTAGAAGGTGCGAAGAATTCTTCAGTTTGCAAGCACTGCCGTGCCCCGAAGACCCATGGTGTTTTTTCCTCCGGCAAAATCTATGGGGACTTCGCCAATCCCTGGGATGGGTTTCGGCAGGCTTCCGGGTTCCCAAAGGTTGGGCAACTACGGTGGATACTTGGCCTTGATCTTGGGCGTCAACCTGGGGTCGGGGGTTTCCTAAGATGTCATCAATCCTGGAGTCATCACTTTTACAATGGGTGCAATAGACATCATTTTAGGGGGTCCCAATTAGTCGCGCTGTGCAGCGCCCGGCCACCTTGAGGCTTTTCTGAGCCTCAGCCCAGCCTTTGCGGCCTTGGCAGGGCAGAGCCGCCAGACCCTCAGCCCGACATGGGGCCAACTGGGTGTTCACCACGTTGAGTAAGTTTGATCAACCTGCTTGGCAAAATAAAAGGTGTTTCCCAGCATCCCTCTCAAGTGAAACAGCCCATCTTAATCAACCAGGCGTGTTTCAATCCTGGGTTCCCATTGCGGGGGGTGTTTCTTCTTGGAAGAGATCCTTTGCTTTTGGACAGAACTGCTCTATGAATTGACCAGGTTCATACAATTGGGGTCAATGTATTTTTCCCCACCTGGCATGAATACGCTATCCAATTGTCCCGCAAGGACTCAACATGAACCTCGAGATCGTTTAACAAATCTCTGCAAGCCCATCAAGCAGCTGCTGGATGGACTGGTGATCACAATGGTTTTGGTTTGTGTGAGCCAACATGTTATTAGGTGTTTTTCATGCCTGCCTGGGCTGGATTTGAGGGCGGGTGTGGAGCTTGGTTTCGCTAGAGTTCACAGCAAATGTGAGTCACACACACACACATACACGATCAACTCCGAGCTCACGCGCTCGTCTTCATTGCGACGTGTTTTTGTTGTAGGTTTTGTGTCATCAAGGAATTAAGACCGCGTCTCTGTTGGTGTTTTTGGTTTAGACCAGCCATGTAGTTTCGTGGGGGTTTTGGAGACCAACCGAGCAGGCGAAGTGCAGATCCCGACCGACACAGCGGCATGGGGCCCCAGCGCAGCGCATGTTGTTGGGGGGGGGGGCCTGGTACCCCCCCCCCTTTGTGGTTTTTCCATGAAAGCCAAAAGGAAACCACCAATTTTGGGGGGAATCTCCTAAAAAAATGACAGAAGCTTGCTGGTTCTCCAGAAAGGAATCGCTGGTTTCGGGAATGCATTTCAATACTCCTGGGTTTGGCAGGGTCATCGATCTTGTAGACCATTGCTTCTCCCTACTGTTTTCTCACTCTGCATCTCGGGTTTTTGTTCCCCAAGAACAGTCAAACCGCGGACCAGAAGAACGTCCCCACTAAATTGAAAACCAATATTGGTGTTCGCCGCTTTTACCACAAAAGGCTCCCTTGAGTTTGAACATAGTGGCTTCTTCCCCAATTATGGGACCCGCAAAATGGTTTGTTTTTTGTGGTTTCTCCCTACTAACCACTTAGTCACTTCCCAGAGACAAGATCGAACCTCCCTAGCTTCAGAAAAGGCTCTCAATTCCGAGAACTGACCCGCAGTGCCCATTTTTCTGTTTTGCCCTTTCAAGCCAACAAACACCAGCTGCCCTTTCTGTCCCCGGCTGGAGATTTGCGTGTGCCAAAGAGGTTGCGCCTTGCCTTGAAGGTGGCGGCTCGTGCGTACTCCACCGCTCCCGTGGCTGAGCCGCCGGAGGACGTGTGGATGTGTGGACTTTGGAATTCTCTCAAAATGGCTATCCTAGCTATCCCTTGTAGGTCTTTTGGCCACCTTTTGGGGAAAATTGTTCGACCCCCTCGTAGTGAAGGATTCGTTTTTGAGGGGCGCCCATTTTCTCACAAAAGGTGGCAAAAAGACCCCCCTGACCATCTCACAAGTGGTTAGTGGACCTGAATCCCCACCTTCATGATGCCCAAAGAGTCCCTGATTCACATTCATAGCCAAATGGACTTCCTATGGACAGCTACAACTTTGCAGGTTCCTTGTTTTGACTCCCTTGGTTGCTGGAAACCAAAAGGAATGTTAGGGATCCCTATTTTGAAGAAACACATCTCCCGTGTGTAGTACTGCTCCTTATGCCAGATGGCAGCTGTTTTTGTTGTAGTCGTGATGTCCCACTAATGCAGATTTGGAGTTTGAGAACAATTCAGGAAATTGAAGCAAGTATTTGGGCTGACCCCTATGCCCAATCAGGGAAACCTGAGGAAAATTGCGAAATTGTTGCTTTCCACTGGTCTCCCACAACAATTGTTTTAAGTTGGGAGGGAGGGTGTGCAATTGGACAAACGGGGTTTGAATCAAATCCAGAGACTCTGTGCGTTTCCATGCACGAAGAAAAACAGGTTTTACCCTATGTTTCTTTACCACAAGGAGGGTATCTATTGCGAGCAAGACGATCATTTGCCTACTTGCAGTCAGGTTCCATAGACATGTTGGCACAGCGTGTGCCCCTTTGCGCTTGCCCGTTTCATTTTTTCATTTGGATTTGGTCATCCCATGTGGATATTCTCTCGGCAAATGATCATGTTGCACCTCCTGAAAGCTTGAGAATTTGTGAGCACAGCTGGCAGGATTTGATGACCATCAAGCAGCTGCTTGGCCATATCTAGATTCTAGATGCTTTGGTGGACCGGGATTTAGCCCAATAGGGACAGGGCTTGACACCTCCTGCTTACTTTCTGATTCTCAATAGGGAATCCACGAGGGTTTTGAGAATGAAGTGTTTGGGTTCCCCAAAAAAGGAAACAAGGGGATGGGATCCAACTGATTCCCTGAGAACCAGCGAGTTGTTTCTGGGTCCCTTGAGGCTAAGCTGCAAAGGTCAACTCTCCGGTGACTCAGGCGACATCTCACTCCTTCGGCAGAGCACATGGAGTATGCCGTCGTCCGGGGCCTCAGTGACTCAGGCGAAGGCTGATACGTTCAAAGCCACATATTTTGACCATGGCCGACCTGGACCCGCTAGAGTGGCACCCTGCGTGGTCAATGCTTCGAGGAACCGATATGAAACCATTCAAATGTGGTGAAACGTTGAAAACAAATCCGGATTGCTGTAGGCTACAGTAGGTTTCGGCCCCTTTTTGTGACCATTTGAGGGACATGTCGTTCTGCACAAAGTGGGAGTCGACGCCATGTTTGTCGATTCATGGGTATCGGCCGTTGGGGTTTTGGCTCGGCATAAGCGCATACATTTTGTTGATGGTTTCGGTTGGCTGCGCGTGTGTTTATGTCTGTGTTTTTGTTTCGTGCTTTACCACAAATCCAGGTTTCCTTCTTGGGCGCCCATTTTTTTTTCATGTCTGTGACATATTGAATAGACTTCACGGGTTGTTGGGAAGCACTTTGGAATTTTGCATATTGTGGTTTAGTGGGAAATCCCTACTGAACTGCTAAAATTTATTTGTGTGCTCCCCCTTCCAACGTCAACCAAGTAGAGCTCACCCAAGCGGCTTTTGGAACCTCGTTCCACAGGTGGAGTACTCCGGGCGCCAGCACATGGTAGTCGAAGGCGGCATGTACGAGACTTACTTCATCCGCGCCGTCCCGGGCTCCAAGGCAGACGGAAGCGCAAGACTCGGGTGGGAAGTCACTGGCAACCGTGCTGAGTTAACCTTCCTTTTCTTGATGCTACTGTTACAATATAATAGTATAGAGACTATAAACGGACAGATTAGTTGCTTCAGGCGCTTCATCAAAATGAGCGTACGGATAAAGCAAGGCGTTAAACAACTTTCTTGGGTGAGGGCAAGACTCCTTTTGGAAGTCTCAAAAGTTTGCACCGCTTTTTAGGGATTTGGAGTGGACAGCTGGGCAGCTGGTTAATTTCCTGTAAAGCAACCCACAGGCGGACGGCGATTCTCCCGATTCTTTTTAGCAGACATATTTGGCACCGGTATTTGTTGAGGCAGCTTATGCAATTGTGGTGCTTCCCCTCTTTCTTGACACAATTCCTACTGGATGGGTGTTTGAATGGCGCGGGTTTTCCCCAGCGAAGGAAACACGTGAGGAGGGGGCTATTTTGTTCTGCGTTGGTACACTTGTGGGGTTTGTTTGAAAGGAAAGCAAGGGGAAGAGAACGCACCCTGCTGTTTGGGGTCCCTATTTTCGGACGCACCCACTTGCTCCCCGTGTAAAAGCCTTCAAGCGCACACGGCATGCGGTCCTGCGCAGCTCATCGAGATTGAACTGATCAGGGGAGACTAAATTGGTTCTGACAAACGGGTTCCGGTCGCTTGCACCAAAGGGCAATCGTGTGTGTAGTATCCTGGGACTCATTTGTTAGACCAACCATTTAAAGCTGATGCATCAGTTGGATTTCGCAGTTAGCCCCCGTAATGTTTGGTTGTGTTCGGAAATTGAAACACTATACCCGAAGGCACGGCATCACGGAGTGATTGTGGCCCCGGGTTGTTCCTGAGGGTCCCTCGGATGTGAGGATTTGTTTGAGGATTCAGCTTCATGCATTGTCAGGGCCATGAGCCGCGCTGCCGACACGCTGAAATCAGGATGTCAAATGATCGTCGTTGCGTGGCGCCCTTGTTCATCGTTTTGTTGTGCATCCCCCACAAAACCTGGCACTGGACAGCCCCAAAATGGGGCTCTGTTTGCTACCTTTCGGGTCACTGCACTTCCACCAGGTTCGCTTGAACCGGGTGCTCCTGCTGAAGCAGAAGGACTCCGGCGGGCAGCCCCTCGGAGAAGTTGGGTCCGCGAGTTCCGGCGGATCTGATTGAAAAGTCATTCTCCCATGGTTTCTTTTTTAGAAGGGGTGTCGCCAAATTGGGCACCCCTCTTAGGGTGGTGCCCTTTGGGCCGAATTTTGACGGCCCCCTTTTTTTTAGCGCACATGCAGACATGTAACAGGGGTGGATTTCGCTTGTGCGGGAGAGAACAGCAGCACACCTACCACCAAGCAGCAGCTCAACTGGGAGGTTTTCCATGAGCCTTGAATGACAGGGTGGATCAATTCCTGCAAAAACGTGGGCGTGCAGATTGCGAATGGTTTTGAAGGTCTATCGGGGCCTTCCCAAAGGTATTTTGGCCCAACACTCGGTGAGGACACTTACAATACATATGCATTATTATTATATATATATATATATACAATAAATATTGCGTCCAAGACAATGTGGAAGGTTGAGTGTGTTCCTAGGGTACCCCTGATTCTACCTTTCATCATGTTCTTTTCTGATACTGTCGCAGTAGCAACACGCCTCAAAATGTACCGCCGGAAAAGGACACGGGGTTTCAATCGCCTGTTCATGCCTTATCCATGCACTTGCCTTATCCAGGTTCCAGGTCAACGTGGGCCAGCCGCTGGTGGACAATGCCTATGCTGAGGCGTTGTGGCTGGTATGCCGGGAATGCGCATGCTGATCGTTGCCGGTACGCTTTGGATTGGTCAATTCGCCATGTTGAACGTTCCCGAAAAGGTGAAACAGTGCAGGTCTCCAATTTTGGGGATACTTGGGAGGTTTAAAGATGTTGGTTACTGCCAACGTGTGTGCGGGTTTCGGAATCGGTTCATGTTCATGATGACAAAATCATGCATCCGTGATTGATTCTGTAAATGCTGAAGCATCACCGCGCATTGCAGGACTTGGACCAGCATTTTGTCTAGCCGTCCTTAGTCTCACGCAACTCGATGAATCGCACGTTTTGTTTTACATCAGCTCGGATAGCAAAGTTGCGCGAGCTATGCATATGCAGATGCGAGCCCAAGCTAAGTCGCTGGGTATTCTCACCAATTTTCAATGCAGCATGGACGAGTTGCTATGGGTGAAATGGGTGCAGTGCCTGCTCGACCCTGCAGATCACCATTTTGGAGCATTTGAAGGGCGAGGACCAGCTCATCTTCAAACACAAGAAGAAGACACACCAGCTGCACTGTGCCGGTCGAAGGTGAGGCTTTCTGTCGGGTTTTTGCTGGGAACACTTGCAGGCAGCACACGCCCCTTGCTGTTGGTTCTCCTTTCGGTTTCCCTTTAAGGGGGCATCATGGGCGATTGTTTGATCCATTCAATTTGCCCAATGTACAGACGGGGTGGGCTAGGTTATTGTACAAGGTGTTTGGCTGTATGGGGCGTTGGCTCTGCCTTTTGACGCGCTGGGTTTCTACATCTATTCAGGGTGTGCTCTACGGTCCCCCATAGAGGTTCTGCACCAGAGGCGATCCCTTCTTTTTCCCCCGGAAAGGGTGTCAAAGATAGCCCGTGTGATTTCCCATATCCTTTTTGTTTTTGTGGGTGCCCATTGTTGGCAAACCACCTGGTGCTTTGTGATTTGAATCTCTGCTTCTTGTAGAGGGTAAATAGTGGGAAACCCTTTCCTAACCACCACATCACCAATTCAAACCACCAGTTGGAGGGAAGCTGAACTAGTTGCAGTTGCGCCTGAGCTAAGGAAGCACTACATGAAGCGATGGATCGTGAACCAGAAGCTCACGCGCTTTCGGGTCGACAAGCCAGGGACCAAGGATCTCGATCGACGGATTCAGCGACCAAACCCACATTGGGCATTTTAGTGGGTGGTTCTGCTTGGTTTGCCCCAAGATTGCTTTCAACCTTTTCCATTTTGCGGGTGGAACCCGAAGTCAATGGGTTTCGGGCACTGTTCATTTGGCTCCAAGTCTGAAAGAAACACTCCAGGTCTTCTGTTTCATGGGGATGGCCCTAGCCCAACCTCACTCAGGGCACATGTTTGTTTTGAGTCCTTGATGGTACACCGCACCCATTGTCAACACCTTCAAAAGCAAGGGTCAAACTGGGAATCTCTTAGATTGAAGCAAGAAGGTCTCATGTTAGAACATGCGTAAGCTTCAAAGTTTTTGTTGGCCTGGATCCAAGATTGCGCACATAAGTTGTTTGGGAGTCTTGGAGCGGTTTTGTGGAATATATTGACAGTAATTGGCCTGGGCCCAAGATCCAGAACTGCACAGAAGAACGTTTTGGAATATTGAAGCCAGGCCACCCCTTAAAACTTGAAAGTTGTTTGACCTGGGTCTAAGATCCAAAGTCCAACATTGCACAGAACAGTTTTTGGGCACCCCCGCAAGTGTTTCGAAAAAGAAAAAAAATACAGTAAAGTTGCTTGGCCTAAACTCAAGACCCACTATCCAAGATTGTGCAGAGAAATGTCTCGGGCATCTCAGATCTTGGAGCCACCCTTACATATCTGATTCAAATCACGCGGAATTAGGTAAAGAAAATACCCCTCTGGAAGTTGAATTTGATGTCAATTTCAACCAGCGATTTCCATCAAATTGCTCCATTTGTGCTTTTCCCGGCGAGCATAAGGAAATGCAACCGTAAAAATGAACTTGGATTGAACTTGAAATTTCCATTTAAATAGGACATTCGTCCCAAACTAGATTTTCAATAGGTGTCATTGGCACATGCTAAGTCGACTTAGACAGCAATGCATCTTTTAGATGGGATTGCGTTCCATATTTTGTTTTCAAGAAAATAGTGTCAAAACGTAAGATGGATTGATGTGTATATAACTTGATTGAATGCAAATGGAGCTGCGCCAAGACATGGAGGACGTTCAGAGTTGATTCGGATATCGGTTTCAATTAGCAATCTAGATGCCAATGCATTCCTACCCTGTAAGTACGGAAATTCAGTTATCACTTATTTACTCGTTTTCACTCCTACCCTTGCAAGTGTCCGGATAGTTAAATGGCGTCGCCGTACTTTGCAAACTTGTAATGGCCTGTTGCTCTGTTTGGAGCTGCCAAAGTGCACTTTGCTTCCTACATTTGTAGTGAACAACTGCAACTTTCAAGCTATTTCAAATAGGATATTCTTTGCACACTTGCTTCTAAATTGTCCTCGACATTGGTTCTGATTAGAACTCTGATGGAGTTGAAAAGGAAGTACATTCTTTTCAGGTTGAATTGGGTTCAATTTCTTGGGTTTAGGTTTGGACACACCCAAATGGTCTGAAGTGTCTGCTATGCAACTGACACACCGCAGGTCCATGCCTGGAGTAAGTGTTTGCTCTTGGTCTGAAACTGACAAAACCTCGTTCAAAGGGGGATAATTTTTAGATGTATTTGTTGCAGCCAGGGACGCATAAACCAAGCCATGCAGCAATTTGGAGCTTGGCAGCCTCGGATTCCCCGTTTGAAGTTTCACTGGAAACAATCTGGTTACACTTCTCAAATCTGGTTGCAAAGGCCAAGTCACCAGTTACAGTTGATTTTTGAGTATGGCAACTCCTTGGTCGATTCTTCCCCTTGGATTCAATTCATGTGGCGGGCGGTTGCCAAACCCGAGCCAAACCAATTGTAGTTTTAATCAGGGGTAATTGAAGTGATCAGATGATGACCCAAGTTCGCACCGAGAAATGACAAATGACGGGCCCAACGCAAACCTCGACATGATATGGGGTTGCTCCTTCCGGGCGTCGGTTTTGACTCACTGAGGATTGTCTTGGGCTCTCCAGAGGATGACATGGGACGGGCGCCGTACCCACTTGAGCCGAACGCATTGCGCGACTAGGGACACCAGGCACTCGCCCCACGAGATGACACCATTTCTGCAGCCCAATGGCAGACATGTTTTTGAGTTTGCATGTCGATTTGCATGCACCACACATTTGATGGACAAGTTGCGAGAGATACCTTTCTCAACAAAATCTATGTTGGCAGTTGTTTTCAGGGGCGTGCCTTTGTTTTCATCGCGCAGTCGGGTTGGGAAGCGCTGGGAACGGCGGCTGGAACAAAAGATGCGCTGCGCATGATAGGTTAGGCTCCGCTGCCATGCTGCCGTGTGCTAGCTTCATTGGGACTTCCGCAAATCCAAAAGCTGGATTTTCGCCTACGACCATTCCTGCGGTTTCCCGATCTTCGCAAAGGCAACTGATCTGGAGCAAACAGCATTTTTTTGTTGTGTGTGTTTTTTGTTGAGGGCACGCATTTGCATGTGCTACTTCTATGTTTGTGCGGACGTGATCCTCACACATGCATATCGAACTGGGCTGGCTGTTTGCAGTTTGTTGTTTGGCCAACTTTGCTGAAGACAGTTAATTGAACGTTTCAGGTTCGAGTATTTGCCTTGTCCACAAGCTTGTATGGTGTATGCACGTTCACGACGCATGCTTATTCTGCCTACGCGTCCCATTTGATGGACAAGGCCCACAAGGGCAGGATGCCGGAGCCAGCCACTCACGAAGCCTTTGATGTCCAAACATCAAACGCATTCACTCCGGAGAATCACGCTCGCTTCTCGCCCACAAGAATAATATCATGGCGGTATGGACATGGACAACAGTCACATTTGCCTGCAATAGTTGGCAAGTACGAATCAGCCATCACACCGGAGCATCACCTTGTGGTACTGAGTCCTTTCTGTTAGTCACCTCCAGTCATGTCTTAACCCAAATGGCATAGTCAGAAGGCCCTGTTTCCAGAACCCCTATGTTGTGTTGTGGTCGTTCATTTGTTCAGCCCATGTTGAGCAACCAGCTCTATTAACAGGGTTCCGGTTCAGCAAGAACCGCATTGTTTCTCTGTCCTTTGGGCCACAGTCATCGAGATGCCCATCACGCCAGGCCACCAGCTACCCTGGGCCATCGGCCGAGAGTGGCAGCGTGAAATCTCGGGCAAGGCGTTGTTCCAAGTGGTCTTCAGGGGCCTAGCTTTGTGCCGGGGTCTGGGCACACCTGGGGCTTGATGGCAGAAGCCGTGCGAAATTTGAGTTGGGTTCAAGCATCGCGGGGCATGCCTCTCGGAAAATGATGCTGGCTGGTTGAAACGGAGCCAAGGAGCAGGCATAGTTTGTTCGGAGCTATCGGGAGTTCTGTTTGGGCACCTGGTAGGATGACATCCTCGCAGAGGGTTTGTTGGGCACTTTACGCATTCGCACGGCGCCACAGCGAGAGCGCTTCGAGGCGGGCACTGCGCGCACGCGCGAAACGTGGAGAACGATAGGGGACTCACTAAAAGCAGAATGAATACACCCCACACAGCAAATATTGACGCTGGCTCATGTACAGAGCTGGTTGTAGCGAGACCGAGGCAGAGCGGCTTCCCCGGAAGCCCGGGGCCAAGGTTTTTTCAGCAAAGCTGCCTGACCAAATGGTTCGACCCATTTTTTGGCCAAACAGCACATTTGACACACCTCGAAACGGGAGGTCTTTAATCTCCAACAAAAACCGCGAGTTTGTCAAGGAGCTTGGTTTTTGAAAAAGTAGAGCAAAGCCTGTCAATCACGGGCAACCTGTCGATCTTGTACAGATTCCCACAAACCAGGGTTGGGCGAAACCGCTGCTTCAGTCTTCCAGCAAAACAGAAAAGAGTGCGTGTTTGAAAATCATAGTTTTGTTTAAAGAGCAAAAAGGCTGGCCCAGCTCAGCCTCTCACCGTGTGGCATTGGAGGGGTATGCAGACGGCAGACGTGACACAATGTGTAAATATTGTGAGCCCCAGAGGGCCACATTTTGCAGTTATCATTTATTTTTCCGAAGTTCTAGTTGCCGGAGCACCGCGAGGATCCGACCGTTCATTGATCTTGATGATGCAAGCAAATATTTCAGATGTTTTCCGTGTTGGGGGTCCATCAAAGATGTGCATTCTCTCCGAATGGGTCCATAGCTGCACCCGATGGCACTCTGAAGTTGAGGCGCTATGCCTTGTCCAAGATCAAGGAGATGCCCTTTGCGTGCCAACCTCAAGTCGGAAGTCGGGAGCCTTCCCATCCGGCTCAGGCCGCCGACATTACAGGCCTGCTCTCTTATATGCGTCCCTTTGGAATGGTCCCATTGGAAGTTTCCCTTGAGGATCTCCCCACTGGAATTATCCAAACCATTGGGATGTTAAGACTTGAAGCCATTCAGTTTTTAAGACGTTAAGCCACTAAGATTTGAGATTTTACTCCATTCCATTAAACATTTAGGTTTTGAAGCCATGAATATTGTACGCCATTACTATTGTACAGACTTGCAAACATAGTTGTTAAACACGTTAAGCCGCTGATATTTTAAGATTGTAAGCCATTCAGATTTTCAGAGTGTAATCCATTCAGGTTTTTCCCACATCATTGTGTGGGATTCTTACTGTTACCGCTGCGCACCCGCCGCCGTCCGTCGCCCGCATCCGCCGCTCGCTCACTCACGCGCTCGCTCGCTCACTCGCTCTCACTCACTCTCACTCTCACTCTCACTCTCACTCACTCACTCGCTCTCACGCACTCGCTCACTCACTCTCACTCACTCTCACTCACTCTCACTCACTCTCACTCACACTCACTCACTCTCACTCACTCTCACTCACTCTCACTCACTCGCTCTCACTCACCCTCACTCTCTCTGACTTACTCACTGACTCACTGACTCACTGACTCACTGACTCACTGACTCACTGACTAACTAACTCACTCACTCACTCACTCACTCACTCACTCACTCACTCACTCTGACTGTGACTGTGACTGTGACTGTGACTGTGACTGTGACTGTGACTCTGACTCTCACTCACACTCACACTCACACTCACACACACACTCACAGTCACAGTCACACTCGCAATCACTCACGCTCACTCCGTTTTTGCGTGGCATGGGCAGCGTTTTGTAGCTGTCTTTGCTTGACTCGATGTTGTCAAGCGCGCCGCTGAGGTCCCCGTTTTGCCTGACAGGCACAAGCGCTTTGGATATGGCTTGCAAGTATCGTGGCAGGCGCAGCATTTCCTGTATTTGGGTGTGTGCGTGTCTGCGTGGCAGGGGCAGCATTTGGTGGCTGTCTAACGGGACTGGATGTTGTCGTTGTCGAGCGCACAGCTGAGAGCCTCGTTTTGCGTGACAGGCGCAGCACTTTGGAGATGGCTTGCAGATTTCTTGACAGGCGCAGCATTTCCTGCGTCTGGGTGCACGTTTGCGTGGCACGGGCAGCATTTGGTAGCTGTCTAAAGGGACTCGATGCTGTTGCGCGCGCGGCTGTTTTTGCGTGACAGGCGCAGCGCTAAAGAGATGGCTAGCAAATTCCGTGGCTGGTGCAGCATTTCCTGCGTCTGGGTGTACGTTTGCTTGGCATGGGCAGCATTTGGTAGCTGTCTAAAGGGCCTGCTTGCAATTTTCGTGGCCCACCACTACTCACTGACAAGCCCTCACACGCACTCACACTGACTCACTCTCACTCTTCAGCCCCCCTTCGCTTGCCTTGCTTTCCTGTAATTTCCACTCCTGTCCCCGGCATCCTTGCATTACGCTTGATTCCCCGTTCATCTTCCCGTCGTGTCGACCTCAATTTTTGTACGCTTCCCTTTCGCTTCCTCTTCTTCCCCGGTGTTTTTCCGAAAAAAACACAACAGTTTTCAACGTTCTCGCAAAAAGGAGAGCCGGCAGGGGGATTCAAGCCTGGGACCCCTGTTTTGCCACACCGGCTCCCCGACGACTATCTTTAGTAGAACGTCGCCAAGTTGCCGCGCGGTGCGTGAAAAGAAAAGCCGGCACGTGTCCGGGTTATCCTCCATCCTTAGTTGCGTGCCTGACACGCCAAGCAATGTCGGCGGATATCAAAGCAACCTTGGTTGGTCCATTTACATCCCTGGCATTGTAGTGCCACAGTTAGCAATTCTGTTGCTGCTCATGGATGGTTATGCGGCCCACTTCCTTGACACGACCAGCAGTCGCCCAGCGCTGTCAGTATAGTATGGTCGGCCCTTTTGATGCAGACATTTGTCATGCCCTGTGGGAACAACGCAAGACTCCCGATCATTTTGGAGTAAGTGCTCGGCTTTGACAGCTCGATCGGCTTTTTAAGCTGACCCAATTGATTCAAGCCACTGAGATTCCCGGCTGAACACATACTGTATTTGATGGTTGGCCCCAGCAGCCGAGCCTTTGGCACCATCGAGCGTTTCGAGTCCCCTGACAAGCATGTTTGCATTCCTACAAGGAGGCGAAAGGACTAGACAAAGGGAAATGCCGACACTTGTTCCATTAGTAAAATAGATTTGCATTCTCAAAGTGACCCTCCAAGTGGTGGTTGACAGGCCTTACAATGCTCCTAAACCGCATGGGAAAGGTAATCGCTTGACGGGATCCGGCAGAGCGCTCCTGCAAGTGCCCAGGCTGAGGGAACCCTACCCCGCAGCTCCGCCCGGGGACGCAGACGTTGGTTGGGAGTTGGTTGGGAGTTGGTCGGGTTGGTTGGTTTGGTTGGTTTGGTTACATGAGTTGTTTTTTTTCCATTCATTGTACTCACATACTTGGTCCTGCAAGGTTCAGCTAGCGTGGGCATGTGAGTCATTGCATGCAAGACGATCGCAACAAGTGTTTGACGAAGTGGTACAACTCTGTCACTTGAGTTTTTTGATAGTTGGTCTTCGTTTTTTCGGCGCATCCTCAAAGCCTTGTTTCATGCTTATGTCCAACTGCTTAGCCGTTTACGCACGAACTGATTCAGAGTGGAGTTCCCGGTGCAAACCATGGGGCCACCAGCTCCTTGCGAGGGCAATTCACAAAGGCTTTGCATGGATGTAGTTGTTTTTTTTGGGTTTTTTTCTTCCGAAGGAATTGGACATCAAATTGTTTGCTCCTGTGGTCCCGTGAAAACCATGCCAACGGTGTGTTTTGTTTTCATGTTTGATGACACTCCCAAATAAATATGGGCCCAAACACTTCTGGTTGACTTCATGTTGGGCTTCCTTTCAGCATCGTGGAAAAGCCAATCGAGGGTCCGATCAATGATTTTCAGCCTGAGCTTCCCTGCTGTTTGCCGGCAATGGCCTAAAAAACCAGTTGCCAGCAAGCGTGAATATGTGTGTATAAATATATATATATATATATATGTACCGGTCCCTGGGCCACGTACCCCCCCCCCCCCCCCCTCCCAATGGTATGGTCCCCCCACTCCCCCGCATCATCCGCATCTTGGGGATGATGCTGGCAATGCTGGGGATGCTGTCCAGTACCGTGTGAGCTTCAGTCCCAGACTCCCCCTTTCACCCCGTGAACCAACACCCCCGCACCTCTCGCAACATCCTACCCTAAACCAAACCACCCTGCAACCCCTCCTTAACCCCAACCCTAAGCCTAAATCAACCCAAACCCCAAACCCACCCGAAACCCACCGCAAACCAACCCTGAACCAACCCTGAACCAACCCTAAACCAACCCACCAAGCCTAAACCAACTCCGAACCACACCCCAACCACCCCAACCACCCCACCACCCCACTTTGCGCGGATGACATTTGCCTCAGCCACAAGGCCATGGGGCTCCGTGGGCATCAATCAGCTGCTGGCCGCGCGGCGAGCCGCCGACGCCCCCAGCGGAATGAGCTCGGGGGTGGGTAAATACCCGCGGTTTGCTGCTTGTTACCATCCGACCAAACACGGGTGACCCTTACATTTTGTTTGATTCGTGTTTTTGTTTAAGGACGGCTCAAATTTCAAAAGTTTGATTTGTGTGTTTTTTCAGGGCAACCACCTCCGTTTGTGGGTCGCCCGATTTTGATGCACACCCACATGAATGGAAGTGAAGAACCCTTTCCGAAAGGAAGTCATTGGGGTGACTCTAAACGGGTAGCCAGGAACATTGAGTTCTCACCAAGTTTGAGTCGTCTACAAAACCCGCTCACCTTGGTGCTGTGTGCCTAACATTTGGCGAGGACTTCAACCCTTGGACAAGCGCTACAGTGCCTCATTTGTTTTCTTGACTGCCCCTTGGTTGGCTTTCAGAGGAAGTGCCTGTTGATCTACCGAAGAAATCTCAAATATTCCGCCCACATTTGGCTGAGCGTTATGTGTCGCAAGCTGCATTACTGCAAAAGAGGCAGTGAGTTGACCTTCCCTTTATGCATGTGACCTCTCGCTGATGGTTGGCCAATCCGAAGAAGGTTCCCGTTTGTGAGGACCTGGAAAGGGATTTATTCCAAGCGGACCAAGCGTGTCCCGTGCCCCCAGAAATGTGCTGGATGTGTGTCCAATCTTGCAGGTAAGGGAATACAATGGGAAACTGGCAATTCTTGCGAACCTATGGTTCGCTTGCCTTACCCCCCGGCCCCGGCCCGGCCCACATTTTTTTCCTGTAATTCCTGTTGGGGCCCTCGAAAAAAATGACAAGTCATTTAAACAGATGTTTCTCCTACGGACAGCAACAAAATAAAAAATATGGACAAACTAGGGCTTTTAGGAAGACATATTTCATATTCATTCTCGAGAAATTACTTGAAAAGCAATTTTCAAGATGAATATATTAAAGATGTTAGCAGTGCTAATTTTGACAGGTTCCATGTGAATTTGACGAGAAGGTTTGCTTGAACTCCGCTCCGCGGCGCCTCGGCTCGGCCATCGGCCCCGATCGAGGCGCTGACGAAGAGCGGGGTGCTGGACCGTGCGGTGCTGCCGAGATAGGCGAGACATCCATCGGATCCTTTTTCGGGGTCCCTCAAACAATTTATTTGGCCCAACTTAAAAATCACCTTTACCAGCTGATTTAGGAATCTTCTTGTTCAAGGCAGCTGGTTTTTGGATGTATTGCTCTTCCAATAGCTTTATCATCCGGCATGAGTGCAAGCCAGCAGTCCCTTGTCACCTGAGACTGGGCAAAAACAAGGATCATGGCGGCTACCGCTCACGTTTCCAGCCCTGCACCTTGCAGAGCGTCCGGCAGAAAATGCCCGCGCCTGTCATGGCAGATGCCAGGGTTGCTCCTGAAGACCTGGGAGAAAGAACCCTTGGGGGAAGTGGTCAATTGGGGCGCCCTAAACCCAGCTGGCCATTTTTGTAGGGGGTTCTATTGCTCGGTTTGATGAGATTTGCAGGGAGGTCGTCACAAACCATAGTAAAGTTGCGAGAGCCAAAGGCCAACTAGTTTTGGGCGCTCAACTTTGCTTGTTTGATGATGTTCCCCACTGGGCACCCGCATAGGGAGCAACTCTGAAGGACGGCCAACGCTCCTTTTCCGTCAGCAAGGCGAGAAAGACTCAGGAGCTTGTGATTCATGATCAACGCTTATATATACGGATCATTCTCTAGATGTGTTTTTTTGTTTTTTTTGTGGTGTCCTTGTTTGACAAACTATGAAATTAGTCATTGACAATCATGCTATAAACAGGTAGTTGTGCTTGGTTGGGGGAGTAGTACCCAGTGTTTCTTTCTGCTTGCAAAACGGGGGGAATAATCGCTTCCCTCCCAAGAATAGTATGGTGCCAGCAAAAACAAAAATGGCTCGGGGGCAAACGATGTTTATGAATAGGGTAATTAGGGGTGAACCGTCCAAGTGGGCTCCCCCCTTTCCCGGACACGAAAGCCGTCAAAATCTCATCTTCCGAGCAACGAATCTAGATAGAAAAGTTGGAGGTTGTTTTCTTCGGTTTTGCGGTTCCAGAGTACAAGGCACAATTTGAATTTGGAAGTACAATTCTAGCGAACAAAGGTTAAGATTGTAGAAGATAAATATGAATTTGGCATCGGTGCTTGCGTCCTGGACTAATTACCCGCCAATACGGCTGGGCTGGCCTGGGCGCAAAATCCGCCAGTGTGGTATTGATTTAGAATTGGCATATTCTGAACATAGCATTGGGGACGCGGCGGTCTGGGAAAAACAATATCTACTAATAGCCCGAAATTATTCGTAGGGGGAAGTGACTACTCAAATGACGCGCTATAGTAGCTGCCCGATGCTTAAATGTTTGCTTCCCAACCAGTGCGCAATTCCAAAGCATCTCCAAAGGGTCAGACTTCCATTGACGTCCGATGCAGCTTGAGCCTTTTCAAATCAAGCTTCGGCGGGCCGCTTGCCGTACGCGAGGCACCAGCCGCACAAGTTGAAGTTGCCACAGAGCTGAAATGCCGGTGGATGGTTGCTCGCTTGCCCAACGCCGCTGTGACATTCTGTAGCTGTCCCTTTTCAGGGTGCATTTTTTAGTCATGGGCTCCAAAGGATTGGCTTCCAAATGCAGATCCGTTTAGCACGCGAGTTTACCTTTAACACACAAACACGACATGGCAAACTGCGGCCATATGTGCAAACTCGCATTTTTGGACAAGCGTGAGCAGTTGTTGTGTATGATCTCCCTTGAGCGTCGTTTTTTTCTTTTCTCATCGAGTCGATGGATCGGAACAGGTGGATGCAACCACTGCAGCTGCAGCCTTAGATCTCCAAAGTGACACCGAAACATGTGCATCCGCTGGGGATCCACTGGCAAGTTCTAGCTCAACAATCATGGAGGACACGGGAACCTTTTTGAGACGATGGTCCAATTCAAGATTGTTTTTGCAAACTCTCCGGTCCGCATTGTTGTTTGTTTTTTTGCAACATGGGTATTATTTGTACAAAAAGCGCTGAGTGCAGCTGCGAATTCGGCTGGTTGCAAGCTTTTGTTTCCCTGTGAGAAGAGCTCGCGATGCTGGAGTTTACGCGGGACAAAAGTGTGTGTGTGTGTGTGGCAGGTTAAAACACCAAGAGGCACACAGAATTATTTGACAAGACTGAAACTTGACCAAAGCTGAGATGTAGCTTAATCAGGGCTTGCATGTTGTACCTCGGATGCATTTTTCCCCAGGAAGGTCCCCGCTAGACAATGATGAACACCATGTATTGCTTAAAGTCATTTGATATGTTTTGAAGTTTACACGTTGCTTCTCCTGTGTTACAGCCTGGTTTATGTTTAAAGCCACTCCCCAATGGTTGAACCTTTCCTTTTCTTATATCTTTTGAGTACCCGAGGCAAGCACTCCTGTTGAGATATGGCTGTGTTTGAGGGTGTTTGGAGGGTGTTTGAAGGGTGTAAAGGAGACTGAAGGCAAATCTTTTATAGGGGGCTACCATATTAGCCAAATTCACAAGCCGTCGAAGAGTCTCACGCTACAAGCAGGCATAGGCATAGGCTTGTCTAAAGAAGAGGAACCCTTTTTTGGCCGGTATCAGAGGAAACCCCAAAACAAGCCATTTGGAGACACTGACGTTGGGACCCACATTGCTACCTTTTACTTGCTCACGTTGGACACGTGTGACAATCTGAGGCTGCTGAGATTCGTGGACGCTGCGGTGGCCTTGAGCGGAGTCTTCTGAAGGAAATGAACATGTCAAGGGGTACCTGCGCGACAGGCAGAAGAAAGAGATCCAAGTTTGAGTTTCAGACAGTTAGTTGTTCAGCACGAGCGCCAACCTTTTGCGGTGTGTCTTGGAAACTGGGCATAGAGTGCGTGGGAGAGTCCGAACGTGTGGAGCGATAACGAGCGATTGTTTGTATAATTGAGTGAAGTGGTTGCCCCTTTGGTTGTGATTTGATGCGTCAGCCAGGGACACCTTCAAACAAGGGCTAACTTTTATCTTCCCTCTTTTGGCGCAACAGACGACCTCAAATCGTGCCACAGAGGGGCCGACAATTCCCTTGTTCAGAGGGGCCGCTAGTTTTCCACAAAGAGAGCCACAAAGGTACCGGTACTTGAGACGGCCAATCACGAATTGATCCACCAACCAGCTAAGCCAAGAGTTGCAGAGAGCTCGAGGAGTTGTGCATGTCTCGCCATTTGTTTGCGCCAATTGCAACGGGTTGTGTAAACCAAAGGGCCCGCAGTTGCCTCCCGTGTTTGCGTTGAAACCACGGGAGTTGTGACCGTTGCATGTGTGGGATTGACTTTAGAGACTGCCATTTTGGGCAACATGGTTCGGTTGCTGCCGAGTAGACACTGATGGCATTTTGAAGTTTGCGCCTGGGTGGAGGACTTTAGGCAACTGGAAGTGGCCCCCACTCCTTGCCCGATCGAAGAGACGACAGTGCAAGGCGGATGATGGCATCGTGCTTGTCATCTTGAGGTGCGCTTGCACGCCGTGTTTGCTGGGCTTGGACTTGAGACGGTGAATAGCCACCATCAGACTCCCAGCTGTTCGGCAGCCTCTTGCCTTTGTTGTTTGATGGGCTCTTCACTAAAAATGGTCGACTTTGGTCGATCCAGCACGGGTTCCCTTTTGCCATCCAAAGTAACTGGGCAGCTGAGTACTGTAGCACACTCACCCAAGTTCCACTTTCTTGTTTCGCTCATCCGCCTGTTGGCGCCAGGGTTGTTTGAAGACAGAAAAGGGGCACCGGCTGAACTTCGTCATGTTCACTTATGTAATTATGTGGCACTCTTTGATGCAAACTTGACAAGTCCATCGACCGAGCCCCATGTCACTCGACATGACTGGGCTCGGACTTTTTTGTTTATGGGCGCAAGCTCTTGGTGTTTACTGGCAACCAATCAAAGTGACCCCGGGTCGAACTTGTCCAGGGTGTGTTTCCTCCTCACCCGGCTCAGATGTCTGGGGACCACTGCTTTGGCGTGGGTGCCCAGTGAGACCCTCGCTTATTGGAAGGTCCCAGGTTGGGAAAGGAGACAATTTGAGCAAACTTGGCTTAAGCCACAGGACCATTGGGAGCATTGTGGAGAATAACACATGCAGATGTGGTGTAAATGGTGTAAACATGCTCGAGCAGATCCTTCTTCCGCAAGCATCTTTTTAGGATGCATGCTTTGCAGAAAGGACTGCATGCCTGGTTGCCTCCGCAAAACGCACCGGAGTCAGTTGTTGTCCTAGGTGTTGTTTCTTGATTCCTAGATGGTTTAATATGTTGGATGCCCCAAGTGATACGGTCTTTGTGACTGCATTAATTTCCTGCGCTTCTGACTATTTGATTTAGTGCCTGACTCCGGACGCCTGACTTTGAATGCAAGGAAAACAGTGTAATCAACACCCCATGTTTTGGAACAGGAACCTGACCCAAGACACGACATGCTACTAGTAGCAACATTTGGCAGACACTAGGTCAGAAACAGCACCCCACACCCAGAATGCAGGGGATGATTCCGTAGGCAGACACGCATTTCAAGTCAAGAGAGCCCCTACCATCTACACGCTCGACCGTCCTTGGCAGATGTGTACCTTTCGGTTCGGTTGACCGACCAAACAAGTTGCGTTTGGTGGTTAGTTTGCTTGCCATGTCTAGGGAACCCACCGTAGCTTTGTTTGCCCATGGCCGAGGTTCGTCTTGCATCGACCTCCGCCTTTGTGTAGGGCACTCAGCCACTCAGCCAGCCGAAGAGCCCCGAAAACCAAAAACATCAGCGCCGGCTTGGGCTTTGGGCTTGAGCCTTTTGGCGGCTCCAAAACTGCCGGCATCGGATCCCCGCACCCCGGCCCACCCCCCCCCCCCATTTTTGTTTTTTTCTCCCAGGACAGCTCGAGCTGAGGTCTTTTGGGTCTGACGTGTTGAACCTCCAAATGGTTTGGGCCGGGGCTCACCCCCTCTTTGTTTGCTAGGACAACTCAACAGTTCAGGTCTTGTGGCTCCGAAGTTTTGAAGCCCCAAATGGATTGGGCCGCAAAAAGATGCGGGGGCTTGAGGTCTTCGCGCCTGGGTGACGGCAGGCCCTCGGTCCTGCAGCGCTGGAAGCTCAGAGCGAGGGCAAACGAAGGCGCGGCAAACAAACAACTGCAGGTGGGTGTTCCAGCTTATTTCTGTTTTTTGGGGTTCCATGATCCATTTGAGGTCACTAGAAAGAAGCTGGTTTGTGGTTTGGTTTTTGTTTGTGTTATAGAAGCAAGCGCGAATGCCGCAATTGCAAAGACAATGCAGACAATGAATATCCAGTCAACAGAATGAGACATTGCTCCCGAAGCCGCAGCACAGAAACAGGGAATACTCTTTATTCTTTCCATTTGCCAGTCTCTGGGAGATACCAACCGCAAGCCCCACGCCCCGACCACACCAATCCTGACGAAGTTTGAGCAGGTTGTTTTTGTGGGTTTCATCGGGTCCCCTTGAAATCCAACAGGACAAGCCTTTCCTGAGGAACCACAAGGCATGTGTCGGAGCTTGTGGCACCCAGGCTACCTCTCCGAGCTTTTGGCAGGCACATCAGGCGGCACTGTCCGCCGCTTCTGTTTGGTTCCGGACATTTTACCAATCATCGCTTTCTCCCGGAAACGGCAGTGCGGCGGCATGGACACTTGAATGTCCGGGCGGATGCACTAAACCTGAGCCAGTTCCATGCATTTGGGGGGGGCCCACATTTGCATCCTTGGGTGCTTAAGATGCCCGCTGCCCAGATCCTGCTGCGTGTGTTTCGCTAGTTGTGAAGGGAACCTGAGCCTATCCTGAGCTTAATACATGCCCACCTCCATCCTCCTTCGACCTCCATCCACTCGTCGCCCCATTCACATACAATGGATTTGCTCGAGTCCACATTCACAGTTGTACATAGGGGTCTTGCTGATGTAGCAAGTCTGTGTCGGCTCCTTCTGGGGAAGACGCTTCTCCGTCCTATCGTGGCGTGAACAACACATGAGATGCGAGAAGAGCCAACAACTCCTTTTGGCGATGCAGCAAGAGGTTCCACTTTCTACATCTGGGCGGGATCATACTGAGACCTACCTGAATCCTTGAACGCCTTCTAAGTATGGGATGTGTTTTCGAAACAGAGACCCCACTGGTTGTAGTTGTCACCTCATCTCTTTAGAAACCTGAAGGAAATCCAGAAGGCGACCATCTTGGCTGGCTTTTAGGGATGAGCTAATGAGCAGCGCATGCCCGTTCTAGCACAATAAGTCAACCAATGGACATTCCAAAGCACCAGCCAGGGGAACTTGAATCTAAGCCAATGTGGGTGGCAAAGACAAGGCTTGAGCTTTTGGAGGATCCACGGAAGTGAGTGGAACCCAAAAACCGAAAGGGGCACTGCGGTTTGCTCGCTGGCTCAGGCTCCTCGGAGATGGGTGTGGAACCTCAGCTGGGGCTCGGTGTCATATGACGCCACCAAAGGCTCACTTTTTCAAGGCCGACCTTTCGACCTTTTCTGGGGTCTGTTTAAAAAGCGATTTTATACTTTGGGGGAAACGTAATATAAAGCATTGATTGAAAATAGACTTGTTGGGTGTACGCCAGATGTGGGGCAAGTTCTCGTCGCCAAGTTTTGGTCCATGTTTAGTGAAGGTTCCAACAGGTTCCCTTTTTCTGCTGGGTCTTTGTGGAAAGTGTGAAGGGGGTTGGGGCCCCCACAGAGAGATGCCCATAGTAACTCAAACGTGATCGCTCAATTGCACAGTTTGCGTATTCCTGTTTGTTGGAGGAAGGCAGCATTGTCGTTGTTCTGTTGAACAGCTACGCTGACGCAAGGTTGTAGGTTTGAGATTATGGCCACTTGCTGCTTGGCAATGCCTGGCATGACATGCGACAATTCACTTCCGTGCGTTTGTGCGTTCACGATTTTGACTTGTCAACGTATCATTTGCAGTTGGGTCGTGTGTTTGATTCAGAGGATTGACGGAGGCGCGATGTCCACTTTTGTTTCCCGAGAAGGCACTTGCACCATCTTTGTTCTGATGTTTTGACAATATAATATATTTAACAATTTTCTGATAGGTATCAGTACAAGCACAGCACATGTCAAGTTGCTTTCGGAAGCAACCACACGTTTGGTTCACTCCGGGTGTGTGTATTTGACAGTGGGAGGCTGCTTCAGTACGAGCGCGTAACGTGTACATTGCAATATCTTGTTTGTGGTGTTTCTTCCGGCTGACACATTTCGTGTCCCATGAAAACATGGAAATCTGCCGGCGAAACCACTAGAACAAGATATGTTGTTGTACAGCCGACGAGTAAGGTAACTTTGGACATTGGCAGGCGTCCTGCATGTTGAGTTTGTAAGTCAACACTGGGCACAGGGAGGTGCATGCAGGGAGAGTGTACTGGGTACTAAATAGCCATTTTGCTCACCCAAACGGAAAACATAGAAGTGCTGGATACATGTTTAGTTTTTTTCCAGACCCCCTACTTACCACCCATGATCAAGGTTATTGTGCCGTGCTTCATTGATTTTCCCGTGTTCATAATTAACATCCACACAATTTGTACGTTTACTGTTTGCTCACTTCCCACATGTCTTTGGACGCTACGCCTGGAAAACGCAAACAGCCGAGCATCGTTTTGGGGTCCACTCAACCACAGTTCAACACGCGCTGCTTTAGGCGCCCTGCCGACCCTGCGGGCGCTCAGCGCTGCGGGGGAGGGGAGGAGCCATTGCGAGGCGGCTGCAGAGGGCTGGGTGGGGCGCCTGTTGGGGGCGGGGAGTGAAATTATGGATTTGGACACTGGCTTTCCTCTAAGGGCAGGTGTGCGTGTGTGCGCGTGTGCGCGTGTGCGTGTGTGCGGGTGTGCGTGTGCCTGTGTGTGTGTGTGCGTGCGTGCGTGTGCGCGTGTGAGCATGCGTGCGTGCGTGTGGGTGTGGGTGTGGGTTTGGGTGTGGGTGTGGGTGTGGAAGGGTGTGGGTGTGGAAGGGTGTGGAAGGGTGTGGAAGGGTGTGGAAGGGTGTGGAAGGGTGTGTGTGTGTGTGTGTGTCTGTGTGTGTGTCTGTGTCTGTGTCTGTGTCTGTGTCTGTGTCTGTGTCTGTGTCTGTGTGTCTGTGTGTCTGTGTCTCTGTGTCTCTGTGTCTCTGTGTCTCTGTGTCTCTGTGTCTCTGTGTCTCTGTGTCTCTGTGTCTCTGTGTCTGTGTGTCTGTGTGTCTGTGTGTCTGTGTGTCTGTGTGTGTGTGCGCGTCCACGCCCACACGCACACGGCACGCGAACGCACACGCACACGCCCACGCGCACACGCGCACGCATGCATGCACGCGCACGCACGCACACGCGACTTTGTGAACACACGCGCACGCTCGCAAATGCTCGCAACCACACCCGCGTGGATGCGCACTGTCACATTGCATAGTACGCAGTGTGTGTGTGTGGGCGCCGCCGCAATTGGTTTGTTCTTTTGGACTTCAAGGGTCCGCCTTTTTTTCGGTCGGTTCAGAAGGCTCCTGGTGTTCAGAAGGCCCCCTTGTGGTCGGTTTATTGCCAAGTTGGGCGTGCCTTGTTTTGGGGGAACACCCTATTCGTTTGGGGATGTTTGCAAGCAAAGGGTTCCAATTCCTGGAAAAACACAGAACAAACAACTCCTTGTTGGACAAAGTCAATCCGAGCCAGCGCTCGTAGGCTCCTCTGCCCAAACTGTCCACGTCGTGACTACTGTTTGATAACAGTACGTGGCAATGTTGGTGAAAGCAAAGGTAATTCAGCACACATCAAGGCATATCACTAGGGTGAGGTTGCACCTCACAGCTTTGTGTGGTTGCTATGTTTTGCACAAAAGAGAAAGGGGTTTGTCTCAAAACTAAGGAACCGCGCCCCCAAACAACAAGGGCTTCCTTTTTGTTTCCCTTTCAAAATTATTGTTTAAGGTGAAGCTATATTAGTTGTTGACAAGACAGGACCCTTTGGATGTAGGCTCCAGATTTGAGATGATCTTAGTTGAGGCATAGCGTTGAGCCCAAGATTCAACCACCCTGTCGGGCTTTGTGAGGATTGACCATGTTGCGTTGCAGCTTGCTTCATGTTGCGAGTAACTTGGCCCTGCTTGTAACAAGACATGTTTCAGGCGTAGCTAGGGCTTGCCTGACCGAGCCTCGAAAGGTTCAACCTTGTTGTCGGGCGAAAACAGTCGGTGTTTCAGTGTTTGTTCTATTTGACACAGAACTCGGCTTTTATCATCTTGTTTTGGGCTTTGTGGTCCTGTTTGTCATGGCCCGGGCGAGCTTGCCAACAAGCTTGAATGTTTTGCAGCTCGCGAAGCTGGGAAGAGGTGCTGGGGCTGGCGCTGCTGTTGGCTACGGAGAAGGCATCCTGCCAAGGCGCAGGGTTTGCAAGGCCGCAGAACTCTCAAACTTTGAACTCAACGAAAGCTGCCCCTTTTACCATAGCCACAGGAGGCCTTCCGATCGGTAAAAGCGCCATGGCTTTGTATCCGGCGCTGAATGTTCACGATAGAAGCGAAGAAGTGTCCAGTTGGGCCTCACCCAGCCAGTGGACACTTCACACTTTTCTCCTTGGTGGCTCTCCCTGTATTTTGGTGGCCCAAAAAGTGTACACTTTTTTTTTGGCTCTGGCCAAGTGAGGGGAGGCCCGGTTCTTGGGCTCCGAGATAGGTTCTGGACGAACTTTTGCGGACAGGGAAAAATGAACAGGGCTCCTTAAAAGATCTCCATTTTGCAACCATTTGAAGCATGTTTGCTTGTTCCGCCAGAATAAAGGGAAACCACCATTTGCAAGGCAATGTTCAGGTGTATAATGTATGGATCCCTGATGAAGCTCGGGCACGGCTCTTTTCTTGGACTGCATTGAGATTTGAGAGCCATTTGATTTGTGAAGGTGTGCATGTGTTTGTTCAATGGTGCAAGACCCCGGCCAATGCTGGAGAATGCGGGTGAAAGACCGGGACCCATGCCAATTTCTTTGTTGGCCCTGCAAGGTTCACCCAGCTGTAGGGGCCTGCTCCCATCGAAGGACCCGTTCCGAATTCCACGACCGAACCTTAAGAGAGCTCCAGGCTTCAATCGTGTGTCACAAAAGGGACTTTCTTGCAGGACGGCTCAGAAAGGGCCACCCTATCCTAGTTGGAGCGAAGCCATGTTTGAGCTGACGACAGGCTCGGCTCAAGAGCTTATCCAGGGTAGAGATACCATACGGGTATGTGTCATAATTTGGGGGGGGGGGGGGGACACCCTTAAACCAACCTGAAAAGGGTACCCTCACACAAATCTACCGCCCAGATCAACATCCCCTGGCTGACTTGAAGTTGAGGGCGCTCCTGTGATATCTGGCAGATCTGCCGGTGGCTAGATGCCACCATTTTGGCAGCCAACGATCCAGCCATATTGCAGGGCGTGTAAAGGAGTTTGCGGGGAGATTGATCGATGAGTGCTATTGGCTTAGCGGACATTAGTTGTGCACAGGGTGCGTGTTTTTGTTTGTTTGTAAAAGTATATTGAGCAAACTTATGGCCTTGGTGCCAGAATGCGCACCCGCCGCAGATGTTGCATGATTTGTGCTTATCCCCAGGTGTAGTGGTTCTCCTCACGCTTTGCTGGACGCTTGTTGTATCAAGTTGTTTGATTGTGCTGACAGCATGATGCTACCAGAAAACGGCTCTTTGTTGTTTTGCGGACTGGATAGATTCCGCTTGCATGTTTTCTGAGAATCCGATGCTCTGATGTGCTGCGCTGATCTTTGATCGAGCTCTGCACGGCCGCGCCAGATGTGGCGCGCATGTTCTTGGACGCCATGTTCAGCTGCTAGCTGAGAGAAGGAGTGATGCACATGGGTGTGCCTTTTTTTAGGTGACCCACAAATGGTGGTTGTCCTTTGGGTTTCCCTTTGAAAACCAGCTAACATGACACTTAGGGGGGCCTGCAAGAGGACATTAATCCAAGTACCCTCCCACAGGTGCTGGGTTAGATGCTGGGTACCCCCCCAGCAATAAGTCATACCTACGAATTGCACTGGCACCTGATGCACTGATGCCTGTGGCTTGGTAAGCACATACCGTGAAACGCATGTCAGAGGCGTTCACTTGGCAGGTGTTTGGCAGTGGCAGGACGTTGTCCATCAGTCATCAGTCATCAGAATCTGCAACTGTTCGATGGCACGCTCTCTGACTGCCTCATTACGGGGCACGTGCATGGGTTCCAACTTGCCATCTGCAAACTGGCGGGCCAGCTTCTGTTTCTTAGTTTCTTCGTGCTTGGCACGTGCTTCGTTTGGGCTCTCATGTTTTAGCAAGCATATTGGCATGAGCTTCCCCAAAGGAGCACATCGATGGATCAATGGATAATTCTGTGATTTCTCCAGCCTCCCCTACTCACAATGTGATCAGCAAGCACCCAAGAGGAAACCTGCGGGCTTTGCAGAATGCCATAGGAGCCCAAATCTTGGACGCCATATTCGAATGCATTCCGGGAAATGGGGCCCAGCTTTGTGATATCAAGGGAATCCTCGTCGAAGTGACAAATAGTCTCAGGGATGGCCCAGATTTGGTGAAAGCGTTGTGTTCTGGCACAATCGTACAAGAAGCAACATTTTTTGGCCCAGTTTGTCCCCCAGGCAGCACTATGACAACACCCTCGGGCCCCCACCCCCTCAAGCTTAAACAGGATTCCTGAAGCCCGAGATTCGAGTTCCCTCGGAGACAGACGCATCGAGGCTGGGAGCTGCAACGTCGTGAAAGGCCCCGCCGAGAGGAGGCTGGGATCGAGGAGCCTTGGTCCCGGCGTATGGGGCCGAAGTCTGGCCTCCCCAAACCGAGAAGCCCAAAATGGGCTGGGCTGCCAAGCACTCGGTCACAAACATTGCCAGACTTATAGCGTTTGTCGGGTGTTTAGTTTTGCCAGGGTCCACTTGTGCTGTTTTGGTCTTCCTTCATTTTCCCTTTGAACCAGCAAACAGTGGGCTTTTGTGACGGGTCTAAGTCCGGCCCAGAACATGGGACAGTCTTTTTGTCGAAGTTGATACCCTTGGGGTGGGACGGTATGGGAAAGCGCATGGACAGCAACTGCTACGGCCTTGAAGGCCCTGGGAAACACTGCATGTGCCACTGTTAAAAGACCCTCTTGCTTGGGTGGTCATCAGCATCAACTCCTCAGGAATTTAAAACAACACTACTACAAGGGTACCTATTCAGGCCATCATGTGACAATGGCCCACAGTTCCGGAGTTTTGATCATGGCACATATAAGCCGGTGGGTAGAGGTTTCCGAGCACCAGTCAGATGTTCAAATCTTGAGTTCTCGAGTAGGTCTGCAGGTTTGCCATGCCTCGTGTGTCGGGTGCAACACGGGTTTGCGATGTTTGCCAAAAGGGGTTGCGCTGACATCTTTGCTGTAACTTGTCCAAAGCTAGCCTGTTGACGTGGATAATTTGTTCAGCCACCGCTTTTATGGGCCAGAAGACAGTCACTTTTGCATGTCAACGGGACAAGTGAGTCACAGGAGGACATATCAGCCCCCGATTGGCTTGTGGATGTGTTTCATTTTTAGGTATCCTTTTTCGGGTTCAATGGGGAATATGGGAAACCGTCATTGAACTTTCGCGGCCTTTCAACGATCGAGTTGCCTTTGGAGGCTTGGAAAGCAGCGGATGAGCTGCTGACGGCCCTGACTTCGCCTGAGGAATGTGGGGTTGTCTCAAAGCAGGGCCCCCCAAAAAATGCATGGTCTTCTTTTGGGCTTTCCTATTCGCGCCCACCAAAAAGCCGGGAACCACCCCCCCAATATTGGTTTGATACTTTGCTTTTGAAGTGAAGAGGAGAAAGTCATAATTTCCAGGTCAGCTATGCTGAGACATACGAGAGTCGTAGGGTGCGTGTGTGCGTATGTGTGCGAGTGCGATTGCACCAAGCCATGCTTGAAGGGCATCAAAATATGGCAACCCCGTAAATGGTGGTTTCCTGGTTTCCTGGTGGCTTCTTTCTAAGCCAAGGTGAAACAGGTACCAAGAAACACCCAGACAGGGCTTTGAGTGCTCCGAGGTTCGATGCGCGGACGGACGGTGGCCGGAAGCTCCTCCAGATCACCACACAGGAGCACGGCGCACGAAAGTGAAGAGGACCTCAAATTTGAAGGTATTTGGGGTCTTCTCCAAGCCATTTTATTTATATTCTAGGGTGGTTTTTCGACTAAATACAACAAGAGACCTGGGGGCCCAAGCCCCAGATTCTAGGCACCCTTCTGAGCAGGTTCTCAGGAAAGGCTGAACTGCGTGAGCGTGTCGGACCCTATTTGGCCGTGGGTCAAAAATAGGTACCCAAAATGGAACCCTGGTTTGTGGAAACATGGACCAAAATCTGCGGTCCCCTCTTGGTTTCATTTTGACCCACACCGACTTGAAAACTTATGAAAGGAGGTGATAAGCCAACATCTTGGCTATTAAACTCAAGGCGTACTTTTTCAGCATGCCGCAAGATCGGTTGGGACCCTTCATCCTGGTTCTGGACTGTGGAGGATTCATGAAAGCCAACAGCTGGTCTATGCTGGTCTGCTTGTGGTTTGCTTTTTTGCGCCCAGACCCACCGGCGCCCTGTTTTCCTTCTGCCGTTTTTTTCTCCTTTAATTCTGCCAACAAACAGTTGCCTCACTGGGTTCTGGGCTTTCAAAGGGACCCTCCGATGCCCGCCTATGCGGATGATTCAGAGGCCATCCGGCAAGCTGAGAGCGACCTGGACGCGCTCATCGAGGCACAGGCTGAGACGTTGCCCCTTGGCGAAGTCGAAAATTCGGCGTCCGAAGGTCGACCCCGGAGAAAGGCCCAGTTCACCCACAGTAAAACTCTTGTTGTTTGGTGGCTTCCCCACTAAAAGTGCTCAACCCCCGAACGAATTCCTTGCATGGATGTGCACCAAATCCGGGGTTTGGGATAGTATTGAAATGGCCGCCAAAAGGATCCCGCCCAAAGAGTTCTCCGACTTCTATCGAACACCCATGTCTTGAGATGTCTTGAGGATGTCCCATGCAAGAGAGACTTCTTCACTTTCGTTGTTCCGTGACCCTGGTAACCTGGTGGAAGAGATAGATTCGGGAGACCTGGGAGGGAGGAAGGAGGGAGGGAGCGAAGAAGGAGGACGCCTCGTGGCCTCCGGATTTGGCTTTGATGGTGATTTGTGGAAACTGCCCTGACACAAATATCACACTAGAAGTAACCTGACACGTCCTTTGAAGACCACCTGCCTTTTGGGGACCACCTGGGTGATCCATTTGGGGCAAGCTCACATGTTTGGCTGCCCCTAATTTCGACATGTACCCAAATAGGCACCCACCACTCACATGGTTGCTCCTTTTGGATTTGCTTGAGACCAGCCAACGGGGGATCCCTTATTTTGAGAACCCCCAACTGCGCCACGCCCAGGTTGTCTTATTGCGGCCAGGGCTACGAGGCAGGAAGCGCTTGGCTGATCAAGACTAGCCCCAAGCCTGTGTGGGTGGGTGTGTGCGTGCATGGGCTGGCGCGCCAAAGGGATTCGCTCATTTTCTGGGTTGCCGTGTTTTGAGACAAAGCCAAATCCGAAGCCAACAGCTCGTGCCACCTTGACTGAAGTTGGACTCATGGAAAAACCGATCTTCTTCTTGGGATTGGACACTTTTTCAGGGGGATCCTGTCTTTCCAACACCTGTTCTTTGGCCTCCATTTCGTCTTTTGGTTCTTTGGCCTCAAAACTGTTTGGGAGTCGAACAAATTCCCTCGTCGCAGGGCTTCCTTCCGTTAGCGGTTCAGGCAACGGCAAGACAGCGCTCCGCTGCAGAGTTCATCCGTCGCCGGACGCATGCCTTCACGTGGGGGCCCTTGGGGCAATGTCGACCCCGGATCACCCGGGACTCGTAGATCTCTGTTGCCCAAAGCCGACCTTGTGACCTTTTGGTTTCTCCTTTTTGGTCTAGTTTTAGTCATGGCCCCAGAAGGTTAACCTTTTATTTCTGGGTCCTTTGGGCAAGTGAGAGATTGATCGGGGGGGTTGCCCAACAAAGTGGAGGAGTCCGACTCTTAAATAGAAAACCCCCTATTAATCAACTAGTTGTGTTCTCCTGGCTTCCTGATTGCCGGTATGTTCCCACGCTCGCTGGGGTTAAACAACACCTGTTACCATAGTGACTCGCAGTCGAGCTGTGAACGTGAATCACCTCTCTAAAGCGTCTTTTTAGACTACCGGTGTAAGCACCCTCGCGTGGGGAGCGGTTACTACAATGCAAGCATGGAATTTGAACATGGCATGCAGTGGATGCAAATATCTCGGTTTGCAAGGGCAGCCTGGCTCGTGTTAAGGCAGTTTCTGCGCACATGGGTGCACCTTAATGTATGTAGCACCAGAATTAGGCAAATGTGCTTCAGCACCCATACCTTGGCCACCTTTTCAGGGCGAACCGGCAGGTTTGAGTAACCAGGGGTTGGCTCAACCTATGTGGGGCCCCTTCTCAGCCCCTGTGCCTGCAGCATGTCGATGGTCTCACACCCCAGGCGCATGGCGGCTGTCGGCGCGCCTGTCTGGTTTGAACATGTCTACGAACCAACTCCCTGAGCTCCTGACTTTACATTGCTTTTGGCTAGTGCCCTTTTACCCTTTTTGGGGGAGAGCTCCCCTATTAAAATAGATTGCAGAAAAAGGGTACCCTTATTCTAGCCTTTCTACTGGAGGACCTAGCCTGACTTGACATTGCTTTTGGGAAGGCCATGTTTGTTGGCAAACCCAAATATTAGACCTCTTTTCGCCAATCCACTCAAGAAGTGAGCGAAAGAGTCTCCCTTCTTCAGAGCAATGACTAATTGCTTTTGTTGGCATTTGAGGTCCCACAATGACCCCTTTGGTTGAAGAGCTTTGGCGTCTCTTTCCACCGTGCCAAATTTAGAGAGGCCTTTGAATGGGTAGTGGTTTCATGGTGGCTCTCTTGAGAACCGTCTCAACTCGGTGTGTCTCTGAAATCCGTAAGCTTTGCCTCGGACCCAGCCCTTTTGCGAAGCCAAGGGGGCTGAAGCTTGCAGCCCAAGCAACAAAGCACATGCAAGACCGCCTGCGTGGAACCAGGCTGAAAAGTCCCTTACACGGGAAGCTTTCATGGTACCTATCATGGGCCCTAAATAGAACCACCACTGAATCGTGTGGAGCATCGTGGAGTGGGATTCTGGCTGTCGCGCCTTTTCTGCTCTTTTGCTGCAAAACGAAGCGCGAATTTGCATGTTGCTCCCTTGTAGTAAGAAATGCGTGCATGTGTTTGTGTGCGTGTGCCATTGGGATCATTACAAGCTGATCGTGAGCCAAGGGTCACCTCAAATCAACTGAGAGAACACTCGACCAACTTCTCACTTGCATTGTGCGTGTCAGGATCTGACGACACAATGCAAGCTTTGGAATCCGCTGTCAACTCCCTAGACGACACCATTCGAGGATATGACCAGGCGGGCACAAGATTCTTTTGCAAGCCCCGCTGATTTCCGGGGTTTGTTCCGACCGCATGTTTAGTGGTTCCAAGCCGGCCCTCGTGATAGTTGTCCTTGTCTCCGTCCTTAGTCTCAACGCTGGTAACTAGCAGCATTAAAGCTTCCACTTTGTTTGGCCTTTCTTTGGTTGAGCTTGTTACTAGAAGATGAGTACAGGGCCGGGCACCACCAAGATTCAACTTGATGCCGGCCTCGTTGAGGCAAGCCTTTTGCATTGTCGTCTATGCTAATCACTCAGAGTGGGGGAAAAACGCGTGCCGGGTGAAAACGCGGCCCTAAAAAAATGCAGGGAAACGCGCTGAACCGCAGAGCATGCGAAACGCAACCAACATAGAAAAAGCACAGTAAGGTTCTATTTTGTGCTGGATTTGTAGGCCACACTGCGGCTTGTTTGGCTTGTTTTGCTTTTTTCTGGGTCCCGAGAAAAGCAAAAAGAAAGGTTTGGGACAAAGGAGGCAGATTGTTTGTAGGTGGATGTGGGCTTTGGCACTTTTGAAGGGGTTTGCTTTTTTCCTCTCCAGAAAAAAGCAACACCGGGAGATTGGCACCCCCGAAGCGTTTTGCTTCTTTCCTCTCCTGAAAAAGCCAAACCGGAAGACTGTCTCCCATTTAATTGGTGTCCCTTGCTTCAAAGCCTAAGAAAGCAAACCGTAGGATCTGCGACTGTGTTCTGTCTCCATTCATGTACCCTTGCCGGGCGGAAACGCAAAGAAGCGAAACGCATTGAACACGCACACTGAAACGCACACGAAATGCGCTGAAACGCACTAATAGTGAAACGCGCCAGGCGGACCCACTTACCTAATCACCCCACAGGTTTGCGGAACACGGGTTGCAAAGGCTTGACTCGACACACTTGCAGCCATTTTAGCACGGACAAACATTGTCGATCCTTTCGGGGGGAATTTTAATTTGTCATCCGTTGGCACATGGCCAACAGAGGGTTGTCAGGTTTGTGTTGCAGGGTGTCATCAACCGTGGAGGCCCCAACCGAAGCGGTCAATCATTGCTTGCCTCTGTCTTATTCGAATCCACTCCCTCCCAAACCGCCAAAAGCCGAATAACTAGTACCTTATTTGTAAGAAACCTAGTATTTGTGTACCCTCCATAAAGAAACCTAGTACAACTAAAAAGCCGAATAACTAGTACCCTCCATGTGTATCCTGTGACTTTTAGCACTTGCGGACCCACTGCTCCACACATCAACAACCCTCGGGCTGGTTGGGTTGCGAGAGGGAGTCTTTCACTGACCCAACCCTTCAGAATGAGCAGCCGGGGTCGTGCTTCGTGGGTTTTCTTGAACATGAACCAAAAAGGGTGACTGAGGCAAGGAAACCAAGAATTGCCCAGTCTACGGCTCCCCTGCTTGAAGGTGGCGATCCCTGAAAAACCAGGTTTGTCTCCAGTTTGAGACCCCAATTCTCGGTCAATGCCCTGCTTTCCCCTTAAACCAAGCCCAAGGGTACCTTCCAAAGACATGCCCAACGGAACCGGCTGACGTGCCGCTGTCTCGTGCGAGGAGGGCTACACCCTGGTTTGTCCGCAGCTTGCTGGAGCCCCGGGCGTTGGTTTGAAGGCCCAGCCCAAGTCGAACATAAGCAGGTTGTCTACACAACTGGGGTCTGCTTTGAATACGTTTTACATCTTAGACTCACCCAGGCACGGTCCTTAGAACAAGTACCTGTTTGTTGGTTGGACAAACGCTGATTTAACGGGTGTCACAGAACAAATTCACCCAACGCTTTGCAATCCCTTTGCAGTGAACTGAGCCAGCCGAGTAGAAGCTCCAAACGAAGCAGGGAGCTTTGAGGCCCCGTTTCCGGGCCCCGATCCACCGGACTCACAGAAACCGGCGCAGAATGTTGGCTAGCATCTAGGAATTGCAGCCGTCTTGCAAGCTTCCTCAGGGTTTCCCGAGAATGAGCCCCGAATGAGAAGCCCTGAATGGTGGCTTCTGGGTTGCTGGTGGCAGCTTAGGGCCAATCCCATGATGACAGGAACTGAGTAAATCCTAAGTTGCGAATGTTCGAAATTTGGGATGTGTTATTTGCAGGAGCAAATCCATGCCATGGTCAAAGCACCCAGTTCCTTGTTGGTGAGGATGGTTGTGAGCTGAGAAAACCTGTGCAAGAGCAACAAGAAACAGTGTAAGGGTTCATGGCTGTGGGTCAAAACCAATGGTACCATTTTGGGGTAGGTGCACCACTCATTTTAGCAATTTTGGTGGTTGGATTGGGATGTTCACTGGTACGATTTGGATTTTGACCCATGGCCACATGGGTTCCCCGCAAGGGCGCCATGACGAGCGCCTCAACGAGTTTGCTGGCCACTTCTGTGCACTCAGCCGTCGCAGGGTCGCCCGAGGTCGGCTGGCGGTGCCTCCGGAGGCTCGCGAGTTGGCCCCAAAGGGGCGTGGGAAGTTTAGGGTTCTTCACCGCTTTCTGTAGAACCAGAAAAAGAAGAAGAAAAAGAACACATTGAAAGTGACAAAGTGTTTGGAATCAAGCCACTGTGGCACAGAAAGCTCAGTGGTCCCACTGAGAGTCAGTGGGAGGTTGCGCTAAACATGATTCTTTGGGTACCATTTAAAACTTCAGAGGAGTATTTCGCACAGCCACGGCAGATGAGCACCTGGATGGACAATTGTGGGGGGGGGGTCTTGTCCCGTTTGAGATTGGTCTGTCAAATTGATTCATCCGGGCTTTGTGTTTCGGTCACAATGCAGAGTACACTTTATCCAGGCATGACGTCGTAAAGGAGGGCGGGCATTTCGGGAGTATTTGAAGGCCAACATCTTACATGTCCATTGTGAGAACAGTAAATGTCCGCAGCTAGTGATTTGCATTCGCCAGTGTCACACTTGTGGCTAGTGCTCCGAAGGGGCAAACTCTCGAGTCCGCGTCGCAGGAGGAGTTTGCCTTACGAACACTGGTGGGCTGGGGCGCCGAGTTTCGTTCACGTGCCAGTTAGACCCAGGAGGGAAGGGGGAAAAGTGAAGCCGAGGATTGAACGCTTCCCATGAACAGGTGGAGTTCTGAGGGAAAGTATAGGATCATGCCCTTGATGGTTCAATCGCTTCATCCTAGGTTTCTTCCAGTCAAGCCTTTTTTATAGCTGAGTTTGTCAATGGCCATTATTGGTTATCCCGAGAATCCATGTTCATCAGCTGTGGCAAACACTTTGCCACAAGCGCGGCTTGTTGGCTGCAAGTCCTGGCTTTCGGCCCGGGGCATGTGATTGTCGATATGCGCATGGTGAAAAGTCAAATGACACCCTTTGATTGCGGTTGGCAGGGCTGGTCCCATTTTGCGGAAGAAGCAAAGGGTATGAGAGTCTTGGAACCGTTGCAATTTGAATAACCCTCAACTGTTTTGCTCCAGTTGTGATGTTGTAGCGCAATGCGGATGTTGTGAAGTCTGGATTTGGATTTGGTCTTGGGGGCTGTCGATCCAGCCGAAGTCTTCTTATTTTGAGACTTGGCATCCAGTGTCGGGTACTTTTGCTTCTGGTCAATAATGAAACTTTCCTTGTAGAGGCCTGCTGCCTTTGGCTTTGGGTCAAAACCAATGGTACCATTTTGGGGTAGGTGCACCACGTATTTTAGTCTATTTTAGTGGTTGGATTGGGATGTTCACTGGTACGATTTGGATTTTGACCCATGGCCACATGGGTTCCCAGCATTTCGCCACAGGCAGTGCAAGCTTCGCTGCCTCCTTTGGCCTCGTGGGACGGTCCTCGCACATCAGATTTTATTTGTGGGCGCCCGCGGCCTCAGTGCCTGAGGTCCGCTTGGACGGGCCGTTCATGGGCCGCCCACTGGAAGCGCCGACCGCTCTGTGCATGTGAGGCGTGTCTCATCTTCCCCGAGCCGATGCCACTGGAGTCGCAGCCATGAAGCTTTTGCCAGCCTGCCCAAACGCAAGAACTTTCCCTTCTGAAGATGCCTTGGAGATTCTGTTGTTTCCATTGGCCATAGTAAATTGCTGGAGCTCGTGCCTCTTTGGACCTGTCCTTTTCCCAGTTGGTGGCATGTCGCAGGCCAAAACAGTCGACCCTTCCGGTCCTTTGAAAGTGAGAACCGGGTTTGATGGAGTTTCATCCAGGGAACTTGTAGAAGCCAGGCGGCAAAAACATGCAGAAGCAACCAGTTGCTATGATGATAGCAGTCAGAGGATGCTTTGACTACTCTTCTTGTTCGAACCATGGCGTACCCCATTGTTTCCCGGTTTCCCTAGCGGTTGAACCAAGCAGCCCCTTCAAGGGCAATTTGGCGAGCTGATGCTATGTCCCTCAACCGAAGCTCTGGGCGTCAACTGTTTTGGGCCCATCAGGGATGGCGTCAGGGGACAATGCAGGATGTTTGCAGCGGGCAGGCTGTAGGAGGAGTTGATGTTCGACAAATCAGCGGGCGAAAGACGCTTCAGGGCGACATGAACCCGACAGCCTATATCTTAACCGTGCATGTATGCAAAGCCCATCTTCCGGCAGGATTCTGACCTGGCACTGCCTGTTTCCCTGATGTTTACAGTTTTTCACGTTTGATAAACTTCTGCTTCAACTTACCATCTCCTTCCCTTCTTCCCGAAGACGCATCAAAAAAAGTGAAGCGGAGGGAGGGGGGGGATATCCTGTTCATTTCTGGCTTGCACAGCTTTGCAGGACTGCGCCTTTGAGCTTCCGGCTGCCAAGGACCTTGCGCTGATTGGCAATATGTTTGAGCGGGACCCTTGCTGCACGGCTTTCAATGATTAACAACCCAAGTGAAACCAACACAATAGGACTCTAATGCTATGAGGCTGAGATGATGCCACAGTTTCAGAGCAAATTTCGCAAAGCTGGTTGCGGAGTCACATCATGCGCATGACCTCGCGGCCATAAACAAGGTCATCCAGCTTTGCTGCTCCTTTGATGGAGTTGGCCATGTTTTATGGCGAGACTTACTGGCAATACCCACTTGCGCAACAGCCATGGCAGAGATGTGACATCTTTGCATCAAGTGGCCGCCTGACGCCGTCTGTGGAGCCTGGGGCTCCCGGCTACTGGGTTTTGCTACCAATGGAAAAGGAGCCAAGGCGGGGTGTGTAACAGTAACCCAAGCGAAGAGACGTGTAAAGGGATGTTGAACCCGTTCCTCCGTCACATCAATAATCCACAGAGAAGAATAGAATTGTAGGTGAAAGAGATGACAGTCAACGACCAACCGTTCCTTCCGGCACCTTCGTTACACCTCAAGTAACTTCACCAAAGCAATATCTAGGATAGACAAGTTACGAACGAAGGAGAAGAAAGAGATAAGAAAGCAAAATATAAATAAATATTAAAATGAGATAGAAATATAATAAAATAAGATGATAATAATGGAAAAGAGAGTCCACAGGGAAGTTCATGCCCTTCTCGCCTGGTAATCAGGGTTAGCGAGTAAACGATAGAAATGACGGAGAGAAACTTCCAGCATGCTACACCTCTATCACTCTTTCCTGCATCTTATCTCTCCCAACCTTATCTTTGCCAACATTATATGTCCCTAAAGATGGGTCCCGCCCGGCGGTGGCAAAGGGTTGGTAAGGATGATGAAGGAATATGAGAAAGGAGAAAGAAAGAGTGAATTAATATGTAAAAGAAAGGGATTCTATCTCTTAATCCTGGCATTTCACCAACTATTTATCTCTCAAATCCATTCTCCATATCCTGTCTCTTTACCATGTGTTCCAGGAATTATTAACTCCCGAAAGTTGAGGGGCTAAGATAAGGTTATTACAGCATATTGGATAACTCTCTAGAAGTAGGATATGGAAAGATAATTAGAAATGGAAATGTGTCCAAGAATCCACGAGTTACAGGGAGTTGATAGGAAGGACACAATATAATATTTCTTTTACTTTCATTTGCTATTACGACGTGGAACGGAGGCAATCATTTCTATATCCTGGACGCTGTATCCTGTCGGTGGATGATGGTAGAAAAGCTGTCCATTAAATCCCAAATATTTGCCAAGCGAAGGCATTCTTCTTAGGAATCGAGAGACTCGTCTTTTCACCTACAATCACGTTCCTTTTCCAATATTAATCTGTTGGAGGTATAATGAAAGAGTGAATGACCTGCAGGACTTGGAAGTAGAGGCATTATTTTCTCTTGGTCATGGGATTTCTCATATAGTAACCTCACCCATTCTCTCCAAGGCAATCTTCAGGTGTCTCCATCTAATGCTTTTCTACACGGCTTGCCATGGCATGTAGATCCTAAGGAAGATAACGACCTGGAAAGAAGGCTATCACTTCACTCTCCATCCGTCCTTCTCTCCCCTCCAATTCTCGGGGTTAACGGACGAGATAGGGAGGATGTAGGGTGTAGAGGGACGGCTTCTCGCCTATCATTTCCTTTATTCTGGATTGCTTGGTTATAAGGCATGACTTCACCAGTGAAAGGAATGGATGAGGGTGTGTGAGTTAGAGGCTTTCATGCCAGGCATTCTTCACTCCATCACACACTCTTCTATCCTTTTCCTTCATCCACCCCTTATCCTTCCCCAGCTCTTGAATTGGTTGGGAGCTGAGGATAAAGGAAGGTGGATTAGGGAAGGAATAGGAAGGTAAAGATAATGAAAGAAGAGACGAAGGAAGTGAGGACATGCCTTTCTTCTCCCAACATGATGTTGTGCACCAGATGATCACTCCTGCGTAATATGGAGTTTAGGCAATCAACGGAGTGATGACCACAGAATTGGCGGAGTTTTGCACGAAGAGGTGCAGGTTCAGCATTGCGACTGAGGGGTGACCTAAAAGGCCCTTAGGTCCGAAATCGGAATCAGTTTTTCTTGTTTGATCCCTCAGTCGTTCCTGCTGGTTCAACATTAGGTTTGCCACCGGAACCAAAGGAAGCCCCGACATCAAGGCTCACCTGTCTTTTTGTTGGAAGTAGTATATCAGGGGGTCAATTTGCCTGGCAGTGTTTCAACAGAAGCACATTGAAAAGGATGCCCAATTCTGTGGTGCAAGGACTGCCACAATTGTGTTTGTTTCAGCATACCTCCTTCTTTCTGGTTGGTTTTAGAGGCAAAGCTAAAGGACACCACCCCTAACTAGGTGTCCCCCTAGTTCGACGCATACGCATTATTGCAGGGCGCCATTTTGACAGGATTGTTTTTGCGTATCCCGTGTTGTTCATGTTTTTGTTCTCAGTCCGTTATTTGTCTTTGCTTTTCCGGCTTTTGGCTTTTGAGGCCTTTCCAGTTCCCCCCATTTACATTTGTGCAGGCATGACCTGCCAAAGTCGTCTTAAACGAACACTGAATCGCACAAATGCACGGGCCAAATGGGCCAAGCGTGAGAACAAGTACTCCGGTCTACTCTATTTTTGAATTGCCGGTTTGTAATCAGGTTGTTTCACAACATTCCTTGCAAGCGCATTGTGCCGTGATTTCACACAGCCGTGAGTCCCTTTTTGCCAAGTGAATGTATTTCGCCGGAGTTTCAGCAGTCCACAGCGAGCGCTTGGGCGATTGATTTTCGCGTGCAAGCTTTTAAGGCCAGTCCACAGGACGCACGTGGATCCGTTCGACCGTTTCGAAAAGAAAAACAGAGGTGGTGAGGGTCGAACCACAGGAAGCTTTGCCAGACTTACAATGTGGTTCTCGTCCATTTACGGGGGTAACAATGTTGAGGAGCTATTGTATAGCACTCGCATCAGACACGGAGGGGAGCGGTAGTTGTTGATCCTTTAATCTTTTTTGCCTGTTCCAAGGAATTTGAGGACTCCTTGTGGGAAACAACCTGAAGGGGCTGAACAGGGGCGTCCAAATGCAAACCCCCAGCCGTGTTCTACTCTTCTTCGAAAGTCAGGCTGAGTGCACGTGGACCCTGACCACCTCAATGTTCCTGCAAGCTATGTGTACATAGAAGATGCGTGCGGCCAGCACCGAAGGGCGGCGAAGATTGCCAGCCTCAAAAGAAATAGTCCGCTTGTTTGTTCTTCTTATTGCCTGGACGGTTTGATTTGCGGATTTCTTGGTTTGCTCTTGGTGAACAACTCACTCCCTGACTCTTGCACTTGATCCTTTTGTAAGATCAACTTTAGTGGCAAGCAACAAGTCTTGGACTTTTCTTCACCAACCCACTAAGGTGAGGAAAGATCCGCCGGCGGAGATTTCGGCAATTCCCGGAATGTCTCACCGAGCCCAAGGCCCAGGGCTGGCTGCGCACACGCACCCCAAGTCGGCCGCAGGGTCCATTGGAGTTCCTGGTTGAGCCAGCATTGGAGTCGGGTTGCTGGATGGTAGTAAACAAGGTACGAAAGGAAACAATCCTATATAGTGCTTTCCCGGTGTTAGGATACCAATTTGTGTTTTAGTTCATGAATTCCTGGAGGCAAGATCTTTTATCATGTGAAAAATCACCGATCCACTTCCAGATGCAGAGTGTGAAGATTATCATAGAGTATCCTTTGCCACTGGCGGTTGCTTTGAGGAAACGGGTGTTCGAATCCTTCAGAAGCCCCCCCTGTTGTTCTTCACAAGTTTTACATACGAGATCCAGTTGCTTGGCTTGCTGAAAAACCTGCAAGCACACCTTATAGAAACACACCAGTTGGAGCGGTGGAATTGGGCAAAGAACTAGCCTCAACCCTGAAGAATGTCACTTCCAGACTTCCAACGGCAAAGACAGCAGCCCTTTGGCAACTAGAGCTGAATTAATCATTGGGGACACTTCTTGAAGCGTAGTTGGCGAATTCTGGTGATCTGTTCAGACACAAGAGCTTCTCGACGAAAATCGATGGACGTCGAACCCGTGTTCGATTGACAACTTGGTGACTAGTCGAACAGGCGGTGCGTTCTTTCTTCTGTCCTGTCCAACACCGAACTTGATCAGCTTGACGCTCCTATTTGCTGTACCCAACATTTACTTCAAGCAGGATGAACCTGTCTGCCCGTTTCTCACTACTGGCCAAGAAGGAGCTTCGGCTGACTTGGCCTGGGAGGTTGGAAGCTGGGTGGCCCTTGAAGCTGCGACAGGAGAAGGCGAAGGCCCTAAGAACCTTGCATCATTTCCGGTGGCGGGGGGGGGCCTTTCGTTTCCTCCCTTCCCTGGATCCTGATGCGGGAGAGACCAAGGTGAGCCACCCGGCCGAATTCGAGAGAGCTCCGTGCCAATGGGACAGTCTCGAGTGCTTGAGGCGATCAAAACTCAATGCCGTCAATGCCAGTTTCGCGAGCGCCAGCCTTCGCATTGGCTCATTGTCTCGAACGCACATGTTGAGGACGGAGGACGTGATGAGATTGTGTCAAATGTAGGCCGCCGATGGTTTGCTTTCTTGTAGTGTCCTTTTTAGGATCAGGGGTCTCGATTTTGGACACAGCCACGTAATGTTGGACTCTGTTTAGTGTGACCCCCCCCCCCCCCTGGAACAGTGGAACCAGTCGGCGGGACTCTCTTTAGGGAGATCCTGGGGGATCTGGGAGGGACAGTACTTACTTTAGTATTGCCAATTCTACTTTAGTATTGCCAAGGCCCCCTCTCAGATTCCCAGTACTGACTTTAGTATTGCCAATTCTACTTTAGTATTGCCAAGGCCCCCTCTCAGATTCCCAGTACTGACTTTAGTATTGCCAATTCTACTTTAGTATTGCCAAGGCCCCCTCTCAGATTCCCAGTACTGACTTTAGTATTGCCAATTCTACTTTAGTATTGCCAAGGCCCCCTCTCAGATTCCCAGTACTGACTTTAGTGTTGCCAATTCTACTTTAGTATTGCCAAGGCCCCCTCTCAGATTCCCAGTACTGACTTTAGTGTTGCCAATTCTACTTTAGTATTGCCAAGGCCCCCTCTCAGATTTCCAGTGCTTGCAAATGGTTGAGATGAGCTGTCCCCTTAGCCATTTTCTTGCTCTTGCTTTTGCTTAGCTCCAGCCCGTGTTCACTTTCTGCTGGCTAAGTGTCTCAGCTGCATTTGTTTAGCTTGATTTTAGTTTAAATAGCCATCCCTCAGCCCAGGCCATGAAGCAGCACCTCAAGAGCGTGGTCTTCATCAGCTTCCTGTTGCTGAGTGGCATCATTGCTCAGAGCCACTGTGCTGCAATAGAGGGGGGGGGGGGAGGAGGGAGGGGAAGGGATGGGAAGGGAAGGCTTGAGTTTCCTATCAGGGCTTTATTTTGAAGGATTTTTCTGAGAGGGTTTAGTTTCAAGGGTTTCTCTGAGAGGGCTTCAAGTTTGAAGGGGTTTCCTGAGAGGGGTGTTTGAGGCTGAGTTTTGGTGCTGAGGGCACTGAGTTTGGAAGCTGAGCACCTGCAGCCATTTCTTGCTCACAGTCCTCAGCTTACTCCTTGCAGCTGTGCTGAGCAATGTGCCCTCAGATGATTCCTCCTGCTCCTAAGCCTGATGCTTTGTTTGCCAGCTCAGTCAAGGGCCCTAAGACCCAGCTCACCTTCAGCAGGGTTCACTGGGCTGAGCCTGAGATTTTGTGTGCCCATTGCAACTCAGCTGCCAAACACAGACATTTTAAGCTTTTGGCTGACCATCTTGCTTGCTTAATTTCTTTGCTTAGTAATGTACTTAAGGCACCAACAGCTTATTTAAGTCTCTGTGTTTGATTTCTTTGCAAGTAAGGTGCTGAGGATGGCAAGCAAACTAAGCTTTGGCTTAGCAGGCTGCCATGGCAGACACGTTGTGTGGTCTGCAAGAGGAGCTGGCAAGCTGAGCAAATCTATGAGTACCACAAGAAGGTACTCACAGTGGCTGAGAGGCTCCCTTGGGCAAATTTCCTAAGGTACGAGCTTCAGATCATCCCTAAGCCACTTCCCTCAGGAGGTATCTTTGGAGGGATCCCCTATGCTGAGCCTCCTTCTCAGCACTCCAAGTTCCCTGAGAGCAACAAGGCTGAGGAGGAGAAGGCTGAGGAGGAGCCTGAGCCCTTTGACATCCTCAGTGAGAAGCTCAGCTGTGTGGAGGAGCACATTGCAAAGGCTGAGCAGACCACTGAGGTGGCCCTTGGCTTTTTCAGGGGCCACGGCTTTGGGGCCAGGCTAGTGCCATCAGGAGTGCATTGAGCCTGGGGTGGTGGAGGCTAAGGCCCGCGTTCTCAGATTGAGCGAGGCAAAGCCACCCCCTGCCCTGCCAAAGGCTAAGGCTAAGCCCCCCAACTTGTCTGAGGAAGAATATGCTCAGCTGGTGGCACTCATGCAAAAAGCAGAGGGCTGAGCACCGAGTCTGCCTGAGTTCCCAACTCAGGCTCAGCACAAAAGATGCTGTTTTTTTAAGCTCACTTCTTGAGTTCTGGATTAAGCACCCCCTAAGTACTTTTGGTGCTGAGGCATGTGTTGAGAGGAGGCTAATTCATTATATGATTAGTTCATGTTTCTTTGGCAAATCCACTCAGGAAGTGAGAATGTGAGCAAGCTTGATGTGAGAAATAAAAGAGCTTAGGTGAGAGGGTGGGGTTGTTTGAGCAATTATCCTAGGGCCAAGCTTGCACTGAGTGACAGTTTCTTATCTGAGGCCCTGGCACACCTGAGCTGGCAGCCCAGCTGAGCCAGTTCAGTGACATCGGGCTGAGCTACTCGGCCCTTGCCTCTTGGCTTTTAGTTTGGGTGGGGGGAATGGCTGGGTTTGGGATTGGTTTTAGTATTGAAAAGTTGTTTTGAGAGGTTCTTAATTTGAAGGATTTTTCTGAGAGGGTTTCTGTTTGAAGGATTTCCTTAGGAGGGTTTCTGCTTGATTTTTTCCTGAGAGGGTTTTGTCTGGGAGTGGCTTTCTGAGAGTGGCTTTTGCTTCTAAGGTGCAAATCTTGGCAGCCCTCATCCTGAGCATCTTGCTCAGGAAGCTGCTGAGAGGCTTGGCTGACCACCTTTGGTGGCTGGAGCGCCAGGCCTGGGGTGAGCACTTTGGTTTTTGTTTTTGAGGGGGGTGAGTTGTCAGGCCCATCAACTCAGCCACATCTCTGAGAAGCTGAGCATGATTGAGAGGCGCCCTTCAGCTGCAACATACTTAAGCTAAGCAGCTCCTGAGCTCATGAAGTGTTTTGTTTGAGACCTGAGGCCAAGACACAGCAGCAGGTGACCTGTGGGATGTCCACAGGCACCTGTCCCAATCTCTGATGGACTTCTCACCTGAGGCTTTGAGCACTTAGTTGGACTGAATTGAGTCTAAGTTGTGCTCAGGGGGAGGCTCAGTCATCTTCCAGGACATGGTGCTGAGGCAGAGGGCCAGCCTTCTCAGAGGTTGGCACTTCAGTGTTCCAGACTCTTGGGCTAAACCTTAGGGTTTGCACTCTGAGGGGTTGTGCTGAGTTATGTTGATCTCAGGAGTTTGAGGCTGAGTGGGATGTCGTGGTGATGGCCAGCATCCTGAGTGTCCAAAGCAACCAATTCTATGAACGGTTGCTAAATGCATCTAAGCAGCAACTAAGTAAAACAAAGGGCTTGAACGTACTTGGATTAAGCTTTCTTTTCCTGAGGCCTTGGATGGCATAGATGATGGGGACTTCATGCAGGAGCACCTCAGAATCCTGACCAACACAGTGAGGCCTGAGCTCAAACACCTGATGTTCTCTGAGTCTTGGCTTAAATATTCTTAGCATTGCCTCAGCAGGTAACGATGAAGTTTGAACAATGGGTTTGATCTAAGGACCACACTTTGGAACAAAGGATCTCTCAGCTTCATAAGCTGAGCATTGCAGGGCATCTGGCACAGGCTCAGATCACAAGGCTTGAGTCTCTTTCCAAGAAAGCTTCTCAGTGGCATGTGTTAAGATCCTTTGCACATTGGTTAGGCTTGGCCTTTGCACATTGACCTAAGGTTGAAGCCCTGAGCATGGATGCCAAGCAGATTCTCTTCATTCCAGAGGAGCCCAACAAGCTCGATGAGTGGCTGACCAAGAAGGAGGCCCCTTAGCATGAATTGCTTGAGGCCTCACTGGCTTAGAACTGCATGGGCATCTAAGGTGGAAGGCCTGAGGCAGAGGAATCTGAAATATCAGCAACAGGCCTGAGATCTCACTGAGGGCATGCCCTCAGCCAGGACATGCTTTTTGCAGCAGAAAAGAGCTGAGTTTGGAAGAGCTTAGGGTGAGCCACCACTTAAAAGTAAAAGGCTAAGGCTTTTATTTGGGAATTTCAGGAACCCCACCAAAACCAGGTGAACATTAAAGAGGACCCCAAAACAGTCACACTAAAGAGGATCAGGGCATCCTGTGGGCACACCCCTTTGTGCGATTGATTGCCCTCACTTTTTTGTAAAGAAGTTATCTTAAATTTGATGGTTTGGGAACAATTTGCAAAATGGATTCCCTAAATGTCAGGCCTTTAATCTTTGAGCTGGGGAAAGCTTGGGATGAGCCCCCCCTTTAAACCTAGAAGGCTAAGGGCTTGAGTTTTCAGCTTCCAGCAACCCCCAAACCCAGGTGAACATTAAAGAGGACCCCAAAACAGTCACACTAAAGAGGGTCAGGGCATCCTGTGGGCACACCCCTTTGTGGGATTGATTGCCCTCACTTTTTTGTAAAGAAGTTATCTTAAATTTGATGGTTTAACTTGCAAAATGGATTCCCTAAATCTCAGGCCTTTAATCTTTGAGCTGGGGAAAGCTTGGGATGAGCCCCCCCTTTAAAACTAGAAGGCTAAGGGCTTGATTTTCAGTTTCCAGCAACCCCCAAACCCAGGTGAACATTAAAGAGGACCCCAAAACAGTCACATCCTGTGGGCACACCCCTTTGTGGGATTGATTGCCCTCACTTTTTTGTAAAGAAGTTATCTTAAATTTGATGGTTTGGGAACAACTTGCAAAATGGATTTCTTAAATCTCAGGCCTTTAATCTTTGAGCTGGGGAAAGCTTGGGATGAGCCCCCCCTTTAAAACTAGAAGGCTAAGGGCTTGATTTTCAGTTTCCAGCAACCCCCAAACCCAGGTGAACATTAAAGAGGACCCCAAAACAGTCACACTAAAGAGGATCAGGGCATCCTGTGGGCACACCCCTTTGTGGGATTGATTGCCCTCACTTTTTTGCAAAGAAGTTATCTTAAATTTGATGGTTTGGGAACAACTTGCAAAATGGATTTCTTAAATCTCAGGCCTTTAATCTTTGAGCTGGGGAAAGCTTGGGATGAGCCCCCCCTTTAAAACTAGAAGGCTAAGGGCTTGATTTTCAGTTTCCAGCAACCCCCAAACCCAGATAAACATTAAAGAGGACCCCAAAACAGTCACACTAAAGAGGATCAGGGCATCCTGTGGGCACACCCCTTTGTGGGATTGATAAGAACTTGCAAAATTGATTTCCTAAATCTCAGGCCTTTAATCTTTGAGCTGGGGAAAGCTTGGGATGAGCCCCCCCCTTTAAAACTAAAAGGCTAAGGGTTTGAGTTTTCAGTTTTCAGCAACCCCCAAACCCAGGTGAACATTAAAGAGGACCCCAAAACAGTCAAACTAAAGGGGGTCTAAGGGAAACATGTCCAGGTTAAGCAGTTGAGGGTGAGAGGAGGAGGCCCTGAGCACAACCAGCTGGTCCCAGCAGAAGAAGGAGCTGAGGCAACACCACCCAAGCCTAAGCAAGCTCAATTTGGCTTGAGCAAGTTCTTTGGCAGCCCTGAACAAAAAGCAGCAGCTAAGCCAGTGGTGCTCAAACCTAAGCTGCCATATGAGAGATACACTCTTTCCAAAGCTCAGCAAGAGGCACGAGCAGCCAAAGAAGCTTATGAGGAAAGGCTGGCTGAGCTTGAAGCTGAGGCTGGCACATGCAACCCAGAGCAGGCAGCTAAGAGGAGAAGGCTGGTGGAAGGTGTTTTGTCAAAGAGACTGCAGGGCCTGCCCAGAAATGACCTGAGAAAGAACCGCAGGCTTGAGCTCTCAGCCAGCAAGAAAAAGTCCATAGCTGAGGACTTGGAGGCTGAGCAGGCCAATTTCACAGATGACAAGAGCTTTTGGAGAGCCATGTGCTTGAAGTATATGCTCCCTAAGAAGGAGCTGGCTCGTCTCCTTGCCCGAAAGGATCGTTGGGCTGAGCTGGCTGCTAAGCCAATTGTGAACAGGAACCAAAGGAACAAGCTCAGGAAAAGACTTCAAGGTGCTGGTAGACAGGTTCCTTACCCTGGCATTGTGAAGCACTTGTCTCAGTGGCTTGCCTTAGAGAGGAGCTTTGGCCACACCGTGCTGCCCCAAGATGTCCTAGCTGAGTTCCTTGCTCAGCTCAACACATCAGCAAACAAAGACTCAGCAAAAGACAAGACAAGAAGCTGTCAGTTCTGCAGCAGCACAAATTTGCTGAGGAGGCTGCTGGAAAAAAGGAGAGGTCTAAGAAGCTCCAGGCCTCAGGCACATACAGAAAGACCTTCAGCAAGAGGCTGCTGAGATGGATGGGTGCTAAGTTCACAACTGCTGAGCTTGTGAGCACCATCTCACCCACTGAGGCTGAGGTGAGGTGCAAGCTGACCTGGCAGGAGTTTGACTACACCCTGTGGCTTGCCTCCCTCAGCCCACTTGAAGAGCTGAGTGCAGCCAAAGTCGTGGTTGACCCTGAGAACTTTGTTGCTGAGAGAAGCACTTGGTGGTGGGGTTCTCAGACCAGATCCCATTGTGGGCTAAGTCTACAGGGAGGAAGGCTGTCTTTGCCAAGGATGCAGGTTAAGGACTTTTTTGAGGTGAGGCTGGCAGTGGCTGAGGCCATGAGGACTGATGAGCCTGCTGAGATGCTTGTGCTGCCAATTGGCTACAGCACCCCAACTAAGAAGAATGCTCTTCAGGATGGCCAAAGCCCTGCTTCCACTCTTGCTCGCTCAGACACTGCAAACTCCCTGGACACCACACTAGCTGTGAAGAGGAAGCTCAGCTTTGACACACCACTGCAGCACTCAGAAAGCAGAGGCTCCTTAGAAGAATGCTTGGAGCAGCAGCTACTTGAGGAGCCCAGCCCAGCAGAAGCTTGAGCCAAAGCCCAGCCCAGAGCAGAAGAGTCCTGAGGAGCTTGAGCCCAGCCCAGAGCAGAAGAGTCCTGAGCCAAAGTGTGAGGCAAAGCCTTTGCCTAAGGCTGGAAGCCTCAGCATCCAAGGCAACTCAGCAGATGACAGGTTCAGGATCACCTCTGAGGCCAGGCAGCTGATCTATGGTTTGTGCAACCCTGATGAGCCACCAAGTGGTGATGTGGGCAAAGGCCTGGTTGTGCCAGGCCAATGGGCAAGGCTGAGCAACATCTCTGAGAAAGGCACTTGGATCAAGACAGAGACCTTTCAAGTTGGTGAGAAGACAATCACCCACTCAGCTGGAACCTCAGCTGGCAGAGCCTTGGAAGGCTTCAGAAAGGTCAGAGCTTCGCACCCCGACCTTGTATCTCAGCTTGAGATCATGAGCCAGCCAGCTTCCAATGTGGACTCAGTCATTCTGTGCTGGTGCATTGAGGCCCAAGCAGCTCAATACCCTTGCTCAGTCTGGCAAAGGGACTGCTTCAGCTCAGTGTTTGCTGAGTCTGCCACCAAAAGCATGGCCTTGGCTCAGCTTGCAGCAAAGTGCACTTCCAAGCTGCAGATCACAGACTCTGACTTTGCCAAGCAGTTCAAGAGCTTAGTCAGGTCCAAGCTTGTGAGCCTCAGGCAAGAGCATCAAGCCCTGAAAACTGCTCAGAAAGAGGCTTGGAAGGTTGGCCCTCTTGAGATAGTCAGGTCTGTGGTGCATGCTCAGTGGCAGATGTCTGAGAAGAACTGCGAAGACCAGTGGGTGCTTGCAGCAGCAGTAGGGAATGGCATCTTAGCATACACACCCAACACTCAGACTGGCAAGCTTGCCATTGTCACTGAGCAGCACTGGGCTAAGAAGGCTGGCTTTCAGATGGGCAGCAAGAGGTTCCCACCTGAGTGGCTCAGAGACAGGCTGAAGTGGGATGGCAAGCCCAAGAAGGCAAACTGGAGCCTGAGCAGGTCAGCATCAGCCATCTCAGACCTCGTGCGGTGGGACTACTACAACCCTGAGGAAGACAAGGAGGCTGAGGTGGATGCTGAGCCAGACATCCAAGATGAGCTTGCACCAGAGCTTGAGCTGAGCTTGCAAAACAGCCTGAGTTTGAGGCTGCATCCTCGCCTGAGAAGGCAGGCCTGGAGAAAGGCTGCTGAGGAGAAAGTAGCTAAGGGGACTGCCTTAGAGAAGAAGAAGAAGAAGGACTGGAGGCAAGGCTGGAGGAGCAAGCTCAGACCCAGCATTGTTGCAGGGCTGAGGTCTAAGCTGCTTGGCAAGTCCAGAGAGGAGGCCTTAGCAGAGCAAGTGCCTGTGGTTCAGAAGAAGGCTAAGGCAAAAGCAGGAGCTAAGAAAGTGAAGCTGGCCTCATTTCTGAAGCCTTCAGCCAAGACAAAGCCATCACTTGCCAACAAGCCTTCTGCTAAGAAGAAGTCTGCTAAGAAGCAAGCCTTGAAGACCTTGGCAGACAAGCAGCTGCCAGCTGTGAAGCCTCAGCAGGAAGCACCCCCTTTGCCACCACCTTCTCAGCCACCACCTGAGGAGCAGGAGCAGGAGCAGGAGCAGGAGAAGGTAGGAGAATTTGTGCTGAGCATCATGGAGTTCCCAGCCCATGACCTCATTCAGTTCCCTGACCACAAGGAGCCACTGCTGGTTGAGGATCAGTGGCTGTGGGCTGGCTGGCACATGCTGAGATGGGGGCTGCTCAAAAGCACAAAGCAAGTGCCTGAGCACTTCTCAATCACCTGTGTGGACCCAGCTGTGCCAGCACTCCTGAAAGAGTTCCCCACTGAGATGTTTGAGGAACGGGCTGAGAACTTGAAGCAGGCCATGAGATCCTTCAAGGTCTTCTTTCCAATCTTCTCAGCCAACCACTGGACCTTGCTGGTGGCTGAGAAGGAAAGCTTGGAGCAGAACTCAGGCTTCGCGTGGAAGGTGTATGACTCCCTTGAGCAAAGAATGAAGGCCTCAGCAGAAGCAGAAACAATGGTAGGCAGCCTTGTCGACCCTGAGTTCACCTTGCCTCAGAGAACCAACTCAGTCTACCAAAAGCAGGGCAGCCTTGATTGTGGCTTCTTTGTTCTGGGTTGGATGGAGGAAGAGCTGAGGGTCTCCAGAGGTGAGTGGCTCAGAGCTTGGATTGAGCACACCTCAGCCTTGTGGAGAGAGAGGCTGATGAAGCTCTTCCAACACTTAGCCAAGGAGAGGGCTGTCATTGAGAAAGAGCTTGCGCAGCAAAGAAAAACCATTGAGAAGCAGGAGGCTAAGCAGCTGGAAAACAAGGCAGCAGCTGAGGCCAGGCTGGAGCAGATAAAGAACAAATCCTCAGCAGCAGCTGAGGCAGCCAAATTAGCAATCAAGAAAAACTCTGAGCGCTTCACTTGGCAGGATCTCTCAGCCACAGCAACCAACAAGATCAAGTCACTTGAGCACTCCATCTGCATTTGCTCTAAGTGCAGGTGGCAATCTGGCTGTGCTGAGTGCGACCCCTGGAAGGCTCTGAGGTATCTGGTTGTTCAGGAGGCAAAGGCTGCTAAGAAGATCCCCTTTTCAGGACTGTGGGCAGTTTAGAAAGACTGAGATTTGATACTGAGACTGCGCAGGACCAGAAGATGTGGCCAAGCTTCTGAGCAAGGCTAGCTCAGAACCAGCCTCCAGCTCAACAGGAGCTACCAAGGCTTAGAAACCCCTTTTCAGGACTGTGGGCAGTTTAGAAAGACTGAGATTTGATACTGAGACTGCGCAGGACCAGAAGATGTGGCCAAGCTTCTGAGCAAGGCTAGCTCAGAACCAGCCTCCAGCTCAACAGGAGCTACCAAGGCTTAGCAAGTTTAGCCTCAGCCCGAGCAAATCCAGAAAGCGAAGAAAACAGCTGTGCGTTTTTTTTAGATTTTTCTGGGGGGGCAAAAAACTTGCCACAATAGCGAACCGTTAAAACAGTCACATGATTCTGAATTAGGAAAAAATTTTCTACAATAGCGACCACTAATAATAAAGGAGGTCCAACATTATCCAATTATAGCTGTTCACCTTCGAATATCCGACCGCCACGCTTGGGCCTGCAGGCGTTGGCCCTCATTCTGCGGTATCGGTATAGGACCCCACAGCGAGAGACAAGACTGCACGGCCAAACATTGAGCAGAGTTCTCAATTCTAGTCTTCTCTTGTGCTGAACTCGTTTCGCACCCGGAAAGGTATGCCAACAGAAGGGAGACCCCTGAATTGATTTCCCTTTGAGCCGACCTCAAAATGGTACCGTCAAAGAACACATAATGCAAAGATGAGCTGATGGATTGCGAGCCATGGGAGAGTCCGAGCTTGCCGCTGTCTTGAACCGAAGGCGGCAGGAGGTGGACACACGGGGGAATTTGTACGTCAAGGCGGGGAAGACATGGGAAAAAGTGTCAAAGGGCGCCGCCCCAAAGACCGTTGGTTCCTGCCCATTGCTCAGGAGAATACAATATATATATATATATGTTATGTTCACTCTTTGGTCTTTGGTCTTAAAGGGAAGCTATCACTGGAAATATGATGTATCCACCGACTTCAGCAGGCCGAGGGTTCGAATTTTGAAACCACCAAAAAAACGGAATTGACTCGTCGACAAAGTCAAACACATATACCCGCACACCACACACACACACACATGTATATGTTTCCATCGCACTGAGGGCTCTTTCAAGGGATCAGGCCACAGGATTGAAAGAGAGGCACTTGGTGAACACCGGTGTGTCTCAATATGAGGGATTGCTTGTTTGAGCATGTTTGCAGAAGAAAAGACAACATGTGAAAGTGTCCATAGGCTGAACATTGGCTAATAGGCGTGTTTTCTAAAGAGACATGGGACCCGTTTCAGGGGGTTGTCATGGATAGTTGCCAAAATGGGGTTCTTTAGATCGACTGGCATGCAAGGGCGAATAGCGAAGGAACGCCTTTGAGAAGCACAATATACTCATAGGGATGGCCCACTTGAGCATTGCAAGAGTCAGATTGGTTTCCGCTCGGCTGCCATGAAAGAAGCCCATAAGGCATGCGAACAATGTGTCACTGGCCCACCTGTCACAGAAAGGGCCATTTTTGGCAAACATGGGGACCCTTTAGTGGGACGAGGGGATTCAATTTCACCAAGCACTTTTTGTGGTGGTTCCCTATTCAAATTCATAGCCTCAAGGACCGCGCGGGCCATGCCGACGCCGTGTGGTATGAGCGCATCGAGGGCCAGTTCAGTCCTCGGTCCTCCGACCGGAACTCTGCGATCAGCCGCCTCACAAGCATCAGCCGCAGCTCGCAAGAATAAGTAAGAGAGGTGCAGGGGAATATGCAGTAGGCCCAGGGTACAAAAGGGGCTTTTGTTGGCTTTAGACATCCCCTTCCGGGCGAGTTTGAACAAAGGGCAGAACCAAAAAGACAAAGAAATCAAAACCCGAAATTGCTCGGGAAAGGCGGGGCTCGCCCTCCCGCAACTACCCAGCTGCCCAACGGCACCCTCGTTTTCCTTGGGAAGTGGTTCCTTTTTATTACGGCCACTGGGTGAGATTGGGGTTGTGCAGCACTTGAAACCAACACTGAGATTAAAACATTGTCATAGAGCAAGATGTTATTATTCATGCAGTTGGGACGCATCTTGTAGATCCACATCAGAAAACAGCTACCAGAGAACCGCCCCGGAGGAAGTCACAAAGCAAGCATCCAAACGCATCCAACCCGAAGGAGCCTTTTTTTGTATGACGTGTCATTTCAAGACCTGAAGGCTTCCTCACTTCAGTTCCTGGGCGTCGACTTTCGATCAACCGGTTTTCCAGAGGAGTTTGAAGGAGGAAGCCAGGCTTGGAAAAGCCCTGCAAAGTGCTGATTTTGTGGCCCCCATGCGCTTGTGGTCCATAATAAGAGCTTGGCGACCCTTATGGGTTCCAAAAAAAAGGGTAGCTTGCACCAAGGAGAATGCGAGCATCCGAAAGGAACTCGTTTGTCAGAACCCATGTAAGCCATCGGGCTGATCTAAGAAACCAAAAGGAAGTTCTACAGGAAACCCCTGATTTTGCTGGGGATTGGGCTAGCTTCCTGTAGAATTTCCTGTAGCTGGTTTCTATGAGCTGAGGAATGAACAGCCGGGAGCCCTCCCCGAGTGCGCCCGTCGTGCGGCCCACGCTGACGCGGCGCGCCTCGGAAGCCCCGCCCTTGGAGAACGACCGGGTGCGGAGGAGCTTCCCACGGCGGGCCTCCACGGGCGCGGCCTTGAAGGCGCCGGTGAGACCTATGAACTCCAGGACTGAACCGAAACTCACATGGATTCGCCCTAAAAACCGGGGTCCCCAAGTTTCCCTTTTCGGTGGAATTAAACATCACTGGTTTTGCCCATTTGGGGTGAGCTTCACTTCATGCAGTTAATGTTTTGAGGGGAAATGTAGGGAGCCCTGTACAATGAATCGACACCTAAATCATCATGCTCATTTTCTTCTTTGGTTTCCAGTCCACTCTTACCCGTTTGCCAGTATTCATGGAAATGTGCAGTGTACAGACTTGTGCTACGGGACTACTTTCCTTTCTAAAGGAGCCTGACTGTGTTTGTTCGTGGAAGGGCAATGTCAATGTTGAATTAATCTGGGTTGCCCAAAGCAAATATTGTTGTCTTCGTTTTATTGAGCTGCATAGTTAAACAGGTAACATACATTGGTAGCACGGTGTGGGCGTGTTGGACACCCCTTGAGCAGCTGGCGGGGCCAGCGCAACATACGATAATGTTCCCTGATGAACAGGTGATTTGCTCCGACAGCAGGATGTCAAAATAACATGGTGTTTACATCAAGCATGGGCGAGTGAAGCCAGCTGGGTGGCTGGGTCCTTTGGTCGTGTTTTGCTCCTTCACATTTAAAACTATGGAGCCGCGTGAAAACACTTCGGGCTGTGTTGGCCGAAACTATGGAGCCCTTCGGGCTTTTGGCACGGCTCTGTTAGCCGACGTTCAAAGTACGTCATCGATGATTGTGTCCACGCTTTGTGCAAGTGTTTTCGGACAATGCCAGCTTAGGCAGCTGCTCGAACACGGGGTGGAGAGGTGATGTGTATGCGTGGCGTTCCTTGATTAGCCTGCACAACTTCAGCTATCTATTTTCAGAAGCCCAGCGCGAGCTCCCAGGCACCAAAGCCTAGTCAAATTCCATCCGAAAGGAGCCCATCTTGAACGCGGCCCCAAAATCTGCCAGGAACTGCTCCCCAGTGCGGAGTCCAAGCGAGGCGACGCCCCAGGCGACGCCCCGGTCCCCTCAGAGGACGCCTCAGGCCGGGCCAACCGAGTTGGGTTTGTGGTTTGAGGGCACCTGTTTCCACCACCAGGTTTCGTCCTGCTTTGACACGTACCAAGCTAGGAGCATCCTGGATTGTTTTCCTCTAAACCTTGCAATAGGTTTTGCTTTATTTGAGTAAGCAACTGTCCCAGTTGTCCAAAGCTAGGGTCTCTTGCTTGGCCAGTGTTGGCGCATTTTCAGTCAAGGTCCCAAACGATGCGCTTCTAATGTGCAGGTTTGCGGAGCAAACAACTCCCTTTTTTCTCTGCAGGACGTCAGAAAGGATCTGTTTGTTGTTTTTAGATGTATGTTGCTTAGCTCATCTACCACCGAATTGGACCGGGAGTCTTTCCAAGAAGTGGACCATGTTTCTGTATTTCAGATGACCAAGTTTCCCTTTTGACAATGGCCCCGCAGACGACACCTCAGACAACCCCGCGGTCATCAACTCCCAGGGGTTCGGCGAAGGCAAAGGCGAAGGCGGCGAAGTGAAGGGGCCTGGGGGTTTGACTCCCTGTCAGTTTGACATGTGAGTCAGTGAAGAATCATGAGGAGAGTTATGTGTTTTTTTGCCGAATCGATCAACCTGGTTCATGGACAGCTTCCGCCAGAAGTTGAGAGTCCAGTCTAAGCTGGGCCATCCCCTGATGGTTGATGGATCATGAAGTTGATTGGCGTGGTAGTAGGATTAATGTTGCAGGTGACCAAAAGTGAAGCAAGCAGGGGAACGAATGAGACAGTCCTGACGATGTGCTTCTGAGAAGTAACTCGTTTCGCACAGCTGGGACAGACAACTGGCTACTGGGGGAGACCAGCTTAGACTTCATTTTGACAAGGCCGTTTGTGCTGTGGTCGCCCAATGTTGCACTCAAGTACAGGCCGACAAACAACAAGGTTCAGGTCACAAAGGCTGCAATTCCAAGCCATACTTGTTGCATCAAAGGGAATGCGACGTGGAGCTCTGGTGTTGAGTTGCGTCGTTAAGCATTCATCAGGATTTGTTTAGCCTTTGCCACCTGCTGTGGAACAAGAATAATGCTCTCCGCATGTTGGAGAGCTTGTTTGCCTTTGGGTGTCCTCATTTTGGATGAATCTCGCCAACATACGTTCGGATGAAAGTATGAACAACTGACAATTGCCGCCTATTCTTATTTTGGGGACAACCTGGGGGCCATCCAGATTTCTCAAAATAACCAGGGGCTCACCCAATTTTGCCCTGGGAAAGAAGTTATTCTGGTCCGGGGCTCAGCACCACTCGCAAGGCAGGCTCTGGCCCCAGCGAGGTGTGGGGCCCAGCTGTGTGGTTTCCGCTGTGAAGATCGGAGGTGCGCAGAGCTCTGCAGATGCTCGGATCCCAAAGCTTGTGCCCTCAAAGTCGTTCCCCCCCCCCCAACAAAAAAGTATATATCAAAATAAAACTGAAACAGCATGAAGCACAAGTAGTTTCCACACGCTTAGCTTGTGCAGCAGTTTGGTCAGTTTGGTCAGTTTGGCAGACGGCTTGCCGTCAGGGACACCACAGGTTGAAGTCCCCACTTAACTGCTAAAATTTGAATTTTTGCTCCCCTTCCAACGCCAACCAAGACCAGCTTCGGGTCTGAGGTTCGGGCCTCGAGGCTCAGCCAGGAGCCGTTTGGGGGATATCACTGGCTTGGACTCTGGAAGTCGCTGGCTTGGAGCAGCAGAAACCCTTCGTGGTTCTTCCATTTGTTTGAGAATATATATATATATATGTTTTTTGTTTTCCCTGTTGGTTTTAAAGGGAATCGATCACTACTGGACATATCTTTTATATTTTTTCCAGGGGGCCTAAGCAAATGGAAGGGTCGGAATAGACGCGGAATACATTGGCCCGGCATGGCCCGGCAAAGGTGTTTTAAGCAAATGTGTCGCATACTTGCGAAATCAAGAAATCATACAGTCAAGCGTCAAGTGACTCGTTGGCTCAGATTGTCACATGAGCGAAAGTCAAAGGTTGGTTCACATCTTGAAGCACAATGTTGCTTTGCTTCATGTTTCGGTAATGAAGGGAAGCATGTGCATTGCCTTGGTCAAGTGTTGTTTGCAGCAGTTTCGAAGCAACCAATTGGTTTTGACTTTATTGACGCTGTGTGCGCTAGGTCTAGTCATTCCCTTTGAGTGCTGACTCTGTTGAAACAGTGTGGATTTGATTGGGCCATTTAAGATACCCAGATATTTGTTGGGTGTCCACCAATATTCAAAGCTGTGTTGCTTCAACAAATGCACTGTCCAGCATGCACCCCCAAGGGTCCGTTGGGCGCGGAGGGTTGGTTTCGGCTTTCTTCTAATGGGCTCGGACTTGCGGACATTTGTTGTGAGTCAGGAGGAACCTGCTGCATCTATACGATCTGACAGTGTCGCAACAGCGCGGGTGCTTAGAAGCGTAATGCCTGATGCTTGCAAGTATTTACCAAGGTGTAGTGGCAAGTTTTCAATTTAGTCGTTGCCTTGTTGGGTTCATGCGTTGCCATGCTAGGATGTCTCATGTTGCCTTTGTTTGAGCAGCAGTTAGAAGAGATTGTGGTCGATGTAGCTAAATAGATGCGCAAGCAACAATGCTGAAGGAGTGACCCTGTCATGACATGCGCAGTCCTGATGCATTCTGGAGCTTGACTCCCCAACCAAGCTTGCTTTCAGACGGAACAGTTTGCAGGGGGCTAGATAGTCTGGATCGCATTGGACTTGCCAGAGAGAAGCTTCCAGCAGTCGAGGCAAGCACCATCAGTTGTGAGGCCGGCGTTCCGAAACTGCTAGTCTGGGATGGCAGTTTGGGCGTGTCGGTCCGAACATGTTGGAGAGCCCAAATGCCAAGGGACCAGATTCTCATTTTCCGATTGCAGCCAAGGTTTTTAAGATGAAACCCAAACAGCCCCTCCAAAGCAAGTTCTTGTTTAGTGCTTAGGTGTAGGGGTACAGTCTCAAAGCGCTTTTGCAATTCCAAGAGCCTTACCTTGACTGCTATTGGATTGGATCTTTGCACGTATCTTGGGAAACCGAGGGGTTTTCCATTAAAAACCCACAAACAGGTAGACTTTTTGCAGAGGGGTCAACAGCACTCAAGCTACCCTGGTTGCAATAAGTGGTCCTGTTGACTCGCAGTCACAGATACTTCCATGCTCGTGCAGGATAGTTTCCCCAGCAGGGGCCACTTGGCCGTGGAGTTGGCCATCAGCAGTAGATGGCTCCCGCTGCCAGCTTGCAAGGGCGTGTTGAGCGTGAGCTTCATGAATCTGAAAACAGTGCAGCAAGATGTGTGGATAGCCTTCCCGATTGCAAACACCAAAGTTTCCACATAGTACAGCGCAAGCCCGTTTTGGGCCAAATATGGTTCACCACAGAACAGCTGCGCCTTGGTTATTGTTGACATGCAATGATTCCAGCGCTCTGACATTCGCATGCCACTGCCAAGCCAGCATGAAGGCGCACGCAAATGCTTTCTACCACATGTCACCTCGTGACTAGGAATCCCATTGCCAGACTGCATAGCCCTGCACGCTTCCCTTGGCCTTTGCCATGGACGATGTTGCAGAGCTGGCGCGGGCTGTGGCCATCATTGCCGAGGAGTTGTCGTTGGCGACTTCATGGTTGCGACCTTACCCATGACGAGGTCTCTTTGTTTGGAGCTTTCATTCCAGATTGTTGTCTTCTTAGACTTACCAGGATTGACTGAAACATGTGTGCTGCCTATTCTTAACGGAGTTGTAGACTACTCAAAAAGGTCAGAAGCTCGTCGAGCCGGTTTTTGTCTGCCTTGGTTTGTCCTCTTGCTTCTCCACTTTATCAACAGCGAAAAAGGGCAAGCTTTTGTTCGCCCATGGGATACCTCTGGGCAGCTGACCAATTGCAATGGTCCGGTTCATGGTCCACTGCCCATTTTTTGGGGGGTCTGCCTTGCTTGAGGGTCTGGGTCTGGGTGTTGAGAGGGCCAAAGGCAACATCTCCCGTTTGAGGCTTCTTGAGACAAACCTCCACGGCACAGGACGACCCAGAGGGCGCCGCTGCGCTGCTGGGCGTGTCGGCACTGCCTGCCGCGCAGGCCGGCGGTGCCGGCGGCCCGAACGCCACTCTGCGGGAGGCGAGCTGCTCATCGTCTGGGGTGTTTAAAATCAATCTTGAAGCCTTACTAGGTTTCCCAGTAGTGCCCTTTTACCTTTTTTTCGAGGTTTCCCTACTAAAATCGACTACAGAAAAAAGGGTACCGTATTCTAACCTCTCTACTGGAGGACCCAGCTTATGACCGATGGCCAGATGGCCAGATGGCCAGATGGCCTGCCAGATGGCCTGCGAGATGGTAGTGGTTTTCCTGTTTGCCTTGTAGGTTGAACAACCCAGCTATAGCGAGCGCGCTCGGTGTTGCGTGAGCTTACCCATGAAGAAGGCCTCAGATCCTCAGCTTTGCAATAAGCATTGCAGCATGGTGGCCTCACGGTGGATTCCTACAGCAAAAAGGCTGGAAGGTGCAGCATGTGGCGTACCCTGTTTGCGTTGATGGCAAGGAAAACCAAACAAAACCAAATTGTTGGAAGGCGCACGAGTGCTGGGCCACTATGTTGGAGATCTCCAAACAAGGAGAACTGCCAAAGCCATTGGCCGAACGTTTGGATCCTGACACTTTGCGGATGGACGACAAGTCTTTCCTGACCAGGAACTAACACTGAGTAGTCTATTGATGGCACGTTCCACATATTTGCCCAAGGAAGCGGCCCTGCCAAGATCAGTCCAAGTGTTCAGGACCATTTCGGGTGGCAAATCAGCCACAATCAAAACCCAGGTAGATGAAGGTTAGTAAGGGATGATCTGAACCATAATCGGGTGCAGCCGCCTTTTAATTCCTTGCATGGTGTTGGGTAGGCCATTTTAATACCACACCTGTATAGTCAACTATACGTTTGTCATGATTGCCAGTGGCATGTCCTTCCTCGCATGCATGCGGGCCTACATGTTGCATGGAATGACAGTCTGTTCATTACTGATTGCTAGCTTATTGTTGTTTCATTGTGTTGGCTGCTGGTTGTCGATTATTGGTTGTTGGCTGCTGTTTCTTGCTGAGTTTTTGCTGCTGCTGGGTGTATTGGCCCCTTTTGTTTATCATGTGTGTTTTCTTCATTCTCCCATGTTTGCTTGCCTTATGTGTGTGTGTGTGTGTTTTTTAAACGTGCCCTCATTCTCGTGGAGCCATTTTTCGAGAACCGCTCCCTTGTCGGCGAGGCAACGGGGCCGCGGAGCCTCCAGGAGGCCATCGAGAGCGACGACTTCGATGTGGACGTGAAGTTGGACCTGGCGGTGCTCGGGAGCCAAGGTGTGGGCAAGACCAGTCCCTTGGCAGAGAGCATGACTGCGTGTCTCGTGTCGGCGCGCTTCTTTTTTGTTTAAACGTTTTATTGAGGTTGGTTTGAAATGGAAACCGAAAGGAGCCTTTCTTTTTACGTTCTATTGAGGTTGGTTTGAAGCGGAAACCGAAAGGAGCCCGGTAATTTTCCCGGTCTCCTGTTGAGACAAAGCCCGTATCTGCCACCAGTATTTCCCCGGTCTCCGGTGCGAGACACCCATATTAATGTGCCATGGTCAGAACACCCCAAGTCAGTGGGCTGTCGACCTCTGATTTGCTTTGGACCAATGTGAAGGCTACTATCGAGGGAAGCGATGATCATGACCCACCTTGGCCACCCCTCAGCTCGATCGGAGACTATGCTACAAGGAGTCGGTCTTTTCTCGAGAAAACGCATAGAAGCCACCCGTGTTTGGAGTTCTCTCAAAAGGATGCATGCACAGGCACATGGGTATATCCAAAATGGGGGAGACCTGGAAACGAGTGGGTGCCGTTTGGAGTGGAAGTTCACCAAAACCGTTTCATTGGAATCCTTAGCCACACCGCGGGATGCGCGCCAGACCGGAACGGAGTCAAATGTGTTTCATGATAGTTCACCGTTAGGGATGCTCCAGCAGTCCCTCCTGCCTGCCAATCATCACTCTTCCGCTGGAGGACACATAATGTTTATTTGTTTGTGTTAGGGCACATTTCCTGTCTCTCTCAATTGTATCGGAAAAAGTAATTGCTGGCACCATGGATCCAGGTCTGGTGCGGCGCTTTGCGTCCAACATCTTCCAAGAGGAGCTGCTCGTCTGAGGTTGGGCTTTTGTTTCCAGCCCCCTTTCTGATAGCACATCCTAAGAGCACTGAGGAAATTGTGCAAGCGATTTTGAGGGACCAAAGTTTGGGACCAAAATTCGTGGGATCAAAGTTTGGCGATCTCAATGTAAAGCCCACCGCAGCATCGTGCATGGGTGTGTGAAGCGCAGCCAATGCTTGCAATGTGGATGGGGCAAAAACACTCCATACACAAATGCCTAAATTTTGCAAACAGCTTCGACGTGAGAGGCGACGAAAGTTGTGCCAGATCTGATTCAACCACCCATTTAGTTTGGCCTTCGTTGGATGCGAGTGGTACAGGTAGCCATTGAGACTGGCTTTGCAAGCTCAAGACCAAGTCCCGATGATTGAGACCAGCAGAAGGCCATATTTGGGATTAAAGAGGGACCCAGGCCGACCTCCAGCACGGTTTCATGAAATGCTCCACTTGTTCCCCTGAGCATGGCATGAAGGTACAGTCAAACCTGGGTCACGGACTTTGTGGAGAAGAAGCGATCTTTCAGCGGTGAAGACGTGACTCTTCACATTTGGGATACTCCAGGCAGCAGTTGATCATGGTAAGAACCCGCGTGTCAGTTAAGTGAGCAGAGTAAGTTAAAGGCAAGGAACAGTCCGTGTCAAACTTGGGGGGCGCCTCCAAAATGGTGGTTCGCCCTTTCGTGTTTTTAAAGCAGAGGTGAAAAGCCCTGAAGGCTTAAGGTACCCTCCAAAACACCCCCCCGCCTGTTGGGTCGAGCCCTTTGCCAGCGCTGGATTCTGTCTTGCAAGCCGGCACTGGCACTCAGTGGGTCCCGCAACTTCGATGGCCATATGTTGTCTAGCAGCTCGTGTAGGTGTCACTAAACAATGAGCATGGGGTTGTGTGCGTGTGTGTGTCTGTGTGTTTTCAAAATGTGGCATGATTTACATACTATGTCTCAGTATCCGTTTAGGCCCTCAGATTCAGATGTAGGCAGGACAATTGTATTTCGGACATGCGCGCGTGCGAGCGGCCCTGCGAAGCTCGGCAACATAGTTGACGACATTGGAATAAACAACCTACGAGCCAGCCGTCCCATCGCCCACCGCTTTGTTTGCTGTCATTTTGGACGACGCCACGACCGGCTGCTCTTGGTTGCAATGTGTGGTAGGCTGGCTGGCTCAATAAGAGCGAACTGCTCAATCAATTCCTGCAAGGCATAGAGGAACTGCTGACAGTTTGCTGCTTGAACTCAAAGTTCGGCAGCAGGCATAGTTGCTTTATTTGGGTGGTATAGTGTTTCGACTACAGTGAACACTACCGGATAGCTCTTACTCTCGCTCATCGGCCAACTCCTCCAGTGTAGCCTTTTTTTCACCTTCAACATGCGGCAGTTTCCGTGTGTCTCGCTTGTCCACAGCTGGCCTTGTCCAAGGTTGGATCCATGAGTTAGAGGGGTAGGGGTCAAAAGCAAACCACCAGGGGACCGCAGGTTTTAGTCCATGTTTCCATTTACCAGGATTCCATTTTGGGTACATATTTTTGACCCACAGCCATATTGCGTCCTGGTCGCGCAGGGTCCATCTGTTGAATTCGCTGGTTCTCCCAACCAGCTGCAGGTTGCAGCATCCTCAGCTCCCATTTGCGGGGGTCAGACCTACCGGTTTCATGGAATCCAAACGGGATATCGTGATGCGCCGGTAAGGGTCAGGTTCACATCAATGGAATGAGCCACTGAGAATTGCCAATGTTTGGGTGGGACATATTTGGGTCAGAAGACCCGACAGGTTCTACTCACGAGTTCCAGCGGGCAAAGACATGCTACCCATTCGTTAGAACCCTCATATTTGCTTATAAGAGCGTTTTGTTGTTTCCCCCTGTTGGCTTTAAGGGAATCTATCACTACTAGAAATATATATATATATATATTATTATATGTTCTTTCCAGGGGGCTTAAGCAAATGGCAGAACCCAAGAGTCGGCCCCTGGCCAGGCGGAGATGATCCCCGCACATTGGTGGAGACCCACTGCAAGAAAGCCAAGGGATGCGTGGTCGTGTACGCGGCGAACGACAGGAGAGCTCTCGCACGCGTTTTTGGAGTCAATTTGTTTGGCGTTGTGTTTTGTTAGGGCACCCCTTTCGGGGCTTTGGAGGGGAAGCAAACGGAAGCCATCCATTTGGGATTCATCTATTTTGACGCAGACCCATTTGCGGCAAGGTTACACAGCCAAACAATCCAAGACACACGCCTGTGATTGTACGAGATTCCGCTGTTTTGGTATAGAGCTTCCGACGCGGAAATGCGCTGGGTGGTAAACCTTCACACAGTTGGGCTCCACTACACTAAGAAGAGATGTTTGGACACGTCAATACAGTCGAACGAACTGGAAAACAGCAAACATGGCCTGAGCACTTTCTCAGCTTTGTCTCTTTCGCGCTCTCGCTCTTTCTCTCTCTCTCTCTCTTTCTCTTTGTATTTGTTATATATATAAATATATATGGTAGAGGTCTGGCACCCCCCCCTCCCCCGCCATGGTCATGGTAGCCTTGAATAGGGCCCCACCTCCTCCTCCCCCTGTGGGCCCGCTGGGTTTGCAGGTCATGGTCATCTTGCAAAAGGCCTCTCCCCCCCCCTGTGGGCCCGCTGGTGGGTTCCGGTTAGGGCCAAGGCTTCGAGTCGTACCCCGGCGTGCGCTCCCCCTGTGGGCCCGCTGGGTTTGCAGGTTATGGTCATCTTGCAAAAGGCCTCTCCTGGTGGGTTCCGGTTAGGGCCAAGGCTTCGAGTCGTACCCCGCTGTGCGCTCCCCCTGTGGGCCCGCTGGGTTTGCAGGTTATTGTCATCTTGCAAAAGGCCTCTCCCCCCCTGTGGGCCCGCTGGTGGGTTCCGGTTGGGGCCCAGGCTTCGAGAGTCGTACCCCGGTCGGCGAGCGGCCCCCCCCCCCTCAAGTGGGGGGGGATACCATTGGGGGGGGGCGGCTGCTCGCCGACCGGAACCATATATATATATATATATAGTATGAAGTTTTCACGGGTGTGCTTGACGAATTCTTCAATATCAACAGAACATGACTCTTAGAGTCTTAGAACCGCGCCCACAAGTCTGACTCACTCTACCCAATATATTGAAACCGTACCGACTAGCACGCAATCATGGGGCCAGTAGAATGAATTGGACATGAACAGTGATCCCTTGTTGGGTCCCCAACCAAAATGCACAGCGGACACTTGACCCATCATGGCAACTGACGATGCCAATGTGTGTTGTTTACAAACCAATCAAGGGCAATGCGTGCAGTTGTTGACATGTTACTATTTATTGGCATCCATTTATTGCCGTATATTGCCGTTCACTGGCATCCATTTATTGGCGTGCCTAAGTTCGAGCATGTGTGGAATAGCCGAAGTGCGCAGGAAGTCCTTCGAAGCAGCCGAGCTTTGGATCATCATGCTGCGGGAGTTGTGCAATCCTGATGCCCTGATTGCCCGGCATCCAAGTCGCAGTTTTCAACAAGCCTTTGTTAATTGCCCTGAAGAGGTAGAGGCCGAGCATGTGTTTCCAACAGTGCCGCCATTTGCATTGGGCCGAACATGGCCAAACAATGTAGCGAGGTTTTGCGCCTAGCAGTTCTATTTGCTGCTGAATGGCCGTACTATTGCAGCTATGCCCCGTGACTCAGTGATGCTTGAGCAGCTCTTTGAAAGTCCAAAGCACTCGGGTCGCATGGCTGCAATGCTTTAATGGTGCCACTTGCTGGCCAAGGCTCTTGTGCACGGCAAGTCCGACCTTCCCGACACTGAAGTCGCGGTGGCTGATGCAGAAGCTTTGTCATCGAAGTCGGAGCCTGAAGCACTTGATTCAGATTCTTCAGCCTGGCCTGAGACACCAATGTCCAGCAGTTCTATGTTTTGAATGATCATGGCGTCCCTCGAGAGAGTGTGTGGAGGACACATGCTTGTGTTCTCAGGTCAGACGTTCGAAACCCAGCTGCCCTGCCAACAAGCCCATTTCTTCAATGTTGTTCTGCCGTGATCACCAGCTTTGCCATTTTAAACATATACTATGTATGCACATTAACACTTGTCTTGTGGTAATCAAATGTGTTGAGGTGCTTTGCTCCATGGACGGTTTGCGGCAGTGCTGACATGGCTTGCATTGTGCTTGGTGAACTGCATGGTGGATCTAGCAATGAGCACACACCTAGACGGAACAGTGACACGCAGGAGGCACGCCTGGCCAACTGCACTTCTCGCCATCGAGCCGTCTAAGCACCCCAACCAACGGGATTATCGTGCGCTCGTGCAACTGCATCACTACCACGCAACACATTGGACAACCAAGCTCAGCACAAACACACAAACAGACACACAGACACATAGACACACAGACACACAGACACACAGACACACAGACACACAGACACACAGACACACAGACACACAGACACACAGACACACAGACACACAGACACACAGACACACAGACACACACACACACACACCCACACACACACACACACACCCACACGCGCACGCGCACGCGCACGCGCACGCGCACGCGCACGCGCACGCGCACGCGCACGCGCACGCGCACGCGCACGCACACGCACACGCACACGCACACGCACACGCACACGCACCCGCACACCCGCACACGCACACGCACACGCACACGCACACGCGCACGCACACGCACACGAACGCACAACACACACACACACACACAACACACACACACAACATACACAAAACACACACACACACAACACACAACACACACACAACAAACACTGCGCACACACACACACACCACACACACACACGCACAACACACACAACACACACAAGACACACAGAAATCAACACACACACACAAAACAGCACACACACAAAGCAACACACACACACACACAGAAAACAACACACACAAAACAATACACACACACCACACACACACACACACCGCACACAACACACACACAACGCACACACACACAACACACAGAACACACACACACACAACAATCACCGTGCACACACACACACCACACACACAAAATACACACACACACACGCAATACAACACACACACACAAAACAACACACACAGAAATTTAACACACACACAAAACAGCACACACACACAAAGCAACACACACACACACACAGAAAACAACACACACACACAAAACAATACACACACACACCACACACACACCACACACAACACACACACCACACACCACACACACAACACACACACACCACACACACACAACACACACCACACACACAACACAACACAGCCACACACACACACAACACACACAACACACACACACACACCACACACACACACAACACACACACACACAACATACACACAACACACTCGACACACACACACACACAACACACACAAACACAACAAACACAGCACACACAGAACACACAGAACACACACACACACACACACACGCATTCTGCCTGAAGTACAACACGGCGGTGTGCAACAAAACGGCGTATCTGACAAATACTAGTACCAGACTAGTCAACTTCACTTTGCAAGGGCCCTGAACACTCGTGGTTTACTTTAGTCTCCATTTTAGATTCAAAAGCAAACGTCTAAATTTGGGCCCTCAATGGATACCGGAGTCCTCGCTCGTAATCCGCTTAGGCTTGGTGTCCAGCTGTTTCTCGCCAGCGCACGCAGCTCGACTTCCTTGGAAGGCAGTAGTATTGGGTCACGTTGGCTCCTGATGCCTTGGACACTATTTTTCCAGTGCGTGCACATGTTGCAGTAGAGTTCTTTGGTTGCACGTGATTGCACGCACCAATTCGTCATCGACCCTTGCAGGCAAGCGTTTTTTCAAATGCCTTGCATGATGTTCAATCCAGATGTGAGTAGGAAGGGCCTGAAAGCTGACTGACAGGAAAGTAAGACCACAGCCTCTCGTGTTGAAAGCTTGGCACATCAGATTGATGATGGTGCACGCCTCATGTCCCTTTGCCTTTTTGGGGCCGAGAGACATAAACAACACGTGCAAACCTCATGATGCATAGATGTTTGGTTTTAACATGTTCTGCATGCCGGTTGAGTTAAAATGCCAGAAGCCCTCAACTGTCGATGAAACTACAAATCAATGCTAGGCAGCCCAAAGCGCAGGGGAAAGTCACCAAGTATGCTATGGCTTTTAACTGTGCGCCAGATCGGCTATTTGTTGTGTTTCGCTGTTGGACACACTTCGCAGTTTAGACTTGTTTCGGTTAATCCACCTGTCAGGTGTCCCCCCCTTCGCGGGAGATTGACGTTTTGCTAAGAGTATATCTAATGGGGGGGTGTGGCCTGGGTTTCCATGACTTTGGGCGAGTATGCCAGAAGATACCCGTCAACGCTAGTGAACGACGCTACGGCAGTACTGGTTTTAAGCACCAGTTTCCATCGACCATCTGGAAGGCAACCAGAAGGTTTTGTTTGGAGTCGATTCACGTTCGGAGCCTTTGCTGATGTTTGCGGTTTCCAACCCCACTAAACCTGGAACACACCAAAGGGGTCTCTTTTACAGGAACATGGGCGTAGCAGCGACCCACTCAGCTCTTGCGAAGAAAGGTACGGGCGCGGACCAAGTCTTTGACTTCCTGACGGAGGCGAGCGGCCATGAGGTCAGCCACTTCTGCTTCAGTTTGTGATCCCATGGTTCATGTTGTCCAGGCCTATGTCCTGTCGTTTTTGTTTTGATTTGTTTTGATTCATCCCAGAATGTTTAGTCAAGCTTTCAAGCAACTAGAAGTTGCCATGTGATTCCGGGTCCATTGGAAACGAGTGCTTCCGAAAGCAAGGCCCCTTTTTTGCTTGTTCTCAATAAGGAATACGGGAATACTTCTCCTTTTCCGACTTTCAGACACAGTCAGCTCCTTCGAGAAAGAGCTACAGAGATCTTTTCAGTGAACGGAACGCATTTGCACATGGGTCCGAAATGGCGGTCCTTTGGTCTCATGTAAAAGGGACACCAAAAGGAATTTGATGGCTTGAAGGGACTCCTACTTTCAAGACGCACCCTTTCAAGGGGATCCAACTTTCTCTTAAAGGCTCTCAGAAGGCCAATCTTGCATTCGGATATTTGCGATGGGTACGATGTGGCTCACTGGGAGCTTGGAGTTTCCGGGCGCTTTTGGGAGTGGGTTTTGATGGTTCTATGCGGAACTTTTGGGATTGTGTGGAATCGTTGATTGATGGTACATTTGCACCGGTGAGCTCAAACAAGCTCACCTAGCACTTCCTTAGCTCAGATCGTCAAATCAGACAAATTCGCCCAGATTGATGTGTGCCATCTTTGCAGGCGGCCGTCCTTTGGTTTCAAATGGCCATGGGCTCCGTACCCCCAGTGAACATCGCAATCCCCACTAAAATCGGTTCCAAGAGGTGGTGAATTCACCTATCCCAAAATGGTTCCATTGGTTTTGAGCCATGGCCATTGGTTTAGTCTATTTTAGTGGGGGGGTACGATTTGGATTTTGACCCATGGCCAAATGGACGCCCCAAGTTCTCGTCGCAAGCGTGGCGCTTGACCTTCCGGTCGCTCGGCGGCTCCGGTCAGCGCTCCGGAGGCGCTGCTGGCACGTCGCCGCAGCCAGGAGGAGCAGCTGCGGCAGGGCAACGCCTGCAACGGCGTGCAGCCCTTTGGCTCATCGATTCCTTCGAGATCCATTTGGCTGTGGGTCAAACATAGGGTAAACCCAAAATGGATCGAACCCTGGTAAATGGACACGTGGACTAAAACCTGCGGTCCCCTTGTGGTTTATTTTTGACCCATACCCATTTCCCCAGCCCCTGGGTTTTGGCGTCCCCCCAAAAAGGAGACTCCAAAAGGAAGCGATATGAGTTTTTTGGGGGGTCGATGGAAAACTCTGTGGGGTAGCTGTTGAGTTGGCAGACCTTGAGTTTTTATGAGTTGGCAGATGCAGTTCGAACTGTTTTTGTCCAGTCAAAGCGGAAGGTCATGTTTCTGGGATGTTGCTGATGTTATATGTGTGTGTGTTTTTTTTCTTATCTTGTAGTTGCTGCATATGGGCCATAATGCATTTAATTTTCAGCTGGGCAAAAGTTAAGGTAGCTGTTACTTCCCGTGACAGGTTTGGGGGGGGGCTGTTGGATTTTGAGTGACATCCGGCCGCCGCAACCAGCCCGCCCGCTGACAGAGTCTGTGACAGACAGCTGTGACAGAGCTTGCGACAGACAGCTGTGAACGCTGTCTCAGGCTTGCGCCGGTGGCCGGGCCAGGACAACTGTGACAGGCCGAAGCCAATGGCAGGGCCAGGGCAGCCGTGCCAGTCCAAAGTCTGAGAATCCCGCCAAAGTCCAAAGTTTGAGGCTCCCGCCTCGCCAGTGCCTTGACAAAGCCTGAGGAAGCAGGCAGGTAGCTTCATCAGCGTGGACAAAACCTTTTGTCCACTGAGCCTTTGAGCAGGCAACTGTCTTTAGGCAAGCGATGGTCGGAATCTGAGTTTGGAAGGAGGCAGAGCAGGGCGCTGATTGACCCACATGGTTTTGCTCGGGACTGTTGTTTTGACCTCAGACGCGGTCTTTGTCGTTTTCCGAGTGCCTGTCAAGGAAGGCACAAGGGCATTGGTCGATTCATGGGTTCAAACGGCTTTTGTGAGAGATGCGGTGGCAAGGGGGCATCGCATGGAAAATGCTTGCTCGGGCCGAATTCCCCTGAAGACACTAATTATATTTTGAAGTATGGCTATGACCACTCCCGAACTGTTCTGATTTTGCTTGAAGGCGATCTGAATCACTGAGGTGGGTGGATGCAGCCAACGCTTGGGCTGACGACAGCGCTGACAAATGCGTGGCTGACAAACGAGTCCTGCGAGTGCCGGGGTAGGGTTGAGTTGGTTTGGCGTTTGGGTTTGAATGCGCGCGCTCTGGTTTTTAAAGCCAGCCACACTGGAGGACATAAAGGCAAGCTGCTTTCTGGTATTACAATTCGTTTGTATTTGTTGTCGCCACATAGTGTTGCCTTGTGCTTTCTAAAAGCTATGGTCCAGCTATTCAGTGGCATCCCGTTTGTTTCTTGTTGGGGCGTTTGCCCTTTGACATCAGCGAACGCCACAAACATAGGAAGAATATAGAGGGCTGAATCATACACATTTTTCATGGCTCCCTGCAACACCGCTCTTGTTTTTGGCATTTAAGAGACTTTGTTGCCCAATGCTCACTGGTCTCTCATACTGAGCAAGGCTGCATGAGAATGTGCGTGTACGATGGCCGTCGCACACCGTCAGGCAGCATCTTCAAGCAAGCCAACCTGTGCAGGAGGCGAGCAGGTTGTTTGCCTCCTCGTTAAGTTGTGTTGTGTTGCGTTGCAATGTAATCAATACGTGTGTTGCTCGCTTTGCTCATTTGTTCAGTGATGTTGGGTTGTGTTACTGAATCACTTTTCGGATATACGCGCCCCCTCGACATGGTATGATTGGGTTTGGCCGTGGGTGGTTTCGGCGTGGCAACTTTGCATTTAGCCACCAATTTCATCTGGGTCGAACCCACTGCGCCTGTTTGCTTGCAGACTGCTAGGTTACTGGACTTGCTCATGGGGCCCGTGTTTTGCTTTATTGCAGGCGTATCATACTCTTCTTGCAGCCTGATGTTAGATACAAACTGATTGTGTGTCTGGGTCAAGGTGTGTTGAGCCTTGGCACCTGGGATTGCCACTGGACCTGCATGATGCCAGGGCCTATGCCTGCGCCGGAGAACCCGCCGGAGAAACCGCCAGGCAATGCTTCTGCGGTGTCCGACGAACATGTAGTCCAAAGGATCCCTGCCATTTGGCTCCATTTGTGACAGGGGAGGGACGAAAGGAGGGGCAATTCCCTGTCATTCCATGCGCGGGACATTAAGATGAACTTCAGAAGGCGGCTTCAGGGCGAAAGAGCCTCCACAAGCATGTTTGGCACGATTTCGATTAGTCGATGCCTATGGGTTTCTGCGCAGCTTCATGCAGATTATTCACTGAAGGCGTATTTTGTTGTTGTGTTTCACCCTGTGTGGCACTACTTTGAGCAAGGCTGGCAGTGTTACTGCAAGCTTATCTGGCCAAAAAGGCAACCAAGTATTCTATAATATATATATATATATATATTTATATTTAGGCATAGACAAATGGCAGCGTGGTTTGTTGGCATTTGCAATGTACTTGTTCCATTTGCATGCGAAGTCTGCGATAGGCTTTTGATTCTCTTAGATAGATTGCCAGTTTGTGATTGGCCTTATGTTTTACGCGTGCTTTGAATTGGATTTGTGTTGACCCCGGTTTGTGTTGACTCCGACTTGCTGTAGGCGTGCCGGATGCGACACACCAACTGGAGCAGCTTGCGAACATGCCGGAGAAGGGATCAGGCGGTCGATAGCGTTGCGGTGTGCACTGGCAGAAGCATTGCTGTTATTGCTTCCCTGTAGGCTTGTTGTAACTTTAGAGCCTGCGGCTCAGTCCGCCGACATCTCAGTGGATGAAGGTCCGCCCAAAGGTTCAACGAAAAGGCTCTTCCAGGAAGAGTGCGAAGCTTCATGGAAGGCGAAGGGGGGGGGGGCTTGTTTTTGGGATCCATTTTGGCGGAATTTCTGATAGGGAGAGACACTTGGGCTCCATATAGGTTCCCAGAGTTTTGTAAGAATTTCTTGTAAGAAGCTTCCCGCTTGAAGGGAAGAGGTGTTTTTGATTCCTACACCTTGGGAGTTGCTTGGGGCTGGTTTGATTATGGGTGGTTTTAGGCCCGCTTAGAGGGTGGGCAGAGTCCCAAACAATGCGCTGCAGGTCATTGACCTGCAGATTTCCCAGCAAAGACGATGCAGGTGATTCCTGTCAGAGTCCCAAACAATGCGCTGCAGGTCAGTGACCTGCAGATTTCCCAGCCAAGCTGCCGCCTACACGCAACTCAAAGATGAGCAGGTGATTCAGAGTACAATGCGCTGCAGGTCATTGACCTGCAGATTTCCCAGCCAAGCTGCCGCCCACACGCAACTCAAAGATGATGCAGGTGATGCCTGGCAGAGTCCCAAACAAAGCGCTGCAGGTCATTGAGCTGCTCAAAGATGATGCAGGTGATGCCTGTCAGAGTCCCAAACAATGCGCTGCAGGTCATTGACCTGCAGATTTCCCAGCCAAGCTGCCGCCCACGCAGCTCAAAGACGATGCAGGTGATGCCTGGCAGAGTCCCAAACAATGCGCTGCAGATCACTGACCTGCAGATTTCTCAGCCAAGCTGCCGCCCACGCAACTCAAAGACGATGCAGGTGATGCCTGGCAGAGTCCCAAACAATGCGCTGCAGGTCACTGACCTGCAGATTTCCCAGCCAAGCTGCCGCCCACGCAACTCAAAAAGATGATGCAGGTGATGCCTGGCAGAGTCCCAAACAATGCGCTGCAGGTCATTGACCTGCAGATTTGCCCGCCCACGCAACTCAAAGATGATGCAGGTGATGCCTGGCAGAGTCCCAAACAATGCGCTGCAGGTCATTGACCTGCGCATTTCAGCCAAGCTGCTGCCCACACGCAACTCAAAGATGGTGCAGGTGAGTCCCAAACAATGCGCTGCAGATCATTGACCTGCAGATTTCTCAGCCAAGCTGCCGCCCACGCGACTCAAAGATGATGCAGGTGATGCCTGGCAGAGTCCCAAAAAATGCGCTGCAGTTCATTGACTGCCGCCCACGCAGCTCAAAGATGATGCAGGTGATGCCTGGCAGAGTCCCAAACAATGCGCTGCAGGTCACTGACCTGCAGATTTCCCAGCCACACGCAACTCAAAGATGAGCAGGTGATTCAGAGAACAATGCGCTGCAGGTCATTGACCTGCAGATTTCCCAGCCAAGCTGCCGCCCACACGCAACTCAAAGATGATGCAGGTGATGCCTGGCAGAGTCCCAAACAAGGCGCTGCAGGTCATTGACCTGCTCAAAGATGATGCAGGTGATGCCTGGCAGAGTCCCAAACAATGATGCGCTGCAGGTCACTGACTTTCTCAGCCAAGCTGCGGCCCACGCAACTCAAAGATGATGCAGGTGATGCCTGGCAGAGTCCCAAACAATGCGCTGCAGGTCACTGACCTGCAGATTTCCCAGCCAAGCTGCGCCAACGCAACTCAAGATGATGCAGGTGATGCCAGGCAGAGTCCCAAACAATGCGTGCAGGTCACTGACTTGCAGATTTCCCAGCCATAGCTACCGCCACGCAGCTCAAAGACGATGCAGGTGCGTCCAAACAAGCGCAGCGGTCATTGACGCAGTTTCTCAGCCAAGCCCGGCCCACGCAACTCAAAGATGATTGCATGGTGATTGCCAGGCAGGGAACCAAACAATGCGCCTGCGTCCGCGATGCAGATTTCCCAGCCAAGCTGCCGCCCACGCAACTCAAAGATGATGCAGGTGCTGCCTGGCAGAGTCCTAAAAAATGCACTGCAGGTCATTGACCTGCAGATTTGCCCGCCCACGCAACTCAAAGATGATGCAGGTGATGCATGGCAGAGTCCCAAACAATGCGCTGCAGGTCATTGACCTGCAGATTTCTCAGCCAAACTGCTGCCCACACGCAACTCAAAGATGGTGCAGGTGAGTCCCAAACAATGCGCTGCAGATCATTGACCTGCAGATTTCTCAGCCAAGCTGCCGCCCACGCGACTCAAAGATGATGCAGGTGATGCCTGGCAGAGTCCCAAAAAATGCGCTGCAGTTCATTGACTGCCGCCCACGCAGCTCAAAGATGATGCAGGTGATGCCTGGCAGAGTCCCAAACAATGCGCTGCAGGTCACTGACCTGCAGATTTCCCAGCCAAGCTGCCGCAACAATGCC